>CM061049.1:57134091-57454091 GCA_030762985.1 Adelphocoris suturalis
TTCGGATGAGAAGGAAACGAGGAATGTTCTGGATGAACCCAATATTGACAAAGAGGCAAAATTTGGGTGAATTTAACCACCTCCACGATGAGCTGAAGGGAGATAAAGGGGGTTTTCAAAGGGGTTTTTCTTCAGGAAACTGTTTTTTCCCTCTTTTAAATCTGATTTGGTGTTATGATTTATTATACCTGCATCTCCAAATCTATAACTTGTTCAGTAATTCTTTTGAGCCCCCGAAGAGCCGTCATTTTAATACATAAATGGTAAATCAGTCTTTTAGTTGAGCTGTTCAGTTATCTGTCCCAGTAGGAGCTTACAGCAAAAAGGATAAAGAAAGGCATTAACCAGTTCATACAAGGGAATAACCTTATGCAAAGAAAACATTCCCAGTGGGTCCTAGTTTCTTATAACTCTTGTTTACATTCAGCCCCTCCTAGGTACTTCTTAAACCGACGCTACCATATGTGACAGTTCCCGCGAGATCCAAGGGAATGTGCTGCCGTCGCTCCGTTGTTTCCCAACGGGCGTCGGGCGCTAATTCCCGTGTTTTCGAAAGCTCGCGTTTGGCGATGGATGGGTTATCCTAGAACTGGAAAACCTATCTTCTCCTAACGTAGCATATATGCTATTAGTACGAGTTGTATCTCTTATGGTACTGCCACACCCCTCTCTATCTATGAGTGTGGATTTAGGCCCCCATTGCACCACGGGGCGCCTAAGCCTATTACACATACTGGCAGGTTCCCTAGAGCATCTGCAGAGTATATGCTGCCTATACTAGTGCTTGCCTCGTACTTCCCACAATGCCCAGATTCACAACTCTCTCCATCCGTGCTCCCCATCCTTCATCTTCTCCACCAAAAACCAGGAGACAGAGGACTAGAGGGAACCTGGGAAGGGCGAGTGGCAGGAACTCAGGACAGCACGATTCCAGGATTCTCAGCTCAATTCAATGGTAATGGGCTGAATGCAAACAGTATATTAGAACAGCAAATTTTTCCAAATCAATTTGTACACCCGTTGGTTTTTTCATTTTATTTTTATATTTTACTTTTACATTGTTGTACGAACTGAAAGAAAATAAGACAGAATACATTGAACCTGCAGAGGAAAAGAATGAGCTAGAAAAATGCTCTATTCAAATTTAAAATGACTGTGTTGGAGTAATGATTATACAATTAAATATTGGTAAGTGTCAAAAAGAGAGAGACCATTACTGCCCATGTTGTACAAAGCACGTAGAGGTCCTTTCTCATCATGGCGCCATGGTTGTCTCTTCTTCACTTTATGCCGCTGAAGCCTGGAGCGTTAATCAGGGTGACAGGCTTGATAAAATCAAGGTCAGAGCATATAAATCAATCATGTATCTCCCCAAAAACACTCCAAATTATCTTGTAAGGACGGAATCGGGTGTGCCTCACCTTGAGATAAACATATTGAAACTGGCTTTAACTCAGTGTCTTAAACTATGTAAAATGGAAGATTGCAGGTACCCCAAGCACTGTTTCCATGGTCTTCTTCACATCCACGAATCTCTAGCAAAGCCTCGCTATAATTGGTATAGCCAAATGGCAGATGCTTTCACTAAATAGTTTGAAGGACGAATTCGGGAACACCGGGAATATTCAAATTTTAACCCAGAGGACTTTTTGGAGAAGGTACTACTCTTTTGGAGAAATACCTACCTACTATGAACTTGTAGTGGGATCGTCCTCCAGTCCCATCGACAAATTATTACATCGACCAGCAGATTATGATCCCCCGTTCTACTTGAATTCTAATTTAGGGATTCAGATTAAAAGACTGTTGACCAAAGTGAGGCTAACGGGAATTTTCCAAACTTGGCATTGTGAGATTCAGTATCAAGTTCAAGAGCAACGAGGAGTGTCCTGTTGCTTTGTTCCAACAACGCTTTGAGAACGAGTCCTGGGGCTCCTCCAAAGTTGCCGAGGGGTTAGCTCCAACCCCACTTTCCCACTTTCGTGTTTGTTGAAACACTTCGGAGAGAGAGGTATGATAACAAGTGTAGTAGAGAAGGTGAAAACAGTTTAGAGAAGGTTACGCGGATATATAGTTCACCCAAGAGTAGCAGGTTACAACAAAATGCGCATGCGTAGGGGTCGGAGCTCTAGATGAGACCTCGTCAAAAGTGTGGGGCTGCTTAGAGGACCCCAGAGCAGCTCTGGGGGTGCTCTAAGATCAGTTGGAACACGGAGCTCTCAACCCCATAACCTTGTTGGAACACAATTTCAAGCTCTGAGCTCCTCTATGGCGCCCTTTTGTCATTGTTGGAACAAAGCATATGTGTAACACAGGGGAAACGGACACCATTTTTCTCTTCTTGGCAGACTGTCCTGCTCTCTGTAGTGAAAGGTCTGACTTTTTCTTGAAGAACGAACTACCCTCTTGCGACCTCTTTGACTACCTCTTTGTTCTCAATCGAAAACCTTACTTAATGCTTGTTCTTTCTTGTCTTTCTTCTTGTTAATTGCATAAAAACTAGAGTATTTTTCTTAAATGAGGGATACCTTACTATTAACCTTTTCGATCCTACCCCCGAATATATTCGGGGCGGAAGTGCCTCACATGCCATGCTATTCCCGAGAATACTCGACTCGAGACTGCTTTGGTGTGCTTTGCACAAATATATTCGTGCTCGCTCCCTCAACCTACCGGTTGCGTTTATAAGTCTTTATTTCACCAGTACCCCTACAGGGAGCAGCACTGCTCTGATCCAATGATGTACATGACGATTGTTGCCATCTTATCTGCTTGATAACAGTTTGGTTCCCTGGCATTCACAAAAAAAGTGAACTCACGATGTTGCGCTGGCTGCGTGTACACTGAACAGGAACTATTGAATATTCTCGAAAATAGTGATGAAGAAGATGAATTATTTCGTGATTTGTTTTTAATGGTTCAACCGCAAATGGTTCCCCTTCGATGTTCCCTGTTGAGTTACCTGTTTGCCGACATCCCAATGATTCCTACAGCGATTCTGATGACGAAGCGGAACCAAAAGCTGAACAAGTAAGGGACTATAAATGGGATAATTCCAAACAAAATATTGTTTTTCACAATTTCATGGACAATAGAATTGGGGTTCTGGCCAGCAACATTAATGATCAATCATCCAGATTGACCAAATTGTATGTTGCTCGTAAAAAAGTATTTAGCACAGAGAACCTGAATGAGCGTAGAATCATGCAGATAGCCCAGCTGGCCCAGCCAGGCGCAGCAGCTAAAAGGTTAATAACTGTAACGGTTTGTACTGTGGTCTACTGCTAACTACCTGACTCTGTAGAATTTTATTTTCTGGTGCACTGCTATTTATCTTTATTCTTCGATTTATTTCTATTCTAATTACATTTACTCACCTATGCATGTCAATCTTGTAGCGCCGGAAAGCATATACAACTAAATAATTTCATTCATTCATTATATAATAAAGTAGAAGTACCTAAGGTCCCGGATGACGATAATTTTCTAGGAAGAGTTGAGTAGTGACGGGGGTTGGCGGCGTCGAGGGCGCCTGAGCCGGGTCCTCCTAGTGGCGGCCCAGCCGAAATGACGGTCATAGACACCAGCTCTCCTGAGCGCCTAATCAGGTCGACCACGTGCTCGTGTGAAGACGTCGTCACGTTCTCGCCGTTGATCTGCAACAAAATTTGATGATAATCCATAAGACCACAGAGCTCTTCAATATACAGGGTGTTACACTTAAGTGACTGACACCGGCCAGGAGACGATTCTACAACTAATTTCCGATAAAAAGTGCCTCCAAGACTTTTAGCATGGAACATGCTTTAGCCTCGAGCTAACTGCCCGAAAACGTTACACGGAAGTGTCATGAAACTTGGACTAACTAGCGAAAAACGTTACGCGGATGTGTCACGACATTTTTTCTTTTGATTTTCACGAACAACCAAGCCGTTGCTGGTGAAATGAAACTTTTTAGTTTTCACCGGACAAAAATCGTTCTCCACTCGTTGGAAAGCTCTCAAATTATCACGCATTTCTTTCGTACTTGTTCTTCTATTCATGTCGTAGTTTGATATTAATTTATGTTATAAATGGATATAGTAAACAATGCCGCTTGTTTTGTTGTCACTCGGTTGAGAAGTTAATCTTGGTTATAGTTATTGTAGACGCGCACCATAACAGAAAATTACCTACCTAGGTACTTCCATCTAACTTTGATTAGTAAAACATTTATGTCGTAGTTTTAAATTTATGTACATTTACGAAATAGCGGGGATAAAGTATGTTCCATGTTTTAGCATTTTAGCCGAAGGCACAAAGCGGAAAGCAACTGGGGCCAAACGAGTTTTTTTGAGTCTTCTTTTCCTAGTTATTTTATTTTTGAGAGTTTTTTCAAATCTGAGGATACCGTTGGAAAGAGAATTGAATTTCTTATCTTCCTGATGGGTAACAACAATTTTTTGAATAGGCAAAACGGGTGGAAAATGAACTTAAAGATGAAAACTTGTCAAATCTTGAAAATCACTACTTTTTTCAACCACTCGTAGGTCCCTGTGATCCTTAGGGCGTGTGAATGTTTGCCTGTAACTCTACAAGTTGCGCAAAAATCTCAGCTTTCTAACGGTGTAAAAACTAGTTTTTAGTCAATTTGTTATCCTCAGCTTCATGTGTTTTTCAAGTATAAAACTTGTTAGGTAAAGTGTAAAATTCCGTTATAACGGAGTTGGAGAGATCTGTGAGTGTTACCATTCCATTCAGCGTAAAAAATACGTAGTAACCAACCCCAAACTCGCATTTTCATAGAAGGTAATTTTTCAGGAAAACCATCGATTTCATTTAAAAAAAAAAAAAAAAAAAAAAAAAAAAAAAAAAAAAAAAAAAAAAAAAAAACAATGTTTTCAACATTAAAACACAATTTTCTCCCCTAATTAGCAAAGTAACAGTGAAATTAATCACACTGTTGGAAAGGTGAAATCTTGGCGCAATTTTTTCTCTGGGGGTAAAATTCGATTGAAGAATTTTGAGCTATAGCGCAATTTTTTCAGATTTCTTGAGATTTGTCAAATTTTAACATTCAGCCGGATTTCTCTCCCATTAAACCTGCTTACAGAATTTTGAATTGGTATCAAGGTGGAAGGAAATTCAACGCAGTTGTGTTTTATAAATCAATTTGGAGGTGGATTTCAAATTAAGGAATAAGAAGTTTTTCCTCGTGTATACATCTTCAGTTCCCTCCCTTGCGGTAAGTATAGCTTTAGGAACCACTTCGGAATACATACACGAATTACGTGATGAAAATGTTGGTTGATCTGACAGCTGCTGCTGCAAGGCAACACTTACGTTAGAAAAAGCTCAAGTTCATTTATTGTTTTTTGTAAATTTATGTTTGTTGATAAACCATGATTTTCGTTATGAGTTCGTTGTGATTCTCGAAACGTCTCGTCCTATTCATTCCTTTTCTTATTCATATTTAAAAGTTCCTCCACCATTTATCACGTATTATTTATTTCACGTGTTAATTTATTTACTGTTTTTCCAGAATTAAATCATGTATTTACTAAATCCTCCTTTATCCTCCAATTTGAAACGAAAAACCTCCAATTAGAAATGAAAAACCTCCAATTTGACGTGTAAATGCTATAAACAGGTTTACCTCACCGTTAAGGAATTCCCATGAATGAAAATCGGGAATAGAGCACAAGTGTATGCAAATTCTAACCAGACCGAACAGGTGTGTTTTCTATATCTTCAGCGAGAATTGGTCCATAAATGAGCCTAAATAGTGGAAATTAGGAAAGCAGCTAGGATAGAATTTATGATTCTTTCTTTAAAATTTCTCGAGCAGGAAACATCTTGACCAAACCAAGCAGAAGCATTCTCTATTTTTATAGCGAGCGAGTTGGTCAACGTCAATAGTGTTAAAATGGTGTGAACGCCAAATTAGTGGAAAGTAATGAAGCAGAGTGGAGTTGCCTATATGGTTTCTTAATAATTTCTCTAGCAGGCAGTCGCCTACTCTGTTGATGTCGTTATGATAAAATAAAAGGTAGAATAAAATTCTGAAGAATTCAGAAACTTCCAGAACAAACGCGCCATGTTTAGTTCTTAGATATTAGTTGCGCCCTTTAGATGTAATCGGTCAAGGACAAATAGAGAGACCAAGAGATTTATAGATATAATACTTACAATTAGTAGGTATAGATGGAAAATCGGACCAGTGCCCGGTGGTGTGGTGTCTTGTGGCCAGAATCTTGCCGTAATGTTCAGAAATTGTCAGGATAGATTAAACCGAATACCTTACATTTCGTACACAGGAGATAATATCATTTTATTGAAATAGGTCTGCATATTGCCTTCTGTTATTTCCTGTGAGGAAAATACTCTTTCTCTTCCTCTTATCCCTCTCTCTATCTTTATCAAAAACAGCTTAATTTTTGGTTCCTACTCAAATGGTTAACGCCCTAAGCGTTCAGGGAAATGCTATCTTGCTAACTTAATCCCAATTATCAGGCTGGATTTTCTCCACCACTGAGTTAAATGTAAGATATTTCGGGTTTCTCGACGGTTGGTCAATGAAAAGTCTATATTCTAGGCCGTCGTTTCGAAATATTTATGTTATCTGACTATGTTATCTCCTGATAACTGAGGAGGGGTATATAACAATTAGAATCTTCCTAATGTGGATGCGAGTTAATATGAACAGACAGGATGACAACTATGGTTTTTGTATATAACTAACTTAGTACTAAATATATATATATATATATATATATATATATATATATATATATATATATATATATATATATATATATATTGTTAATTTACCTTGGAAAACTTGGACGCTTATTTAATTTCACGTACTAAAGCTCTATGACGAGGATATGAAATAAGCGTCCAAATACAGTTTTCCAAGGTAAATTAACAATATATATTTAGTACTAAGTTATTTATATACAAAATTATATACAAAAACCATAGCTGTCATCCTGTCTGTTCATATTAACTCTCATCCACATTAGGGAGATTCTAATTGTTATGTACCTCTCCTCTGTTATCAGCCCTGTAGATGAAATATAAATATTTCGAAACGTCGGCCTAGAATATAGACTTTTCATTGACCAACCCTCGAGAAACCCGAGACATTTTAATGCCTATTTGCCTAACGAAATCAAGTGGAAATAAGTAAGAATTTTGACGGACACCGATATGAAAAATAGTAGGTAAGTATCGAAAACATATTCGATAATAAAACGCAAGTTTACAATAAATGGATAAATCCTAAGATTGCTCACCCTAGATTCAAGGAGTTCAGACTGACACCGTTTGAAAGCCTGTCAAACGACTGTACGAATGAAACGACTGGTCCCAATTTTAAACCCCTTGAACTCAACGAGACAGGATGAGAACCTCAGAATGCAGAGGGGGAGATCTGATTCCCCTTCGACCGGAACAGGAGTATTTAATTTTCAACTGTCAATCTAGAGCCATCATCTTTAAATTACACAATATCTCACTGCATCAAACATACGAGTGCATCACCAATGAACTATGAACTAAATAATGTGGAATATTGTCCATATTTCCACACCAGGTGTTGAAGAACGTCGATAACGCACATCTTTGAAACTGGTCGACGGATTTATGTCGAAAAATTTGAGATCCGTTTTTCGCTGTATTTCAACAACAGGAGTTGAACATGAGCTAAAAACACCCCTCTTGAAACTGGTCGACTGCTAAACGACGACAAAAGGGTTGTTTGGCCACTACCTGTCCTCAGCCTTGGTCCCATGGGGTCTTTCAATCCGAGGATTAAATGAAAAGTCACATTTACGTTTCTAAACTGTTATGTGATCGTGTTATGAGACCACGAAACTATACACTTCATTCTGATCTACACATCCAACTAATCTGCATTTTTACTAAGGGATTGACTACTTGATGTTATGTATTTTTGAGATGCGAGCTTGCGAGCATCCAGACCACCAAACTATACACTTCATTCTAACCTACATGTCAGGTATACGAAGGATATCGATGTAAATATGTCGACGTATCCCCATGGTTGACTTGGACGACCTTTTTCAACAAGGGGTGTTGAAAGTTGTCGACTAGTCACTGTATTTTTGTGTCGCCATATTTCCAATACCTGTGAAATCGACATTGGTCAACCCTTGGTGTTGAAAGATGTCGACACGGCTTCTTGCCCGTTTGTCGACCAGTTTATGTGTCGACATATTGCCCCCCATCCGAATATTGTAGCATATGAGCTCCCCCAAAGTTAAGATCATTACTACTTCATGGAAAAAAAGTTGCAAATTATTACACAAAGGTTTATTATTTCTGTATTGTATACCCCTGATACGCAGATCACGTCCATAGACATTTACCTATCAAACTGAGTCTATGGTGCATTATCGAAATATAAATGAACTATATTATCGGAAAATAAATGAATGAAATAAAAAATTAATTAATATCAATTAAATGATACAAATAAAAAACCTTGAAAATGACTGGGAGAATTAATGAAGCCGCCTACGAAGCGGTTCTTTAACTTAAACGCAAAGCACGATCCTCCTGCACGATCTGTGTGGTATATTATAGGCTGGACTCGATATATCCTGATTGCAACAATGCATAATATAGTGACTCAATTATTTTCAAATTTACTAATATTCTCAAACGTGAAAAAACGAAGATGAGCTTGTGGAATTCAACTTAGACATAAATGTAACATTTTAGCGAATTTTTGAAGAAAATTAAGCTATTGCTCTCGCCTCAAAATTTGTAGAATGTGAATTTTTGAAAACAATTTATGCAGAAATCCGTTTCAGGCTATTCTGAATCATATTCTGAAGTTTAACGCATTTTTTTTATGTATGTATGTATGTATGTATATATGTATGTATGTATGTGTCATTCCAGACGATAACTGTCCGTAGAATTGTGCTAGAAACTTCAAACAAATTTTAAAATGTTAAGGACACAAAACGAAAGTTCAAGTTCGTTGGCCAGCATGATCGGATTACATCTTCGTGTTGAAATTTTCAAAAATTTAGTCAAAATATTCAAATTAACCTGTTTTTTGCGATTTGTTGTGCGAAATAATTTTTTCGGCATACTAACATGTGGTATATTCGGAATCAGCGTAAAATTTCCTATAAGAATATGTATCAAGTTATCAAAAATTTCAAATTTGAAAAATCAGTCAAAAATCGAAATAATGCCGTTCGCTAGTTGTAAAAATCGGTAATCTTTGCATGAAACATTGTTCAAATTCAGATTGAACTACTCTTATGGAAGAGTCCCTGTATAACCAATCCTAGAACCATGCGTCTTTAAATCTACAAGATTAGTTTAATAATAATAAAGTATGAGTACCTCCTAATTATTTTCAATAATTTGATTCCATGTTTGTCTATCAAAATCATAACCTAAAATTTCTCTACTCGATCAATAGCGACTGAAATGTCGAAGATTTCTTCAAAAATTCGCTCATGGGGTCATGCTGCATGACTGGACTTTTTTTTTTATTTCAAATTTTTTGATAAAATAATAAAGCCATTTCAGGTAACCAAGCTATAGAGAACAGGTGACATTTCTCTTACTCGATAAACTCCGAAATCGGGAAACTGTTTTGGATAAATTTAGCGGACACGAATGATAATTATAATATAGTTTCTTTTTATGCAGATACATACCAACTCTCTCATAGGAATACCAGTAATGTTGGTAGAGACACGGAGACGCCACAACCATTCTGTAGAGGCTCAGGGACTAGTCTAACGAAGTTGAGGAGGTCATAACTAATTAGAGGCCGCACCTAATCGCCAAAATGCGGGGCGACAAATTGAGATGACTCGTTTTAGCGGAAAACTAACTGGATACGTCCGGCGAAAGAACGCTATGTGTTGAGTCAATACACGCGTTTTACTTTTCCAACGTCCCGCAGGGCGTTGTAAAGGATAAAACTAGTGGGTCCCCAGGGATGTTCGATACCAGCAAAGTATCGATATTAGCACTCGTAAAAGTACTTGAATCAAAATATCGATACCGTACTAGTATCGAATCAAAAGTATTGATACTGTACTTGTATCGACACAAAATTATCATTAGCAAAAAGTGAGCAAGAAAATCAGTTTACTAACTACAATAGTATACAGGTATGCTAAACTAGTACTAATAAAATATTATTCAGTAGTACTGATACTAACGAATAAGTAGATTATTAAAAGAAAGGTATTGTATTTTTTTATTTATTTTTTATTTGGCATTAGAAGATCTTTACAGCCATGATACATTATTATATTATAAACAAATTAACTTAATTATTATTTATGTTACATATTATTCTATCACTTAATTTTTACTCTTATTAGGTACACATTATGTTTTATTTCTTCGAAAAATTTAAAAATAATTAAATATACTTCTGTGTCAGATAACGCAATGTAAGTTTCATAGTTGAATGGTAATTCTATATTTCTAGTCGTTATAATTTCATTGAACATTTGCTCTCTTTGTCTCTCATAAGAATGACACTCCATTACTATATGTTCTAAAGTATCATCAGTAGCTCCGCAGTGATCGCAGGTAATTTCATGAGTATGAGGTTTGATCATATTTAGGTATACATTACAAAGTCCTTTATTGCACCTCAACCTTCCGATTGTTTTATAAAACTTTTTTATGTGTGCTTCTAGATTTACACTTAACTTATGCCAAGAATTTACTGGTATTTTAGGAAATAGTGTTTTATAAAATGCTCCACTTGGGTAGGTAGTGTGATATGTTTGCCATAACTTCCTTGTTTCAGTGCGAAATTGTATCCTAAGATCAGTGTATGGACTTTTAATGCAACATGTGATACCTTCTAGAGCAGCAATTTTCGCCAACCTGTCAGCAATTTCATTACCACTTACTCCTATGTGAGATTTCACCCACACAAGAGTAACCCTCCTCCCCAAAGTTTGCATGCTACGTAGCTCCTTTAATATGTCAACCAGGAGATGGTTTAAATATCCCTTTTGTCTTGGATTTCGTAACCTTTCAAGGGAGCTAAGCGAGTCGGTAAAAATGAGAGTCTGGACATTTATAGGAGCTGTGGATTCTACGTATTGTATGGCTTTCATAATTGCAATTAGCTCTGCGGTATATATGGAGGAACACTCGTTTAATTTATAAAGTATTCGTATATCGAAAGGTATTGTAGGTACCTACTGATGATAAGATAATGAAAATAAGTTAAAAGAACTGAACAGGCAAGAAAGTAAAACACCCTTTAATCAACCACCACCGCTTTTAATTATTTAAAAAATGAACATACAAAAATTTTTACAAAGTTTGATTGGTTTTACCCCTTCAAATCCCAAATTTGTTTCCCCATACCGCTCAGAAACACCAGTTCATTGAGATGTCTGGGGGACAGGCGGCTTCGTGATTCATTCAAAATTATCCCTGTCTTCGAGAATAGTCTCTCACATGGAACAGAAGTTGCAATCAGCATCAGCCGGGCTTGCTGATAAAGCCCAGGATATATCGTCCTCATGACCCACTCACAATGACAAGCACCGGTTGGCTCAAGTACCGCGACATCTCATCATCAGCTTCGTGCTTTGGCGTTCTTTTCCCATGTCCATGCACCCAATAGAATAAGTTGATGATTAATTTCCATTTGAATATTTCTAACGATACTTGACTTTTTCCCGATACCAGTACTCGTATCGAAAAGAATGTATCGATACCGTACTAATATCGATAAATATCGAACGTCCCTAGGTCCGCTGGCCAGGTGCCTCACGAGGTTAAAGGTAAGTAACATACAAATTTTCGCTGCCAAACTCGATTTTTGATGATTTGACAATGACTGACGACAGTGAAAACGACGGCGTATTGTCGTCGAGAACAACCTTTAAAGCTTTTATAGTGGTTTCAGTCGATTCGGTGAGGCGAAAACTATTGAAAACGATACCAAACTCGATTTTTGGTTGATTTGACGACGACCTTCATCGCTGGCGACAAGTTCCTGTAGTCGGATCGTCACCAGAAATTATACAGCTGATTCCGAATGTCTAAAGAGTCTACCTACGAAATGTAAAGTTGATACCTCCAAAATTGCGGCTTGTAGCGCGGAACACACACCTTAATATACCTAATAAAAGGTAGGTAGGTACCTACCTACTTAGTATTATACGTCGTCTAACATGTAAGCATATATAAAATGCATGCAAAAACATACTGCCATGAGGTAATCGCCCTTCTTCAGCCCAGCCATGTCTGCAACGCCACCTTCGTCCACATCATCAAGGTATTGCAGAGCGGGACACCTGAAATCACATAATCGTAAAGTTACATTGCTTAGTATTGCGAGATTTTTTTGTACAATTTCGAGTCTTTACACAGTCACGATTTACTACATATGGGCCATTCAAGGGGAGAATACTGACAGGTTTTATAACGAGCCATATCCAAGTCACCCCGTGGGTGGGGTGACTTGGAAACCCCATTCCAAATGCCTCAGTTTTCATTTTTACACACTCCAGGGGCGTCTTGGAACTCTGTTATGATTTTTTAAAAAGGTTGAAACACAAATTTCATTTAAAAAAAGTATTTTATTATAAAAT
The DNA here is from genome assembly GCA_030762985.1 of Adelphocoris suturalis. NCBI lineage: Eukaryota > Metazoa > Arthropoda > Insecta > Hemiptera > Miridae > Adelphocoris > Adelphocoris suturalis. Next base: position 57,146,700 of record CM061049.1, read on the forward strand.
CACAAAAACCATCAATTCTCACAGAAGCTGGATAAAAAAAATTCAGGCTTCTTTAAATTCACGTACTTTAACACCTTTCACATTCAAATATTACTGCACAACCCCTCTGACGTGCATAGATGTTAATGGAAAACCCCACTCACATGCGATATCCAAATTTTCGCAGATGTAATTCTCTTCTTTTATTGATAAAATACATTGGCACCCATGGTTTTTGGGGTTCATATTACGCACTTTGTGTGATAATGTGGATACAACTATCCCATACAATATACTTTCATGTCTTAGCTTCATGTTCTGGTTTTTTATATCAGGAACTGCCTTTTGAAGTGTTGCTTGACATAATCCATATACTCCCCCCCCCCCCCCCAATTTCTTTTTGTATGGCCTCATAATGCCTGAAAACATTTTTTTAAACCAATTAGTAACCTACGACTACACAAGATGCACTATATGCCTGAAAAATAATGAATCAGAATGTTGGGGTAACTTGGATCGGGGTTTCCAAGTCACCCCGACATATGGAGTTTTTTGTTTACAAAATTATGAAAAAACAACCATGCACGAACGGGGGGTGATGGCTTCGGCTTTTGAAAGTATGTATCCACACTAATCTGCCCTGAGAGTCTCGTTACCCTTGGACTGACGTTTAGTAACAAACGAACCTACGTTTGTTGTACTTCAAAAGTGCGGATATTACGATACAACATTCATAATTTAAAAAATCCTAGAAATACTTACTTTTATGAGCCCAACTTCATGCCACAAAATAGCCAAGAAACAGACAAAGAGAACCCGACCTCAAACAGCTGATAAATATTAATTCAGGACTGCCAACACACCAACAACAAAATTTCGCCCAACTGATCCAAGTCACCCCACGTTTCCAAGTCACCCCACTTTACGGTACCTACCAGGCAGAGTGTGGCAGTATCTAGTTATCTGGGTATCTAGATACTTTTTAGGATACGTCTGGCAAATTTGAGGAATCCTTGCCGAAAAAGGTCAACCATCGACCCAAATAGTAGTACCCAAATCAGTCAACTGATTGTATTTACCGTATAGTTACACGAATGGAACCGTGAAGGTGTAGTTACAGTTACTTGGTACCTATCTGTATCTAAGTCACAGATACTTTTACGGATACTGTAACTGTATCCGATATCCGCGGATACAGATACTTACCGGCGACAAGTAACTTCTACGGATTCAATTCATACAGTTACTTGTATCTGTAATCGTAACTATATCTAGTTACTTTTTCGGATACAATCACAAAAATTGACCTAATTTGACTAGAATACGGAAGAAGGACCCCTACTGAATACCTAGTCGCAGTTTTGTAGCCTACAGTTTCAGCGTAATTCTCCTGAAAAGTGCGCGTTTTACTAGGCAAAAATGTCAGTTTTTAAAATGGCCAGAAAATTCTGAAAGAAATTATTTCGTGAGCTATCAATAATCAATATGAACACATGATAAGGGCTGCTGACTTTATCCATTCATTGCCTCACAATTTCAATTTCAAAATTTTTAAGGACAGCCTAGTGACGAAGTGAACCAGGCGAGTAACATGACACTTATTACCTTGCCTTCAAGGATGTGAAATGACGTTGATTTGCTAGGCTTTGACTAGTGGACTGATGCTTGAGTCTCAGCTCACTATAGTAGGAGTTGTGGAGTAGGAAAGGTGAATTAGTGTGGAAATGTGTGTATACAGTGGAAATGTCAGATTTTTTTAATTGAACCTAAAGGCGAAAACCACGTCAGTATAACATGCAGAGTGCTAACAGTTATACAGGAAATTCTGGAGGCCGAAGGAGTATACCTACTATCAAAATTTCAGATGTTTCCGACTGTGCCAAGGTTCAATTTTTGGGTTCTTGCGGAACTAAAAAGCCAAAAACCACACATGTTTCTTTGAAAATGCAGTCCGTAGCCGCTACATGAATGGAATTGCAGCCCGTTTCATAGTTTGTAGACTCCAAAACTGGGATTAGGTGTGCAGTAAGGGTAAATTTTACGAATTCCAGTCGAATGAGGACGATTTTTGTGATTTTATCCGAAAAAGTAACTACTCGTAGATACAGTTACAGATACAAGTAACTGTCTCTGTATTCATAGTTACTTTTCCTCGATAAGTACCTATATGTATCCGCGGATTTCGGATCAGTTACAGTATCCTATCCGACCCAAAAAAAAGCAATGCCAGGGCTTGTAACTCTAATTGCGAGTGGATACAGTTACTTACCTGAACCTGCTAGTAACAGTTATAAGGAATTTAGGTGCCCCCCCCAGAGGTGCAATGGGGGCCTAAATCCTCATAAAAAGGTAGAGGAGGTAAAGAGGCATCCCGTCAGAGAGATACCACCCCTAGTCATAGCTTTTAATGAGCCATGTTCGAGGAAGGTTGATATTCCTGTCACCAGAAAACCATCCGACGCCAAACCAGCTGTCTAAAACGATCAAAAACAGCGCGTCTTTCCCATTGATTCCTCAACGGGACGCCGACAACGCTATCTCTGGAGCTCTGACGGGAGCTTGATGGACCTCTCAGGAGGTAACTCTGTTACACTCCTCCCCTTAAAGACATACTTGATTGAAGATCAAGTATGGTAGTTGGGTGGAATAGTGAATAGCTGAGAACTAATGCTCATTCAATCATAAATAGCTGCATTGGCGTTTTGGATGGGGGAATAGAAATTAAAACTGGATTGTCAATGAAGCTTCATAAGAAGTATCTTCATTGAACAATCGGGACAAAACGGATGCTCAACTATGGAGACTTATACCTTAGGAAATCAAAATATATATAGAAATTAATTTGCCCAACATTGGGGACTTTTAAATTAAATTGCCCAACTACGGGGACTTAAATGGCGCACTAACCTGGTAATTGACATATAGCAATACTCAGGTGGCGAAAAAATTGAAAGAAAATAGTATAAAATGAATTTGCCCAACTTAGGGGACTTAAATTGTGCACTCAGGTGGCATAAAATTGAAAGAAAATATGGTATATAAAATATAAAAAGGGAATAAAAGAGAAATTATAATTCAAAGACCAATGAAATTATTTATATACCAAAGGGTGATAATGGAACCCCGGGCCATGTTTCTTCTGAAACATTAACGCCCCAAAAAATAGTGGATTGGACTACTAGGCGTCAGCCGTGCATAATCCAAACCACGCTCTGCTACCATATAAGGAATTTAGGTGCCCCCCCAGAGGTGCAATGGGGGCCTAAATCCTCATAAAAAGAGGCATCCCGTCAGAGAGATACCACCCCTAGTCATAGCTTTTAATGAGCCATGTTCGGGGAAGGTTGATATTCCTGTCACCAGAAAACCATCCGACGCCAAACCAGCTGTCTAAAACGATCGAGAACAGCGCGTATTTCCCATTGATTCCTCAACGGGACGCCGCCAATACTATCTCTGGAGCTCTGACGGGAGCTTGATGGACCTCTCAGGAGGTAACTCTGTTACACAGTATCTGTAGTAGTTACAATTTGCCCAGCTCTGGTACCTACCAGGGAAGAAAACGTCCTTTTCTTCGCATTTTGTGGAAAGAACAGTTCCGAGACAATTTTTTCCTCCCGAACAAAAAACGAATCTATCTCCATCATTTTCTATTTTTGGAGTAGTGGAGGTGAGGCATAAAACTGCGCTCTTCAGTTCAGTCTTCAATTAATTATTCATTAGTCAATCGTTTTCTTCCATAACGACCGCTTAAGGGATCTTAGTTTAGAGGTGAAAATATATACAACTATGGCATATGGATGCCATCACACACGCCTAACTATATAATATAGAGGCTTCATCGTCTGATGGTTGCCAACCAGTTTCAGTTAAGACAATTGTTATATAGGTGTAAATGAACCACGAAAACTGAAATTTTTTTAGGTTTGTTACAAACCAAACCCAGGTCAGAAAAAAGGAGCCACAGTTTTGGGTATGGTTTGTAACAAACTTGAAAAACGTTAAATTTTTATGGTTTATTTATACCTATATAACAATTTTCTTAATTGAAACTGAATGGCCACCGACAAACGATGATGATAATGAAGTCTGAATATTACGAGTATAAAAGACAGTAGCGTGTGACTGCATCCATATACCGAACTCGTACATCGTCACCTCTAAACTAAGGTTCTGAAGAGGCCCATAAGGGCAATAACGTTTGGCCAATATGTAACTGAAGACTGAACTGACACTTGGAACTTTATGCCAACACCTCCACTACTCCCTAACTACAAACATGGCAACAACCCAACACCATCATTTTCCATATTCTGAAGCAAAATACTACTATTCTACTCTGAATTCCCAAACCTCAATCACAATGGATGTCTAGTAGTGATGTGCAGTTGTAAATGTAAAGGAAAACTCTCTGGCAGGGGATTTTGGGCCACAAGCATGGAAGCCTGTTGGCTTATTGTAGTTTGCTGAGAGTTTTACGTTAAATCAAAGAGACTCATATCAGCCCTCTAATTAAGAATGTGAGGCCCTTCATTAATTGTTCCCTTTGAATAAACCCCATTGGGGTTTGTGCCCCAAAGAGTCCAAATCTATGATGGGAGAGTGCAAGACACTCAACGATTGTTTGGGATGCTGTTTTGTTTGTCTCCTCACATAGCCTGCACAGCCAGTTATGAACCGTACCCTTGTTTTTAGTTCCCCACGGTTTTCCCTGTGTAACTCCTCAATAAGTTTGATGTTGGGTTTGGCCACCACGAGTTTACTGTGGACATATCCCTCAATATTGGACCATCTCCTTGTGGTTTGTTTGCTGACTCAGATGTGGATGATCCTTCTGAAGGAAGATTTTGGTAAACCAACTACTGACTCAGGCCCCACGAATGTTGTTTTGGAGCTCCTTGCAAACTCGTCCGCAGTTTCTTTACTGGTAGGTATTTAATGGGTGTATGGCCCGGCACCAACTCCAGGCGAGCCAGGTTGTGTTTTGATAGAATGTTTAGGGTTCGCATACAGCACCAGACTACTCGTGATGAGATGGTTGTAGCTGTTAATGCTTTTATCGTAGTAGGGGGAGAGGCAAGAGGGCGATCATTCTCCTGGCTGCCCACTCATCATTAATCATTTTCTTCTTTTAAAGCTATCCATAATCAGGCGAAGAATAAGTTTCAATTTCTGGATGAGTTCAATTACAGTGTGATGTGTTGCTGTAGGAAAAGTAGTGGCTAGCTTATATGGAGGGATATTGCTCTTATTTTAACGCTGTTTTGATGTCAGTTCATACATGCTGCTAGCTTCCCGCTGAACCACTAAAATTATGCTTCCCGCCACGCACCTGCTCGAAGTATGCAATAACGTGTAGTAGATATTAATTAAAAATTAAATCTTAAATACCCTGCGTTGAACAGTTTGAGTAAATTTACTCGTACACGTTTCATAGAAAACTGTAATAGGATCACAGAATACAGTATTAACGGTTTATCTCATATGACATCAGCTGATCTGCGAACGGCCATCTTGAAAGTCGAGTATTTTGCATGGTCCATTGTGACCAAAGCGGCACCTATTGTTTGACGACTCAACTACCCCTAACAGCTCTCCTCAAAGGTGGCTAGAGACAGAGTCATCCTTTTAAGAATGGTTTTCGATTGGGTTACCACTGAACACACAAATTGGAAGAGGCAGAGGAAGACGAACAGATTTTGCAAGTATTGGGCTGGGAGTACGCACCAGAGGAAATCAATTCAAGGTATAGGCAGGCATCCAACCAGAGGAGTAGAGAATTATTTAGGTACAGAGTGCCCAACTATGCATCTGTGATAGAAAAAAAATTGTGTGATTCATTGTTAGAAATTACCAAAGAATGATTTGGTTGCTTTACCTGTTGGATGGGGTGAGCTCCATGAGGGGCGAGGTGGCCTTGGCTCCCCGGAGCACGAAGCCGAAGCCGCGTCGTCCCCTGTGGAGCACCACAGTCCGCGGCTCTGCCGGTAACCTGTAAAACAAACGACACAGACACGTGTTGAATCATCAATACATCACTAAATCAATCGATAAATTTTAATAAAAATTGATTAAATACTAAGGAATAATGAGTTTTGCAGTTTTTTGTATTTGTTTTAAAAGGGTATAGCTTGCAGGTGAAGTTACACTTCCTTCTAGGTAGCAGAGTTGGGCGGAATCGTAATCATAATTACAATTATGATTACAATCATAGGGTTCCAGAGTTGTGATTTCAGTCAAGATTATAATTAGAACCTGAAGATATATTATTACAATACGATTACACTTATGATTATGATTACATTTGTAATCATAGTTTTTCTGTGATTATATTCGCAATCACAATCGTTGCAATTACAACTGTAATCACAAGTTTTTAATAGATTGGGTTGGTTGAGGGTAGATAATTTACAGGCTACTCTGATAATGTGGTTTAATTCTATATGCTGAGCGCTTTCGCCAAATATATGGCCTCTTCAGAGGTTATTATTTGATTGATGATCTGTATAATGTTTAAGTAAAAGTTGGGATGCCTCCTTGAACATCTTGGTCTTGACCAGTTATGTTTGGTGATGGTACGAGGGTCAATTTTGTGCTTAAACTGAGAAAAATGAAATTTTTATGGGGAGACACAATGTCTGGAATGATAAAATTTAATTACTAAACAAGTTTTTCCTGCAACGCGTACGGTTTTTAACCATTTTCTTTTAATACTCAACGCACCTTGAAAAAACAGTAATTTTTAAAAAGAAACCAAAATACCTCGGAGAGATGGAAAATTTAACGATGTTTCCAACGATATTATATTTTTAAGTTCACTTACATTTTAAGTTAGAGAGATATGGCTATTTTAGTGATGTAAGGTCAAAAACACGAGAAAAAAATTTAAAAGCGAAAAAACTCCAAAAATCAACGGTTTAAAAAAATTGCTAGAATAAACTTTTTGTTGGAAATTAGTTGGAGAATTGATCTCTAGGAGGTTATAATCTTAAGTGTGAACACCCTGTATAGTTCAGTAGAATCACTTTTTGTATATAAACCCTGATTTATATATTCAATTATCAATTGTGTTTATTTATCGTTATTGCGTTGTATTGAGTAAATTCTATTGATCGACTCCTAAGAACAGCAAAGTAGGTAAGTAGATAGAAAAACCAAAACACGTTTTCAAACCAGTCCGTGATAGATGGGTAGGTAGGTAACTCGAGTGCGTCCCTATCCGTCTCTAATGATATTACCTTCCTTTGTCATCTGTCAATTCTTTTGTCGGAGTTTCTGTCAGTCCGGGTTCGTCTTCATTGGTGGATTCGTTTCCGGAGTCGCTCGGTGACCTATAACCAGCGTTGAGTGTCATTACATTGTAATTAGTTGTTATATAACTATATCGTAGTGCAATACCTACCTAATTAACGATATATAACATTTCCGAATTCATTTCAATCTCTTCCACACAGGTTTAAACTTCTTTGACATGTATATGTCTATAGGCTGGGGGTCATGTTTTTTAAATTCAACCTACACATCAAAAATTGTAACGCGATACCGATAAACAAATTCGGTAACTATACTGCAAGAATGAAATCAGAAATCGTTAGGAATTTTATTGGGAAGTTCCCAAATTGCATGGCTGTTTAAAGTCTCTTTGTTAGTGAGCTGATAAATTCTCTTCTGTTCACCCTAGGAAGTTGAAATTTGATAGAGAGACTCTCTGGGACACCAAGACTCGATTGGAATGATTGGGTCTTTTCTGATCACCTGACTAAGCTAATTTAATTGAGAAATTTTGGTTTATTATTTTCAATAATAAGCCTATGTGATCGTGTAGCAAAAAATTTTTATAACCCCCCCTCAAACTTTGTCACTTTACTTGACAAGGTGCGTAGAATCCAAATTTGAAATGTCCGTCCGCCGTTCGGGCCATAAAAGGCCTGAGAATTGACCAAAAACGGGCGAAAAAGTGTCTTTTTCGAGAGGGAAGGGAGGGGAGGGGAGAGGGAAGGGAGGGAGGGGAGAGGGAAGGGAGGGGAGGGATGGCGAGAGAGAGAGTGTGATGAAATTAATTCCAATTAGAAGAGATTGTTTATGAGTATGAAAATACTCATAATTCTATTCTACGCTTTATGATATAAAGCTTCGCTTCCTTCGGGGCCCCATTTATTATTTTTTTCCTCAACTTTACTATAAAGCGTAAAGTTATGGGGTCCTGGAGCTGTAATGCAGTGAATGAGTGAACCGAATATTGGAAGCCCCGAGTTTCGATACCTAGTAAATCTCTATTATAAGTGAGGCTAAATAATTACGGTCAGTTTTCTACGTAGAAGGTCTGTATGATAAAGAAATAATAAACCTTTGTGTAATAATTTGCAGCGTTTTTAACTTGAGACACAAAACTTACCTATTTCACTGGGGGAAAAATAAGAAATATACATGTGCCGATGTAGTGTAGATAGGTACTCAACATCAGTTTACTGATTTAAATAGAATTTTGGCAAAATTCTAGTATAATTATAACATGAGAGATGCAAAGTCGCTTTGGATTTTGTTATCTGGATTCGAAATTTCAGTAGCATTGCTCATAAATTCCCCATACCTTTTTTGGTTTATTATTTCCAATTATAAGCGTATGTGATCATATAGCAAAAAATTTTTATAACCCCCCCTTAAAATTTGTCACTTCACGTTTCAAGGTGCATAGAATCCAAATTTGAAATGTCCGTCCGCCATAAAAGGCTTACGAATTGACTTAAAAATCCGTTCTTTCTAACATAGACTCCATTTGGGGTCAACTTGGTCCTAACGTTTAACCATCCCGATCGCTTTACTTGCATAGATGCTATGGGCCAAAAACGGGCGAAAAAGTGTCTTCAATTCGGAAATGCTGTAAGTAACTACCTACTAATTTCGATAGATTTACCTCTGATTTTCCGTGTAGGTACCTTGAGATTTACGTACGTTTATATGAATCAATAAAGACGGGGTTCTAACATATTTTCAACAGGAGTGCTGGTTAATCTAATCAGTTGAAACGGCTCTCTTAGGCATATTATTTGGGGCTGAGTAAGTCAGTCTTCGAAGCAAACGAGGCGGAACACAAGGCTACAAGAACTACCAGACCCTTGTGGTGAGGTTCGATATGATCTTTTCCCACGGCACAAAATCTGTTAACACTGGAATGCTTCGAAAATACGTGCCTATCACTGATAAATGTATCTACCTCAAAAATACGAAATTTTCCATTGAGAACAAAATGAAAACCACGATATTATGTAAGGAATTAATAAATTTATAAATGGAATGCCACGTTTGAAGGGTAATTTTTCGGAAAATGGATATATGTGGATATATTCTATCTAGTTGGATGTGGAACTAGACTCTTCGTAACCATAATATGATTGGCTGAATTAGTCAAAATAAACGTAAGATGAACATCTGTGTACAATGAAATTATTCTGTGATATAGTAACAAACGACGGAAACATGATTATTCTATGCAGGAAACTTTTTCTTTTTTTAAGCGAATTTTCGTAGAAAATTAAGCTATTGCAATGGCTAAGAAAATTTTAAAATAAAAAATTTTGAAAATGCTTCTTGTATATATACATGTGCTTGTGTGTGTGTGTGTGTGTTAGCGTGTGTGCGTCTGTGTGTGTATGTGTCATTCCAGACGATAACTACCCTTAGGATTGAGATACAAACTCCGTTCTTGCACCAAAAAACCAAGCTGTCCGAATGAAAGGCTTTCCAGCACTTTTGAGCTCATTAAATTGGTCAAATTTAAAAAAAAATATGCTAACAAAATTACTAAAAATGGATAAAAACGGCTAAAAATCGTTAAATCAATATTTTTATTCCAAATATTACTCAAATAAAGTTTGTTAACTATAAAATAGATTAATGTACAAAATTATGCTGAAAACTATACTTACATTCCATCAAAATTTGCTTAATAAATCGATAAAAACTGCAAAAACCTAAAAATTTAACTTTTTAAATAGTAGATTATTATTTAGGATACCTTTTTGTACCATAAAATTAATAGTTAACAATTTCTTTGCATCCAAAACGCTCACATTTTAAAACAATTTAACATTATACAATACGATACCTAATTTACGAAAATTCGCTCATCCGATCATGCTGCATGACAGGAAATTTTTCCAACTTAGAATCTTTTTCTTATCCAAGAATATTTTTAAAAACATTCAACGAGTCCCAAGTAAAAGTTTGAAACTTATACACGGTATGTACAAATGCAAAAACATATTTGTACATCACTGTTCCAAGTAAGACACCCCTGTACCACCTAACTTGGGACAAAACATTTTTTTTCTTCTAAATAATAAATTTGAATTTAAAAATGAGAAAACAAGAGAAATTGATAGTTCAGATACCCTTTGAAAAGTGGATTTATTTACGAACTAAATCACTCGCGACGAAGTAGTGGAAACCCATTTCAAAACGGAAGTTGGAGAAAAACGTTGTCTATTTCCACGAAAAATAAAGAGTTACACTGATAACTCGATTTCGACGGTTAGGCCATCATCAGTAACAAACAATAACAATAGGTACGAGAATCATCGTAGTATCGTACAATAAATGATAAGTTATTTACTTAGTAAGCAATTTTTTACTCTTATATGAGTGGTTCATACTTGAAATCAAACTTCAAAAGAGTCCCAAGTTTGGGTGTTTGACTGTACCTAATAAATCATAACAAACAAACGTTCCGTCATGCAGCATGATCGTATGAGCGAATTTTCGTAGATTATAGATTATAGTATTATTATATGATTACATTTTGTAGATTATATCATTCGAGTACATTGAGGGCAAAGCATTTTTAATTAACCACCAACTTTATGACAAATAAAGTCTTTCTTAATAATATTCTACGATTCAAAACAGATATTATTAGATTTTTAGCAATTTTTCAGGTTTTTAATAGATTTTTCAGCAAATATTGATGAAGCTCAAGTACATTTTTCTGTATAAATTTTAAAGTGTTCTAGTTCGTTGTTGATTAATTTTACTGGCTAAAATTTAGCTAAAAAATATACATTCAACAATTTTTAGCTGTTTAAGGTCATTACTAGTGATTTTTTTGTACATTTTTTAAATATGACCAATTTAGTGTACTCAAAAAGTGTCGGCCAACGAACTGGCCCTTTCTTTTGGATAGCTCGATTTTTTGGCACAAGAACGGAATTTAAATTTCAATCCAAACGAGAGTCATCGTCTCTCACGTGCACGCACGCACGCACGCGTCAAAACAAGTCGACAGCAACAACCTTTGATAGTTTGGAATCTCAAAATCGTCAATCTCAATCGTATTTCTGTTAGAATTTTGATTTTTTCACAGCTAATTCGAGTTCAGCGACTCAAAAAACATAATTACACGAATTTCCATAATTTTGCAATAAATTTTGGAAGATTGTCATTCTTCTGCATGATTTTGACGATTTTGAAATTCCAAACTATCAAAAGTTGTTGCTGTCGACTTGTTTTGACTGCATACGAGTTCAGCGACCCCAAAAACGTAAGAATACGAAGTTTCACAATTTTACAAAGACGTTTGTAAAAGTTATCTTCAAAAGTCTGATATTGGCCAAAAAAAAAAAAAAAAAACCAATATCGAACTACCGGCGTAGGTTTTTGGAATGCAAAAAAAATCTGAAAAAATTCAGGGGTATTTTTTTTTACGTTTTAAACCGAATTTCGGGTGGAGGTCATCAAAATTCCACCTTTCTCGAAATAGCGGGCACCCTACTATATATATATATATATATAATTTTTTTTTTTTAATGAATAGGTAATAGATAAACAAAGAAAGGAAAAAGATGTTTTTAGCGAATTTTTGAAGAAAATTTTAGCGAATTTTTGAAGAAAATTAAGCTATTGCTCTCGCCTCAAAATTTGTGGAATGTGAATTTTTGAAAACATTTTATGCAGAAATCCGTTTCAGGCTATTCTGAATCATATTCTGAAGTTTAACGCATTTTTTTATGTATGTATGTATGTATGTATGTATATATGTATATATGTATGTATGTATGTATGTATGTGTCATTCCAGACGATAACTGTCCGTAGAATTGTGCTAGAAACTTCAAACAAATTTTAAAATGTTAAGGACACAAAACGAAAGTTCAAGTTCGTTGGCCAGCATGATCGGATTACATCTTCGGGTTGAAATTTTCAAAAATGTAGTCAAAATTTTCAACATAGCCTGTTTTTTGCGATTTGTTGTGCGAAATAATTTTTTCAGCATACTAACATGTGGTATATTCGGAATCAGCGTAAAATTTCCTATAAGAATATGTATCAAGTTTTCAAAAATTCCAAAGTTGAAAAATCAGTCAAAAATCGAAATAATGCTGTTCGCTAGTTGTAAATAGCGACTGAAATGTCGAAGATTTCTTCAAAAATTCGCTCATGGGGTCATGCTGCATGACTGGACTTTTGATATTTCGAATATAAATCTTGTTCACAAGTTAGAAGTTGAAAATGAAAAAATTTATAAATTGTTCTTCGGTAAACATCACACATTCTTACTAACGTGTAAGCCCAGCAGAGTGCCAATCTAAAATCTATCAATCTAATATCTATTACCTATTTATTCAAAACAAATTATATAGTTCAGTAGTACAGTTTATTGATTTTATCAAGAAGTATATATATAGCGGATTTCAATGAAAAATGTTTTTTCGAAAATTTCAATTTTAAATTCTTTAGAGCCACTGCAGTAGCTTTATTTTCTACAAAAATTTGCTAAAATTACTCCAACGAGCATGATTGAACATGAACTATTGATTCAAATTATGAAATCAGTAAGCGACCTAAGTATATATATATATATATAGTAGGTTTAGGTATACCGACTCTTGGCGGAGGGAAGAGTGTTGGTTTTCATGGGCCTGCGTGTTCGACGGGACTGAGCCAGAATGACACATTCGGCCGCGGGAAGGGGCGCTGGAGATGACCGACTGCACCCATAAAGGAGTCGAGTTGTTTCGCGGAACAGCCGCGATTCCACAAGGCTGACTCACGCGTTGCGATTAGGTACTTACCGGGAGTCTATCAATAAATTAATTATATAACCCACGAATAACGTCTATTGGTCACTTTTAGCGAATTTTTGAAGAAAATTAAGCTATTGCTCTCGCCTCAAAATTTGTAGAATGTGAATTTTTGAAAAGTTTTTATGCAGAAATCCGTTTCAGGCTATTCTGAATCATATTCTGAAGTTTAACGCATTTTTTTATGTATGTATGTATGTATATATGTATGTATATATGTATATATGTATGTATGTGTCATTCCAGACGATAACTGTCCGTAGAATTGTGCTAGAAACTTCAAACAAATTTTAAAATGTTAAGGACACAAAACGAAAGTTCAAGTTCGTTGGCCAGCATGATCGGATTACATCTTCGGGTTGACATTTTCAAAAATGTAGTCAAAAATTTCAAAATAGCCTGTTTTTTGCGATTTGTTGTGTGAAATAAATTTTTCAGCATACTAACATGTGGTATATTCGGAATCAGCGTAAAATTTCCTATAAGAATATGTATCAAGTTTTCAAAAATTTCAAAGTTGAAAAATCAGTCAAAAATCGAAATAATGCTGTTCACTAGTTGTAAAAATCGGTAATATTTGCATGAAACATTGTCCAAATTCAGATTGAACTACCCTTATGGAAGTATCCCTGTATAACCAATCCTAGAACCATGCTGTTTAAAACGTAGGTAGTAGGTGCTTAAAAAAAAAAAAAAAAAAAAAAAAAATGTAATCACAACTGATGAGTTTACTCTGTGCATGTGTTAATAATTTGATTCCATGTTTGTCTATCAAAATCATAAACTAAAATTTCTCAACACGATCAATAGCGACTGAAATGTCGAAGATTTCTTCAAAAATTCGCTCATGGGGTCATGCTGCATGACTGGACTTCTAACTGATGCGGGATTTTCAAGTGCACTTGTTGCACTGCAAGCATTTTTTAGCGATGTAGGCAAGAACGTTTCTTCATTTGGATAGTTCAAATTATAACAAGACTCTAACAGCAGTGTAGTTGCTGACTGCCTTGTTTTCTTATAGACGCGAGAATTGTTTATTTTAATTCATTAATTAACTTAGCGTGTAGCTCAGTTCCTTTTATTTTCGGAGCGAAGATTTTAGCAGAAACTGAGCACTTTTTCGATTGGCGAACGATATTATTTGTACGATGAAAAATGGCATAGTTACAGTTCCAAAGCAACGATTTGGTTGTTAGCGAGACTCATCAGAAATATCCGTGAGCATTATTCGTAACGTATTTTCGAGAGCAATTTTTGAGTTCATATGCCAGAACTGACATGAAAATATCAAGAATGCCCAGAAACCTGTGATTTCGATTTTTGGACACCACACATTTTCAACCTCTGTTCCGCGAACCCCTCTCAACTCAAGGGGGCAGATTTGAAATTTTAAACTTTCTCTGGACTTCAACAAATAATTCAAGACCAAAATTAACCAAATCGGTCGAGCCGTTCTCGAGTTTTAGCGAGACTAAGGAACAGCAATTGATTTTTATACATATATACAGGGTGATTCCCTCGCAGATGCAAAAAAAAAAAAAAAAAAATTTTGGGTGAAACTTCATAAAAAATGGAGTAAAATGCCGCCAACTACATATTTTTATCTCAATCGGATCTCGAGATATGATTTTTTAAAGGTTTTTTCAGGAAAACCATGTTGTTTTCCTTTTAAACTCAAATTTCTCCACTTTACTTCATTCAATTTTAACTCTTGACCACATTTTCGGAATCAGCATTAAATTTACTATAAGAATAGTGTACTTGAGTTCTTAAAAAGTACCATCCAAAGGCCCTCACATCAGCTCAAACATTGACGATTTTGAAAAAAGAATATTTCTGAAAATCTTTAAAACTTTACTACTCTTCCAAAACGAATCCTGGAAACTGGCAAATCTCATGAAAACTGCTTCGTCTAATACTCTTTCCAAGGGTATAATCAATTTTACTTTTATTTTGTTATTTAGTGGACAAAATATATTTTAATGTAAAAAATGTGGGTTTTTCAATGGAATTGTTGGTTTTCTCGAAAGATGACCCTCCATGAACCTACGAGTATGGGGTCGGTTTCTATGTATTTTTTCGCGCTGTATCGAATGGTAACATTTGTAGATCTCTCCAACTCCGTTATAACCGAGTTTTACACTTAAAATTGCAAATGTTTAGTTTGTTTGTTACGATTAAATGTATGTGTGTTATGGGGTAAAACTAGTTAATTAAAGTGTAAAACTCGATTATAACGTAGTTGAGAGATCTGCAATAGTTTCCATTCGATCCAGCGAGAAAAAATACATAGAAACCGACCCCACAGTCGTTGGTTCATGGAGGGTCATCTTTCGAGAAAACCAACAATTTCATTGAAAAACCCACATTTTTTAACATTAAGGGCCGGTTTATCAATTATCTACATTATCTGCAGGATAGCTATACCGAGTATAGCACTATACTTCAGATAAAGAATGTGAGTCGTTTATCAATACCGAAATACCTAGCGGATAAAATTATCCCTCAGATAAATTTTGTCTGGCAGATAGCGCCGTTAGCATCCTCATTGGTGTCCGCAGGTGACAAAATAAAGGCGATTTACACATGGAGCTACCACAGAGTAGAATAGGAGTTACATTTTCATCATGGATCGGCTATTAGAAAAACCATCTGACGTCCACAAAACAACAGTGTCATCATCGACAGTATTAGCTGGGCAAATAAAGACACCACCACATTTTTGCTATTTGCTTGATTTCTAAAGAGAGAAATACGTGCACGAGTTGCGATCTTGCAACCTGAATCATTATGAATGAATTATTGTGATCAGTAAGTTGTGGACTCAATTTCATCTTCGATCTGTGTTATAAAGTAAAAAACGGTATCTTTGTCCAACCGAAACCTCAATAAAATACGCACTCGTCTCATTTTATTAGGTGATCTACACTTCTTTTCCATTCAACGAATTATGCTACAATAGAATCTTCGCCGTTGCTGCTGTTTGAAGACAAATTACCAAATATATCCATTGGAAGGTACAAAAATAAAGACAATCAAACTTGATTCAAATAAGATTTTTGTAAATAAATAAACTTGTTTGAGGTTAGAAAGCTCTAGATATCTCATTAACCTCCAGTTATAATAGTTATCCAGCCGTCCAGGGACCAGATAAATTAAAACGCCAGATAAGGTTTAACTAGGGATTGATAAACACCCCATATCGTGTTATCTGGAGGATAACGCTATACCTTAGATAAATCCCCCTTATCCATTGGTTAAAAGTGATTGATAAACCGGCCCTAAAACATTGTTTTCTCCCCTAAATAACAAAATAAAAGTAAAATTGATAATACCGTTGGAAAGAATATTAGATGAAGCAGTTTTCATGAGATTTGCCAGTTTCCAGGATTCTTTTTAAAAGAGTAGTAAAGTTTTAAAGATTTTCAGAAATATTGTTTTTTCAAAATCGTCAACGTTTGAGCTGATGTGAGGGTCTTTGGATGTGCTTTTTAAGAACCAAAGTACACTATTCTTATAGGAAATTTAATGCTGATACCGAAAATGAGGTTTAAAGTTAAAATTAAATGAGGCAAAGTGGAGAAATCCGAGTTTAAAATGAAAAAAATACGGTACTCCTGAAAAAGCCTATAAAAAAACATATCTCGAGTACGGATTGAGATAAAAATATGCGGTTGGCGGCATTTTACTCCATTTTTGATGAAGTTTCACCCAAAATTTTTTTTTGCATCTGCGAGGGAATCACCCTGTATAGATAGATAGATGTAACTATCGAATAAATATGTATAGTGGGTACAACTAGTCACAAAGAGGGCATTGTAGTGTCATCGGTTGGTTGTACCTATAAAGGGTGTCCTACTTTACACACTTTACAAGTTAGCCGTCTTACGTACCTACCGAGAGAAAATGAACGTAATCATGTAGGGAAATAAATAGGGAAGAGCAGGCACATTGTATTATTTTTAGAGCATAACCTTACGATCTATGAATTAAGGTAATTAACCCTGCTCTCGGTGGACACAAAAACATCATTTTTACCAAACTAAATCTGTCTTTCTATACGAAAATGCTCATGAACTGGGGAGCACTAGGATTATCATTGACTTATCGCTTCCAATTCAATCGTCTTTGTATATGTGGATGTATCTCTCCTAGGGGTTTTTAACTCGTAACTTTAGCACTCACTTTTACACAAATTACGATTTCTTTTTTATTACACATTGCATGCCAATTACCACGAAATAAAATACCGGATACAGGGCATTAAACATCGACGAAAGACATCACAAAAGGTAAACATTAAACAAACCGAAGCCGGCTGGAAGGTTACGATATTATCATTTATCGGTTGGTTCACGTATCGATTGTTTCATTCGTTTCCATTCGACTATGGATATTTCAATCACCGCTGGGATTTAGTCCGCGTAAGATTCTATTAATTTTATTTTACCATTACTTCTACTTGGACTCATACAAAAAATAAGAAAATTTAAAGACTTTTATGAGTTAGAAAACATATTGATGGTGAGAAGGGCACAATCGATGGTACTGCAACGAATCGATCAATCGAACGTGAATCGGTGGTCAGTTAAGGGTGGAGAATGTAGGGGAAGTGAGAGAGGGGAAAAATGGCTTATGGGTCCCACAGCGAAATGAGGAAGGACAAGCCCAGAAAGAAGTGGGGAAACGACATAGTTTCCCATAGTTTCTCTTTATAATATCCAGCTTACCGTTTTGAAATCATATGATGTTCGGTTGGAGAAATCAGTAGACGAGTTGTCACTACTAAGTTTCATGTGAAGCACTGTTCGGGCAAAATGATAGAAAGTTTTATTGCTATCAAGAGCTTAGAGAATGAGGAAGATGTTGGTTATAAAAATCGGAGGAATTCATTTTATAAAATCCAAAAAGACTTGTTATACGCCAAGTAACGTTAGAATTTTTGAATGGTTTCAAAGATACCATGAAGTATTTTATTCTAATGAAAGAAACAGTGACTGAACAATTAGTTGCTTGACAACTGAATTCATATTCGTTGACAACTGTGAATTCATATTCGTGGAAGTATTGGGCATCGTCGAGACTGGCTTACAGCAAATTCAGTAATTGTGTGTCAAATATTATTTCATGTTTTATATTTGTTATTTTATTTGAAACAATAAAAAGCATTGAAATTACTGAGACATTTTCAATGCTCATAGCTCTTCTCTCATAAGAGAGAAAGTACGAGCGGCCTGCCGCGTTTTTTGGTCACACTCGGTCCTATCCTTCTTGTATAGTGTAAAAAATACAAAATTTTAAAGCTTTTGAAAAATATAACTTAATCATTAATTTCCTTTTTTCGCTTCTCTCGGATGGGCAATTTATATTATCCACGGCATTTGGCCCTCCCTCGAACCAGCCTTGGAGGAGCGTTCTAAATTGCTAGGTAACCGAACCCGCCTAACAGACGTGCTTTGCGGATTCCAACCTCGAACTTAATGTAATTGGTACTGACGTAAAGGCCGTGTCACACTAGCATTTTTTCCACCTTTTTTCGGCATTTTTAATGCATAAACGTGAAGAAGAAGAAGTGCTTTTTTCCAAGATCCTTTTTCGACCATTGCGCAACCTGGTGGAGCATTTTTAAACTCACTTGGGAAAATTAGAACATGTTCTAATTTTTACCTCAACGCGAAAAATGCTAAAACGTAACCCTTGGGAAGGTAACAATCCAATGGAAACCCCCTAAGAGCCCTAACCTGGCAGACTAAACCCTGGAATGTCCCGGCTAAATTCCCAACACTTAACTCCCAAGTGGGGTGTGTCGAACCCCAACTTTGAAAAATGTTAGAAAATTCAAAAATAAGTTACACGTGAATCAAATTTTATTTTTATTCTGTTATCAAGAGTGTAAAGAAACATGAAGTAGGTACCTAAGCTCATGAAGAAAAAAGTTATAATACCTAAGGCAAACCTCACGCTCTGAAGAAAACAAAAAATAGCAGAAAGGTACCTCATTGTAACAAAATTTCAATATAAAATTAGCACATTTTCATTTAAAAACAAAAATAAATATAAATAAAATAATAAATAAAATAAATAATAAAAATAAATAAATAAATAAAATCTACAAAACAATTTTCTGAGATTAGTTTGATACCTCTTAAAAAACCCAAGAACTAGAATGAAAAAACATATGGTAAGTGTGATACGGCCTTAATGTGAAATTAATTATTGTCCACGAAGCATCATTTCCAAGATGAACTTCTAAATCCTCTAGCATCATGGGGGGGGGGAAGTCTTGAACGTACTAAACTGGAAAAAGGCTCCTTTAGCACACCCGTGACCCTCCTTATTCCATTACGCGTTCCGCCAGAATGCGCTGTTTGCACTTATTCCTATTCAACATTCACAGCTCATCCTGTGAAAACCGGAAATTCGGTCTTCAAGATGAACTTCTAAATCCTCTAGCATCATGGGGGGGGGGCTCAGCACACCCTGCGCCTGTGAAAACCGGAAATTCGGTCTTCAAGGCGCTTTGAGTTTTCGACCGGACAGCTAGGTAAAAAACTCAACTGTTCGGGCCGAAACCGGACACCTGGCAAACCTGGGTAGATACCAAATAAAAGACTTACTGTTTCTTATTGCGAGGTGCAGTCGCAAAATGTTTCATAGTTGCTATGGGCTGAGCAACCGGGCTGGGCTCTCTTCTGTTGTTGAGCCTCGTGGACGGCCTTCTCCGAGTGGTGGATCTTCCCAGTTCGGAAGGAGCAGGCGGAGCTTCCTGGACACAATGCGCGGGGAACAAGCCGGACTCCCCGCGCAGGTTTCCCTCAAGAAACCCGGAATCTGTGGCACCTGTCACTGTTAACAGAGGAAAATTAATAAATAAAAGTTCAATAAGCTGGTAATGTCAAGCAGTTACTCTGGGGGTAAGGCAGGGAAGCTTGCTAATGTAAGCAGGGAGGCTTGGGGGTAAGGAAAAAAGACACACAGTTAATAATGGAGCCTCTTCTCTTATAATAAACACATTTTTTTTCGAGGTTTAAGCCTCACCTCAACCAGAAGGGTCATTAGCGGCATTGAACAAGGTGTCTAAAGGGACACTGGAAATGGCACGATTCTAAGGGGAGCCATGTTGCCTTCCTTGACTAAAAAGGAGCGCCATCATGGACTCCACTGGCAACTCGGAGGGGAAAAAAATGAGGACTACAGAGATGACCACTGTTTAGCCCCCAAAGTGGATTAAGAAAACCACAAAAATAAAGTAATACAACAAAGACTAGATGTAAAATAGGCTAATAACAGTAATAACTATATACATGCTACTATATACAATCAGCAAAGTGAAATAAAACTACGAATAGATGTATACCTATAAATATATCACAGATCAGATATCACAGTTCGTGGTAGAGCTCAGCGGCTCTCAGGTACAACAGAGATCGGACCTTATCTGGTCCGGATAAAACGTCAACCCACTGAGGGGGCTGATGCTGGAGGTCCAAAAGGGCAGGACAGTCCTCCAGAAAGTGGCGGATGGACATATCACCCCAACACCTCTCACACACAACATCTCGAGCTTCTGCATCAAGCAGGTGAGTAAGACGGGTATGACCAGTGACAACCCGGTTGACCACTATTCGATCACTCCTTGGAAGTAGGGGTTACAAAAGGGCCCACCGGGCTCAAGCCCTGAAGGACACCACGCAGACCAGTGACCTCACACTGCCATTGCTCATGCCAGATGGAATTGGCTTTATGTTGCATGTAGGAGCTTTGATCCTCAATGCGTATAGGCAACATATAAATGGAGTTCTCACCACTGACTCTCCTTGCAAGGGCATCTGCGCACTCAATGCCATGAATACCAACATGGCTCGTTACCCACATAAAAGTTATGGTTGAGCCCAATGTCGTGGCTTGGTGTAGCGATCCACGTAGGCTTTGTGTTATGGGATCATCAGAATGGGTCCCTAATCGCCTCAATGGTACTGAAATTAATAAATAAAATTTCAATAAGCAGTGCTGGTTATGTCAAGCAGTTACTCTGGTAGGGAGGCTTGGGGGTAAGAAAAAAGACACACATTTAATAATGGAGCTACTTCTATAATAAACAATTTGTTCAAGTATTTTCTACACTGAAAGTTGGTACCGAAAAAGTTTATAGTGCAGATCCACAAAAATTCAAAATTATTCCATTTAAATGTAGACACGTTCATAAACAAAAGATAAAACAGGATTCACATGTACACAAGTATTTAGTAAATGTGTGCAAAACGTAAGTGAGCCTTACGAATTTAGGAAAATAGAGATTTGAAAAAATAAATATTAGCTTATCGAAGGATTACATAATAATGACGAACTTTTTAGTTAAGTATTTTAAATAAGTACCAGTCATGTAGCATGATCGTAAGAGCGAATTTTTGTGAAATATGGTAAGTACTATATGTTCCATTGTTTTGAATATTAAGGACTTAAAGGGAAAAGAAACTGTTAACTACCAATTTTATAACAAGAAACTCATTCTAAATAATATTGTGCAATTCAAAAAGGGATTTAAAATTTTCAACTTTTTTTGGAGTTTTTATAGATTTTTTGGCACATTTTAATAAAATTCAAGTACACTTTTCAGCATAATTTTGCACTTAAATGCTTTAATGTTTTATTTTATAGTTAATAAGCTTTATTTTGTGCAATATTCTGCTAAAAAATGTAAATTGAACCATTTTTAGCCGTTTTTGCTATTTTTAGTGATTTTTTCAGCACTTTTTTGAAATTTGACCACTTTACCTAATGTGCTCAAAAAATTCTGGCCAACGAACTCATCATTTTGTTCGGAAAGCTTGAATTTGTTGGCGCAAGAACGGATTTTTTATCTCAATTCTAACGAGAGTTATCGTCAAGTTTCAAAACTTTTTGTTTTAAAATTTTCCGAGACATTGCGATAGTTTCATTTTCTACGAAATTTCTCTAAAATTTACTCAAAATTCATTAAAATTTGCTAAAAAATCGATAAAAACTGCAAAAAAGCTAAAAATTCAAAACCTCTATTTGAATAGGAGATCATTATTTAGAATATGTTTTTTGCCAAAAAATTAATAGTTGGCGATTTCCTTGCACTCAAAAAACTCAATATTCAAAAGAATTTAACATTATATAATACGATAATTTACGAAAATTCGCTCATACGGATCATGCTGCATGACTGGAACTTTTTGTTTTGATAGTGTAATTATAGAAAGTGTTCTGCGTATGAGGGCTACTATCATAGATACATAAATAATAAACCGTTGTGTAATAATTTGCAGCATTTTACATTTCAAACGAATTTATGAAAAAACTTACTTATGCACTGACGCAGACTTACACGTGGTACGTCCGGTTATATGTAAAGTAGAGAATGTTTTAATTTCAAAGTGCTGAAATTCCTGTTGCCTCATAGTGAGTCGATTGGAGTTTAAATGCATTCAGTTATTTCGAAATAACCTCGAAGTGGACAAATCTAGGAAGAGAACGAATGTAAGATGAGAGGAAAGTGTTCAGCGATCTATAAATTGTAGGTTACGGTTTAAATAAGTTCTCTTTCATCATTGGGGAGAATAATTGGTGGATTTACTGTATCAAACGGAGGGACTATGATAGGTCTACATGAAGGGTAAAAAAGAAACTGAAACGCAACCATGTGAAGCGGTTTGGAAATGGTATCAGAGGATATCCCTTGACAGATATGGACCAAGGACAACAAACGATAATTCAGACAAAGGATGGGGACAAATTCACGCACTGTAGGATACTAGAGATTCGAGTGGAGTACATGAAAGTTGGGCAGAACACCAAAGAAGTTTGCACACAATGGAAAAGCATGAAAGACAGAAAAAGACTATTAGGTACCTTCCAAACTCGATTTTCAGTTTATTTGACTACGATTTGTCGACACTAGTTTCTGTCGTCGGATCGTCACCAAAAACTATACAGATAATTCCAGGTACCTAGAGTCTACTTATCAAATTTTAAGTTGATAGCTCCAAAATTGCGGCCTGTAGCGCGCAACACGCACATGGACAAATGCAAGCCGTGTAAAAAAACGCTGCAAATTATTACACAAAGGTTTATTATTTATGTATTAGACAGCCCTTCTACGTAGATCTCTGGTCCATAATTATTAAACGCCGCTTATAGTATACTTAGTATCGGAACTCGGAGCTTCGGACCTCACAAATGGGTTCAATCCATTACAGCAGCGGAACCTCACAATTTTACGCTTTTTAATATAGTTGATAAACAAAACAATTTATTACCAAGTCATCTTTCCAACACATAAAAGTGTTACCTATACTGTATATTGATATCATTTAATTGGTCAAATTTCAAAAAATGTGCTGACAAAATCACTGAAAATGGCTAAGAATCTTTAAATTGATATTTTTTAGCATAACATTGGTCAAATAAAGTTTATCAACTATGAAATAGAACATTCAAAAATTTATGTACGAAATTATGCTAAAAACTTGAACTTCATTAAATTTTGTTTTAAAAAATCTATAAAATTGCAAAAAATAGCCTAAAATCCAAAATCTCTTTTTGAATAGAAGAGTATCATTTAGAATAGGTACTTTTTTTCCCATAAAATTAATAGCTAACATTTTCTTTTCACTCATAAATCTCCAATTTCTATACAACTTGAAATATACGAAAAAAAGACACTTTTTCACCTATTTTTGGCTCATAGCACCCATGAGAGTGGATCGATCGAGCTGGCGAGAAGTTAGGACCAACTAGACCCGAAGTGGAGTCTATGTGAGAAAGAACAGATTTTTTAAGTCCATTCTAAGGTCTTTTATGGCCCGGACGGCGGACGGGGGACGGCGGACGGACATTTCAAATTTGGATTCTACGCACCTTGAAACGTAAAGTGACAGAGTTTGAGGGGGGGTTATAAAATTTGTTTGCTATACGATCACATAGGCTTATTATTGGAAATAATAAACCAAAAGGGACTCACTCATACAATAATATGAGTAGGTACTTATATATAAATACAAATCATAACACATAGCACATTAAGACACGTATAAAATATTAATGCTAACCCGGCATTTTAGATCTAAGATTCTTCCCATGTGTATTAGAGCAGTAAATGTTATGGACTGGTTGACACTCACACGTTTTCAAGGCTCCACAACAAATAGGAATGATTTGAAATGGAAATCGCCGATGATGAGTAAACAAAGAGTCTAGTGGGGGATATGCGGTCTCACAGTTCGTCCGACATCCAACAAAATTATTTCATCAATGAACACAAACAGACAGACATGGCTGTGGCTTTGAGACATTCTGTAATTCTGTAATCAAGACTTTCAGTTTTGAGTATCAATTAGTAGATTGAATTTAATCTCTTTAATCTCTTCCTACCTATTCATAAGCTCTTTGTCAGGATGGCAAAAAAGAATCGATTCCTCAAAGACTCGATTATTTAAAAAAAAAGTATAGATACTTTTGGATTATTTTTATTTTTTCAAGTATCGGAGAATCGATTCAAAATTTCGAGAATCGGAGGCCGATTCTTTTCAACAGCTGGATGAACAGACAATGTTTTTGAAATATAGTTAGGTACTATTGTTTCATAAGCTTTGATTCTTGATATACATATTGTTACATTTTCCCATGTATGAACAAATGATATTGCTGGATGAAGTCGGTAAAAAGAGCTCAAGGTGATGATATAAAGTTCATGAAATATTGCATATTTACTAGTAGGTAATGTACCTTCTACGTTGTTGGAATTTAAGTACCTAATACGAACACGTACTACCCCTGTCTCATGAACGACATAGTTAGGTACATACCTATTTCAAGTTTGAAAGATTTATCATTGAAGATAGTGAAAAATTTGGGTCAATTTTTCCATAGAAATTTAGTTGGTTAAGAGTTAAAATCATTTTAGTTCTAAATCCACTAAAAAGTATCGATTCATTTCAAAAGAATCAATACAATTTAAATCGATCCATTTTTAAGAATCTGACATCCCTAGCTCTTTGTTCCTACCTACTCGTAGCACAAAGAAGGTACTAATTTAGGAAATAAATCATGCGGAATGAAGCCGAATCTCTACTTAGTGTCACAATATAACTTCTGTATTTGCGTTTTCGATTAAAGGTAGTTGCGCCACCGTCGCATCGATAAGTGGGGTAGATTCTGGCTCGACTCAACTCACACAAGACCAATTACAGTTCCTTTACTGAATATTTACTAATAAATCACGAACAACAACTGAAAACACCATTTATGACGGTCATGTCCGTACACTAGACAACAAAACTAAGTACTGGAAGTTGAATAAGAAATTCAGAAGGTACCTATATTAATTTGTTCATTATTTACCACACAAGTAGTAAGTTCTAAGTAGGTGTGAGTACCTACAAACAGTAGTCGTGGGTTTTACGTCGCTATTAAAAAGACTGTTTTTGTTTAGGGTGATTGAAGATTTGCTGTATAAGTAGTTATGAACACAGGGACCGATTTCGTTACAGCCCCGAATTCCCTCTGTCTCGTCCTAAAAGTAGAAGAAGTCTTCACCGCTATCGTCGATATGAATCCCAAGGTTGGTACACGTCAGTTGTCTGCTACATTACATTTGGGATGTGGGCAAAGTTAACTTGAAATTATAAGTGGCAAGGGCACCTTTTTCTGTTCATTCGTGGGAACGATCGAATAGAAGACAGTTCGTGACATCTAACAGTGAATTTTTCTTAATCAAAAACCTATATTTCCCCGAGTGTATTGAGATCGTCCCAGCTGGCGCAGTCGGTAGGACGATCTCAATACACTCGGGGAAATATAGGTTCGATCGTTTCTTAGACAATAATTGCTCACTATGGAGACTGAATACTGTTAAATGTTTATGTATAACATATAATATAATGAATAATATTGAATAATGCTATATATATAATAAAATAATAATGTAAAAAAAAAAAAAAAAAAAAAAAATTTAATAATAACTTGTTTCAATTGTCTTATTGAATTATATAAATTCCTAAATTGTAGTTGTTTTAAATTTAAATTTTTATTTTAAAAAAAAAAAAAAAAAAACAGGTCCCTTGCCACTAGGGAAATTTTGACCAAATGTATTCAAAATTATCTTCTTTTTTTTTCAGCTTTAACTACTCCTTGCACTAGTCCCTTGTCCCACACACAGCGGCTGGACGAACAACCCTTTCTCCCCTGGACGACCCAATTAGTAGTTGGAAACCCTTGGATGAGCAAAAAGCTGGTGTCACCTATTGTACTCCCCAAAGAGTGAGTTCTGCCCAGGCCAATGAAGATCTATGGGACTAAGAGGATGAATGGACCAACAAGGACAAAAAACCTAGACCTGGCCACACAGCTCGAGGACTAGCTGTGAATTGTTGTCGGGGGTGATGTCATGGGCCATACCAACTAGTGCCCACAACCAGCGGGTGCCTGGGCAGGACAAGAACAACAACAACAACCGAACGGGGAGTTGATTGTAGGTGATAACTGGCCAATTGCTTTGATATCGAAATACAACGAAAATTGGGTCGACCCCATGTCGCTGAAAAGTGCAACGAGTGCAGTTAGAGGGAATAATTAAAAAAATTATAAGTGGCGTTTTTCTGTTCATTCGTGGGAACGATCGAATAGAAGACAGTTCGTCACATCTAACAGTGAATTTTTCTTAATCAAAAACCTATATTTCCCCGAGTGTATTGAGATCGTCCCAGCCGCTATCGTCGATATGAATCCCAAGGTTGGTACACGTCAGTTGTCTGCTACATTACATTTGGGATGTGGGCAAAGTTAACTTGAACCGAATGAAGAGAATCTTAATTTCCAACTAGAGTAGCCCAGTTGCAAAGTGGGTTAAATCGATTTTTTGAAAAAAATGAGTTATTGGTACCGTTGGATTCAGAATGGCGTCGGCTACAATGTTGTGATAATTTTGATGCCAAAGTGTACGAAAATCGATCTTAAAGGGCAGCAGTGCCAAAACGGGTTAAAAACCTTGGTGTTCCAGAAGCAGAGTGAGTTAAAAATGTCCATTTGCATAAGGAGTTTAAAACTACGGACAAAAATGGTAGCCAAATGAGTTCCAAACGCAAAACAGGTTAAACATTTCCATGGCTTCGAGCTCTCTTTTTCATCACTACTTTCGTTTCAAGACTTTATATTCGCTTCATATTGGTTATTGTTCAAAGCCCCTCAAAATATTGAAAAAATTGTTATATATTTTCCAGGTCATTCTCACTTACCTCCTGATCGAGTATTCAGTGACTTGGAGAGGGAGTTCAAAACCTTGAGTGTAATACCTAATCCAGAGACATATCTCAAAATAATCAAAAATCACACTACAGTCATTCACTTTGGCGATGAATGCGATGTACTTAACTGGAAAGATCAAAGCGATCAAATTATCAAGACTACCACTTCTTGGCATTTTCAGTTTCAGAAGACAAAAAAAAATCGTGCTAACAAGGACCGTTTCCAAACGAGGTGTGCTTGTTCAAGGCGAAGAATTTTATAATTTTGGAGCTGGAGAGC
This sequence comes from Adelphocoris suturalis, assembly GCA_030762985.1. Classification (NCBI taxonomy): domain Eukaryota; kingdom Metazoa; phylum Arthropoda; class Insecta; order Hemiptera; family Miridae; genus Adelphocoris; species Adelphocoris suturalis. The sequence goes on from CM061049.1 coordinate 57,174,301, forward strand.
CACAATTAATAACAAAAAATAATAAATCTATACGGAGTGTGAATTTGAAAAGGGTGCCAAAAGACAAGTCGACATCAAACTTGCTAAACTGAGCGATGTCTTCTGATTGTGCTCAGCTTCCTCAACAAAAACTCCGTGAAGAAGCCGAAAATATCGTGATGGAACTTGAAATCGTTGGAGATGAGGTTCACATAGTGGGAGGCGCAATCCAGGATAACACTCCGGACGAACCTAAACTTGATTTTGATTTATTGGAAAGCGACGCCGAGGAAATGGTCTAGTTTGCTTTAGTTTGATGTTTTCATTTTATATTGTTTCGACGATCCCTCATTACCTATTTCTTAACCCTTCAACATTCTTAATGTAATTCTTAATTAATTCCTATAGTCTTGATGTAATTTTGTGATTGTAATTGTAATTTTGTATAATCTTGATGTAATTTATCTTATCCACTACTTTGATTATCTTCACATTTTCATGTTTTTGTAATAAAGAAATTTGTACTAAAGTGAGCTGAAAAAAAATTATGAAATACCTATTCATAAAGTTAACGCGTTTTGCATCTGTATAGCAAAGTTAGCCCATTTTGCAACTGGGAAAAATTGGCAAATGGCCGCCTATGCAGAAACAAAATGGTCTAAAAACCCATTACAGATGCAGAACGGGTTAACTGGCAGCTTAAAATTGGAATAACTTATTATTTTAAATTGCACAAGTGGTGAAATTTTGCAAGAAAGAGGAATGAATTTTTCATGATTTAATAAAGAAAAATGGAAATTTTAGCTTGTAATGGTCAAAGGTGACAGTTTTTTGCGATTTTCTCATTTTCAATTGGGAACAAGATAACCCACTTTGCAATCGGGCTACTCTAACTATTAGTTCGTTCCCGTGTAAAAAACATCAATCGGGGGATCATGGAGGAAGCATAGCAACGCAGGTAACGTTGTGCAGCAGATTGGGCACTTAGATTTTTTTGGTTTGAAATTGATAAACGAACCGCTCGGAGCTCTACTATCGCTCAGATACTTTATGGCACATAATGTCCGAATCCGTTAAAAAAACGTATTTCTCAAAAAATGGCCCTTACGATGTTTTGCATATGGCGGTCTTCAATTGTTTTTTTTTTTTAACGTTAAAATTTGTAATTGATTACCTTCGATTATGTCGCCTTGGCTGATGCGGAGGTAGCCGGGTTGAGTAGAGCTGTAGTTCTCTATGCAGACAGCCATCGTCCCAGGGAGAATCACCGTCGTGCTCATGTCGCTGTTGGCCGTCCCGACGCCAGAACTGTCGCTAATAATGTCGCTCGTGTCCCCCAAACTTTTATCTGTTCATAGGAAACATGGCGAAGGTAAGTTAGGGTAAACCCAAACAAGAATATTTCCACCTCTTGAAGTAATATGACAGTTGAATAAGAAAACATGAATAAGTAACGTTGGAAACCAAAAGGAACTAAGAGCGTACTGCAAATATAGAATTTCTACAACCAGAAAGATGCTAAGGGTCGAGTTTGGCTATCAAATAAGAACAAAGGTGAATCATGCTTATTTCCAAAATCAATAAGTTATTGAATATTGATATACGAAATCTAGTTTCAAATGATCCCAACCTCATCCCAACTATATTACTAACAAAATACAAAACTGGAAGTATGAAAAAATAATTGATATTGAGCTGCTACAGCTAGTACATTGTGACATAAATAAGATAGGAGATAGTTACGATTTTAAAGAATTAATGACGGATTCCTAACCGCTTATGAGTCCACATAATATACATGGTGTTAAACTTTGGGACCTGCGACAGGCCAGGGATCGATTGTACAACTGATATGCAACAAAAATTGTCCTATAACTTTTTTTCCTCAGCTTAAAATCCATGTTTTTTCACTTTTAAGATTTTTTTCGTGATTTCGACCTTAACTCACTAAATCGGCCATAACTCCCTTAATAAACTGCAAAAATTCAAATTTGATCATACCGTTGGGAAGAGTGTTAAATTTCCCAGCTCTTCCGTTTTGGGGTATTCTTAAACGAATCCTATTCGCCTATAATCCTGTTCAACGTTTTTTCATATGTATATATACTCGTATGTATGTTTGTGTCATTCCAGACGATAACTCTTCTTACGATTGAGATAAAAATTCCGTTCTTGCGCCAAAAAATCCAGCTTTTCAAACGAAAGGATGAGTTCGTTGGCCAACACTTTTTGAGCACTTGAATTGGTCAAATTTCAAAAAATGTACTAAAAAAATCACTTAAATTGGCTTAAAACGACTACAAACCGCTGAAAATCGTTGAATTTATATTCTGTAGCAAATATTTAGTCAATACAAGTTTATCAACAACGAACTAGAACATTATACAATTTATGCCAAAAAAATGCAGAATACTGTAGGTAGTTGAATTTTATTAACATTTGCTGAAAAAACGAATAATGAACTGAAAAATTGCTAAACATATACATAAATAGTATGAAAAAAGTGGTCATTTTGAAGATATGACAAAATTCACTTTTTAGATTGATTTTTCACCAATTGAACCATCTTGAAAAACTTTTATGGCACAATAGGGAGATGGGAAAATTAACACCCTTTTCAACGGTATAATCAAATTTGAATTTTCTCAGGTAATTAAGGGAGTTATGATATGGCCGATTTAGTGAGTTAAGGTCGAAATCACGACAAAAATCTTTAAAGTGAAAATACACGAGGAGTTGAAAAAATGTAATAGGGCAACTTTTGTTGCAAATTAGTTGTACAATCGATCCCTGGCCGGTGTCAGCTACAACCTGCATAATCAGTTTAGTTTGAACCCAAATATGGAAAGAAAATATTTTAATAGCGTAAAACGACTAATATATACTGTAAACTAAGTTTCAGCAGATCAGAGCTGTGAAGCCAAGTTACAATTATTATAATTCACATTCAGTGATAAATCATAACTTAGTCAAATGAACCTGAAATTGAAGAGGTTTAAGACAAAATTGTAAGGGGTAAATTAGACACGAATTCGGAGGAAATTGGGAAGGAGAGAATTACATGCATTGAGTGCGCAGGCGATCATTGCAAACGTTCACTTCAACAGAGAAGAGTTAGGTAGGCATCGACTGAATCTCGGTCGAAGTATTTAAGACTCGGAGAAGCCATTTATAAAACGAATGCAAGAAATATGAACCTTCGAGCTGTTTTAGAATATAAACGATTAAACTAGCTTAAATTCAACATTTTTCATCGAATTGCAACCAAAAAAATTTATATTACGTAAAAAGTACTTAAAAAATGGTTAATTATTGTTAATCAAACAGGTTTTTGAACGTGTTGCGAGACTGTCTGAACTAAAATGAAACGCAGTATCTAATGCAACCTCGTGAATGTCAAGAATTTTGACTTTTGTATTAGGGTAGTTATTTACCAAATATAGCCAGGTTGTTCAGTTAAAATGTGAATGAATGTTTTACGGAGTATCGGTTTAATCAGATTCGAAGTTTTTAAAATGAATTTTTGTGTAGAATGAAAAACATTGACAGGGTGGCTCCCAAATGGAAATTTTTAATTTCCCTCACATTTCCCTGACCGAACTTCAGATTTCCCTGACAAAAAATATCAAATTCAATTTTTTTTTTGTTTTTTCGTCATTTTATTGTACCTTTAATGCTTCTAAAACAAAAATCGCATGATTTAAAGAAGAAGAAAAAAAACAGACTACTTATATGTAGTCTACTTATATTTAACAATTTCACTGCCCTTGAAGTGCTCAAATATCATAACAATTTAACCTAAATGTACTACGATAATAAATTAACGAAAATTCTCCCATACGATATTTGCTACATGACTTTTAGCATGGATATGTTTTTGGGCTGGGGGTCATTCTAAAATTTGGGAACTTGGCAATATGTCGACACATAAACTGGTCGACACCTCCTGTCGCCATATTTCCACACCAGGTGTTGAAGAACGTCGATAACGCACATCTTTGAAACTGGTCGACGGATTTATGTCGAAAAATTTGAGATCCGTCTTTCGCTGTATTTCAACAACAGGAGTTGAACATGAGCTAAAAACACCCCTCTTGAAACTGGTCGACTGCTAAACGACGACAAAAGGGTTGTTTGGCCACTACCTGTCCTCAGCCTTGGTCCTATGGGGTCTTTCAATCCGAGGATTAAATGAAAAGTCACATTTACGTTTCTAAACTGTTGTGTGATCGTGTTATGAGATCACGAAAATATGCACTTCATTCTGATCTACACATCCAACTAATCTGCATTTTTACTAAGGGATTGACTACTTGATGTTATGTATTTTTGAGATGCGAGCTTGCGAGCATCCAGACCACCAAACTATACACTTCATTCTAACCTACATGTCAGGTATACGAAGGATGTCGATGTAAATATGTCGACGTATCCCCATGGTTGACTTGGACGACCTTTTTCAACAAGGGGTGTTGAAAGTTGTCGACTAGTCGCTGTATTTTTGTGTCGCCATATTTCCAATGCCTGTGAAATCGACATTGGTCAACCCTTGGTGTTGAAAGATGTCGACACGGCTTCTTGCCCGTTTGTCGACCAGTTTATGTGTCGACATATTGCCCCCCATCCCTTTTTATGTGCGTGTAGCGTTGTTACTCTTGAACAGTTTAACCACAACTCTTGATAATTATTTTTGTCATTCGTATAACTAACCTATGAAATAATATGCACCTAGTATGATAAAGTACGCTATTGAAGTTTGATTGTTTAGGAGTTAAATATACTTGAAAACGTTTTAAATTATTACACAAGTTTTCATTTAAAAAATTATCTGACATTTGGTGGTTTTTAGCGAATTTTCTTAGAAAATAAAGCTATTGCTATGGCTCCAAAAATTTTAAAATAAAAATTTTCAAAAATTTTCTTTATCGAAATCTGTTTTGAGGCATTCTGAAATGATTCCTGGATTGTAACGCTTTATATATATATATATATATATATATATATATATATATATATATATATATATATATATATATATATATGTGTGTGTGTGTGTGTGTGTGTCATTCCAGACGATAACTCTCGATAGAATTGAGATAAAAACTTCGTTCTTTCGCCAAAAAATCAAGCATTTCAAAAGAAAGGATGAGTTCGTTGGACAACACTTCTTGAGCACATTAAATTGGCCAAATTTCAAAAATGTACCAAAAAAAATCACAAAAAATGACATAAAAAGGCTAAACATCGGTGTTTTTATTTATTTTTTTTTTTTTGCAGAATATTATTCAAATAAAGTTTATCAACTATGAAGTTGGTAATTTAAAAATAAAAGCTCAAATCTGTTCTCAAAATTGTAATTAAATTTCATTAAAATGTGCTACAAAATCGATAAAAATGTAAAAAATTCTAGAAATCCAATATCTTTGTTTATATTGATCTATAGTTTTTCAGCAATAAAATTGATAGTTAACAATTTTTGCAGACAATATGACGAATTTGAGCATTAAAAGTAATAGTACAAAGTAATAGCCGAAAATCATAATGTGAATATCGTAAACGTTAGCGTCTAAGACGTCCAGAATAATTAAAATTGATTTAGCGATGCAAAATAGTCAATTTTTACCGAGTTGTGTCACAACAATCACAATGTGAACGCTGACATGTCTTGAATAGTGGTGGCAAGAAATCATAAAATGGATGATAACACAAAACATTATGTATAGTGACTAACTCCTGTAACCCATTGCCATCCAATATAAAACTAAAGGAGCTATGTAAGAAATTTGTGTTTTGGTTTTTTCATTAATATTTGATGAAAAATCAATAAAACTGCAAAAAATATTATTTAAAACAAGGTGTTTTGCCATGAAATTGGTAGTTAACTATGTTTTATGTACTCAGAGCTCAAATTTCAAAAAATGTTCCTAACATAGGTAATACGGCAACTTACGAAAATTCGCTCATACGGTCATGCTGCATGACTGGAACTTTTGCAAAATTCCCTGACTTTTCCCGTCTTAAAGAATTCCCTTACAATTCCAGGTTTTCCCTGACTTTTCCAGTTGGGAGCCAACCTGAATGAGCTATTCCACACACAATTTCTTAATTTCAACTAACAGATATTGGCAAGAGCTTTCTGAGAGAGTGCAAAATTATGGGTATATGTTGATTGAAAGTGGGCAAAACAGGTTATATAGAAGAAAAACATAATTATGTCCGCTTGGATAGGAAGAACAGATCCCTGGAATTAGTTCGAATTCCATATTGAAAATTGGTTTTCAGGATTTTTTACCGGATTTGAATTCCAAATTTGAGATCTAAAGTGCGAAAATACCAATTGAAATGAGTATTTCGTGGTATTGGCTTCAGCAGTTGTTGAATGTCAGCACTATTGACTCCCATAACAGTTTAAATACACATAAATGTTAGAAAAATCCCTAAATTGTTAAAATTACACACAGTCAAGTAGACACACAGAGTAGAATTTTTATTGAAATTGTTTGATAGATGCAAAATTTGAAATAGGGAGAGTTTTAGGAAGTCATTAAAAATCGTTCCATCCAATTTTCAAGGTTAGTTTTTATTTGCTCAATAAAAAGATCTGAGCGAGAGCTTTCCTAAAAGGTGCCATATAATGGGTATCTGACCAGTAAAACGGCTGTTGAAATTCATGTGCCCTCCGACGACGCGTGATCTTCCTACATAGGTATTTATTTTCCAAACTAAACAGTCGTTTGAGTTGAAAATTGCTACCGAGAGTTTTCAAGTGCACTGAATCTGAATTGGAGGTCACAAGTCTGAAATTTCAACAGACGACCAATTGGGTCTTTCTTAATTTGCTATGCCCGCTATTTTGAGAAAGGAAGAATTTTGATGACCTCCACTCGAAATTTGGTCTAAAATGTAAAAAAAATGACCCCTGAATTTTTTCAGATTTTTTGCATAACAACAACCTACGTCGGTAGCTCGATTTTGGTTTTTGAAATACGCTTTTTTTGCCAATATCAGACTTTTGAATACCTATAACTTTTACAAACTTCATTGTAAAATTGTGAAACTTCGTATACTAACGTTTTGGGGTCGCTGAACTCGAATTTGCAATCAAAATAAGTCGACAGCAACAACTCTTGACAGTTTGGAATCTCAAAACTGTCAAAATCATGTCAAAAAATTACAATTTTTCAAAATTCATTGTAAAATTATGAAAATTTGTATTCTTATGTTTTTTGAGTCGCTGAACTCGAATTTTCTGTCAAAAACAAATTTTTTTGAAAAGTAATGGGCATACACTTGTAAAATAATAAGTCAAATACATAACAAACATGTTTTGTTTCTGTTCATAATGAATGTTCAACATCAAATTTGAGTTTAGCGACCTAAATACCAATGTAATAAAAACAAAAAATTAAACATTAAAAATTTGGTCTTTTTTGTTTAATTAAGGAAAATTCTAACAGAAATACGTAAAAATACGAATTTTCATAATTTTACAATGAATTTTGAAAAATTGTAATTTTTTGACATGGTTTCGACGGTTTTGAGATTCCAAACTATCAAAACTATACGAAGTTTCACAATTTTACAAAGAAGTTTGTAAAAGTCTGATATTGGAATAAAAGCGTATTTCAAAAACCAAAATCGAGCTACCGGCGTAGGTTTTTGTTATGCAAAAAATCTGGAAAAATTCAGGGGTCATTTTTTTGACATTTTAAACCAAATTTCGGCTGGAAGTCATCAAAATGATTCCTTTCTCAAAATCAGCACTCTAATCAACATATCAAATTGAAAAAAGACCCAATTGGTCGTCTATTGAAATTTCACACTTGTGACCTCCAATTCGGATTCAGTGCACTTGGAAAATTTTTTATTTATTAGTTTGGCCAATAAATATGCAGGAAGATCTCACGTGTGTCGTCGGAGGGCACATGAATTTTAAGAGCCGTTTTAGTTTTCAGATACCCATCATATGACACCTTTTTGGAAAGTTCTCGCTCAGATCTTTCTATTGAGCAAATACAAACTAACCTTGAAAATTCCTCTTGGAAAGCATTCTATTCCGCCTTTCTCAAAATGGCGGGCACCCTAATGCTGATTCATTTGATGGAAAATTTGTTTGGGAATTGTTTCTTGACAACTCTGAGCTGCTGAAAGAATTTAACACCAGAATTTCGTTATAAAACAAACGTGGAGGCCAGGTGTGTTTATTGGAAGGTGTTTTACGTGTGGCACCTCTCCCAACCACCTCAACTCGACGGTTTGCCTAACGGTTTGTCCGAGCGACTCACCGCCCGCTCGCACCACCTCGTTGTCTACCTGTTATGTAACTAGCGGCGTCTTCGACGATCTTGTTGCTGGCGCTGCTTCCGTCCGAGAGGCTGCTGCTGGCGGAGCTGAAAGGGGCCAGCGAGCGGTCCGACGGGGAGGGGGAGGGGGGAGACATTACCGGAGACGTCAGGATCGGGGACGACAACGTCGTCGGGTTCAGCAGCGTCGAGCGTCTCCTCGGATTGTATCGCGGCGCCTCGCGGAAGGGAACTGGAAAAAGAACTCGTCGTTTTGGACTCGCAACAGGTGCTGAGTAACCCACACCCACCTACAGCAGACTTGGGCGTAGTCGTAATCATAATTACGATTACAATTACAATCAATGAGTTTTAGAGTTGTCTTCTCCAAAAATAAAGTATTACAATGTTATACCAAACCTTCGAAATCGATTTAACATTGTAACAGTCTGGTCATCATCAAACAATATGAAATTAAATTAAAAAATAAGTACGTTATGCCACTTAGAACAACTAAACCAAAAACAGAAATAAAAAATATGAGAAAATAAAATTACAATTTAATATACAGGGTGAATCTCTCGCAAATGCAAAAAAAAATTTGGGTAAAACTACATCAAAAATGGAGTAAAATGCCGTCAACTGCATATTTTTATCTCAATCCGTTCTCGAGATATGATTTTTTAAAGGTTTTTTCAGGAAAACCGTGTTTTGTTCCTTTTAAAACTCAACTTTCTTCACTTTACTTCATTTAATTTTAATTTTTGACCACATTTTCGGAATTAGCAATAAATTTACTATAAGAATAGTGTACTTGGGTTTTTGAAAAGTACCATCCAAAGGCCCTCACATCAGCTCAAACATTGACGATTTTGAAAAAATAATATTTCTGAAAATCTTTAAAACTTTACTACTCTTTTAAAAAGAATCCTGGAAACTGGCAAATCTCATGAAAACTGCTTCATCTAATATGCTTTCCAACGGTATTATCAATTTTACTTTTATTTTGTTATTTAGGGGAGAAAATAATATTTTAATGTTAAAAAATGTGGGTTTTTCAATGAAATTGTTGGTTTTCTCGAAAGATGACCCTCCATGAACCAACGAGTATGGGGTCGGTTTTTATGTATTTTTTCTCGCTGGATCGAATGGAAACTCTTGCAGATCTCTCAACTACGTTATAATCGAGTTTTACACTTTAATTAACTAGTTTTACCCCATAACACACATACATTTAATCGTAACAAACAAACTAAACATTTGCGATTTTAAGTGTAAAACTCGGTTATAACAGAGTTGGAGAGATCTACAAATGTTACCACTCGATACAGCGTGAAAAAATACATAGAAACCGACCCCATACTCGTAGGTTCATTGAGGGTCATCTTTCGAGAAAACCAACGATTTCATTGAAAAACCCACATTTTTCAACATCAAAACATCATTTTCTCCACTAAATAACAAAATAAAAGTAAACTTGATTATACCGTTGGAAAGAGTATTAGACGAAGCAGCTTTCATGAGATTTGCCAGTTTCCAGGATTCTTTTTAAAAAAGTAGTAAAGTTTTAAAGATTTTCAGAAATATTATTTTTTCAAAATCGTCAATGTTTGAGCTGATGTGAGGGCCTTTGGATGGTACTTTTCAAAAACCCAAGTACACTATTCTTATAGTAAATTTAGTGCTAATTCCGAAAATGTGGTCAAAAATCAAAATTAAATGAAGTAAAGTGAAGAAAGTTCAGTTTAAAAGGAAAAAAACACGGTTTTCCTGAAAAAACCTTTAAAAAATCATATCTCGAGAACGGATTGAGATAAAAATATGCAGTTGGCGGCATTTTACTCCATTTTTGATGTAGTTCTACCCAAATTTTTTTTTTGCATTTGCGAGAGACTCACCCTGTATAGAAATGAAAAGATATATAGAAAATTTATATAGTTAATATACAGAAAATGTGTTCGGTGTAACAATAACAATATCTAAGTTATTGTTTATTACTGATCACGAATAAAAAGTTACATTGTTAGATCGATTTCGAAGGTTAGGATTAATATTGTAACACTTTATTTTTCGCGGAAATGGACAACGTTTCTTTAGCTTCCTTTTTTCCCCATTGTAATGGGTTTCCACAACTTCGTCGCGGGTCAGAGTTGGGCGTAATCGTAATAATTACGATTACGATTACAATCATAGGGTTGTGATTACAATTACGATTATAATCACAGACCCTGGAGATATGATTACGATTACAATTACACTAATGATTACGATTACGTTCGTAATCAGTTTTTTTCTTCTGTGATTATATTCGTAATCAATAGAGAGTTCCTAGTAGATCGCAAAACACAATACGTCGTGCGGTATTGACAATCCAGAGGCCGTAACTCTGACGTAATGAGTTACGGTGACGCATCCTTCCGTACAGATACGTTAACGGATCGCTATCTGGGAAAAAACGTTATCGTTTAAAATAACCGCCTTCCATAGACTTAAATACCCTCCTAGGGATAATTTCCTCCTTCAATGGATTTAGCGTTACAACTAGATCCGCTAAGGATTTGACGTGACTTTAAGGTGCGGTAAAGTTTCTCCTTACCGCAAGACGTATTGAGTCCGGCGGATCTCTAAGAACTCTATGCTAACTTTATAGCAATTACGGCTGTAATCACAAGATTTTAATGTGATTTTGGCCGTAATGACCGATGTTTTCGTATAAACAAGCCCGTTAACGCAGATTTTCCCATGTAAGTACAGTCATAATCATAAATTCTTCTGTGATTACTGCCGTAATCTTACTTTTACTATGATTACAATTGTAATCCTATTTTTTCTGTGATCACAGTCATAATTACAACTTCTGATGTAATTTTGGTCCGTATTAACCCTTGGACAGGTCACTTATGGTGGAATTCATGGTCGCATCAAAGACCGTATTGGTCCTCAATTGGCTGTTGAGCTATGTTTTCCGATATGGACCAGCTGTACGTTGAAACAGTCTAAAGCACCGAGGAGGGGGCTGTCAATTGCTAATACGGCCCATAATCACGTCTGAAGTTGTAATTCCGACTCTGTGATCTCAGAAAAAAAAGACTACGATTGTAATCACAGAAATCAAATATTACGGCAGTAATCGCAGAAAAAACTAAGACTATGGCTGTAATCACAGAAGAAATTATGATTATTACTGTAATTACAGGATAAAATCTGCGTTATCAGGCTAATTTATAGGGAATATCAGTTATCACGGCCAAAATCACATTAAAAACGTAATTACTGCCGTAATCGCAAAAAATCTGTGATTACGAATATAATCACAGAAAAAATAGTGATTACGAATGTAATCATAATCGTAAGAATAAGTGTAATCGTAATCGTGCCGTAATCATATCTCCAAGGTCTGTGATTATAATCGTAATTGTAATCACAACCCTATGATTGTAATCGTAATCGTAATTATTACAATTACGCCCTACTCTGACCTACAGGAACTAAAACGAACTAAACTAAATCACTCGCGAAGAAGTTTCGGAAACCCATTACAATGGGGAAAAAGGAAGCTAATTAAAAACAACTATTTCCGCGAAGAACAAAGTGTTACAATGTTAATCCGAACCTTCGAAATCGATCTAACAATGTAACTGTACAGTCATCATCAGTAATTAACACTAACTAAGATATTGTTATTGTTACACCGAACACAGTTCGATTGAGTGGGGTATGTTCCGTACTTTTCATTTCTATATAGTAACATTAGGGTGCCCCTATTTTGAGAAAGGTGGAATTTTGATGACCTCCACCCGAAATTTGGTTTGAAATGTCAAAAAAATGACCCCTGAATTTTTTTTAGATTTTTTGCATAACAAAAACCTACGCCGGTAGCTCGATTTTGTTTTTTGAAATACGCTTTTTTTTTGCAAATATCAGACTTTTGAATATAACTGTTACAAACTTCTTATACTTACGTTTTAGGGGTCGCTGAACTCGAATATGCAGTCAAAACAAGTCTAAAAACTGTCAAAATCATGTCAAAAAATGACAATTTTTCAAAATTTATCGTAAAATTAAGAAAATTCGTATTTTTACGTATTTCAGTTAGAATTGTGATTTTTTGACAGCAAATTCGAGTTCAGCGACTCAAAAACGAAAGTATACAAAGTTTCACAATTTTACAAAGAAGTTTGTAAAAGTTATATTCAAAAGTCTGATGTTGACAAAAAAAAAAAGCGTATTTCAAAAACCAAAATCGAGCTACCGGAGTAGGTTTTTGTTTTGCGAAAAACCTTAAAAAATTCAGGAGTCATTTTTTTTTACATTTTAAACAACATTTCGGGTGGAGGTCATCAAAATTCCACCTTTCTCAAAATAGCGGGCACCATAATTAACATTGCAATTGCATTTTCTCATATTTTTTATTTCTGTTTTAGCATTAGTTGTTCTAAGTGGAATCAAGAGTATTTTTCAATTTAATTTCATATTGTTTGATGATGACCTAACTGTTACAATGTTAAATCGATTTCGAAGGTTTGGTTTAACATTGTAACACTTTATTTTTGGAGAAGGCAACAGTCTTCATCAACTTCTGTTCCCCACCAACATCCTACTGTGAATGTATTAGGGGGGTCTGTTTTGGTTTTGTCCATTTTCGAACTCAAATTCTTCTAGTTTGCAAACATTTTTGTCCCGTAACAATATTTTTAAATCGCTTATAAAATTAGCTATTTAAATTTTAAAAATAGTGTTTGGATGGAGTATTCCAGTGGTTCAAAATTTCGCGTGTTTTACTTCAAATTCAAATCGAGAATTCTTGAAAAAACCCATATATTATCATCGCTGAACTAGTTTCGGAATGATGGGGCAGTCAAGGACTACCCTTGCAAGTTTGTAAAACATCATGCTTTCAGAATGGATTAAAAAAATTTAGAAGCATTGAAGATTTCTGGTTGGTAATTGCTGTTCTCTCACTACTATCTCGTCATCACCCTCATTTTGCGAGCAAATACTGCTGATATTGTCTACATCAACGTTTAAACTTTAGATAGACGTTTCATGGAAACGCTGTAAATCGATGTTTACTGTAACCATTGATTATATGGGTGAAATCCGTTTGTTTTAAATCAACGTTTAAAACTCTGGGTCCGTAAAACAATGAACCATGGTTAGGGATTGTTGATGAAACCTATAAAACTATTAAAGTGAATGAAAATGAAATGAATGACATGAGTGTGATGTATCTATCAGAATGTTGTGTGATGATGATGATAATAGCTAAATAATATCCATCAAGTGATTGTGGAAAAATGTATAGTATATTTTTGTTTTCAAGGTGCACTTTCAGTCTTTCAGGGTACGACTGCAATCTACAGGATTGCTATTGAATGCTTATCAACCACCTACTAACAGTTAGTGTCCATCGGAAATTCTTTGTACAAGTGAGAGCATATTCATACTTAAGTACCGTCAAATAGGATTAATATTAGGGACGTGGGATAAATAAATTATTCACCATGCAAACGATCGAAGCGAGTGTTAACATTGATGTTAGGGATAGCACGATACCACCGATAAATTGGAGTATCCATACTAATTTTTGCTTCCTCACTACCGAAGGTAGAGAAGCTTTGTGTTCGTGATTGAAGTCGAAAAATTTTTGTCCTCCAAAATCAGGATTTCCATTTGCTTTTAGCGAATTTTAGAAGAAAATTAAGCTATTGCTCTCGCCTCAAAATTTGTAGAATGTGAATTTTTGAAAAAATTTTATGCAGAAATCTGTTTCAGGCTATTCTGAATCATATTCTGAAGTTTATCGCATTTTTTAATGTATGTATGGTATGTATATATGTATACATGTATGTATGTATGTGTCATTCCAGACGATAACTGTCCGTAGAATTGTGCTAGAAATTTCAAACAAATTTTAAAATGTTAAGGACACAAAACGAAAGTTCAAGTTCGTTGGCCAGCATGATCGGATTACATCTTCGGGTTGAAATTTTCAAAAATGTAGTCAAAAATTTCAAAATAGCCTGTTTTTTGCGATTTGTTGTGCGAAATAATTTTTTCAGCATACTAACATGTGGTATATTCGGAATCAGCGTAAAATTTCCTATAAGAATATGTATCAAGTTTTCAAAAATTTCAAAGTTGAAAAATCAGTCAAAAATCGAAATAATGCCGTTCGCTAGTTGTAAAAATCGGTAATATTTGCATGAAAATTTTTTTAAATTGCAGAATAAAATAATTTTGTTTATCTTTTTCGGCCATAAATATATAGTTAAAACTTTTGTAATACTTGAAGTGCTCAAATTTCAAAACAATGTAAAGTTATAATGTACGATAATTTTTCAAAAATTCGCTCATATGATCGTGCTGCACGACTGGAATTTTTTTATAACGTCGATTCCTCATCACCTGTTGGTCCGATTTCGTTCAAAATCGGTAGGAAAATGATTATATGTTGAAGAAAAACGCACTATCAAATCATATCGCGATTGGTAAATAACTTAATATCGATTGACACAGGCAAAACTCCGAGTCTAACGGTACGATTTTGATGAAATTTTTAGGGATTGTGCGGGATTGCTCTCTAAAACTTTCATTGACGTCACTTATATATTATTATGTGCGCATGCGCGAACGTTTATTTATTGTAACAAGAAATAGGATTTCAGCCGGAACGTTTCAAAAACTTATAATCTTAGAAACAGTTTCCCAGGAAGATTTGTTTTTTCATATTAACATTTAAAGTAAAATTGTAATTACTAAGTAATTAAGTAATATTTATAATTTTTTCTTCATTCGTTGTAATTTTGTTTTCATTTACAGATTGCAAGATTTTCATTGAATAAACATTTGTGAATTATCTGGTTTATTACTTGATCCTTCCCCTTTGCAGTAACAGCTAAATTATTCCATACAATGGATATGTTATTTCACAAAAACGTTTTTGTGGTTTTTTTCTTTCAAAATTAGTAGTATCGGTATAATGTAATATCAGTGGTATTGGGAAATATCGAATTCTTTAAAAAAATATCGTATCGAAAGAAGTACCAAATTTTGAAGTATAGTGGCGTTCCTAATTGATGTGGGATATAATAAGCAATGGTGAGGGTAGGTTATCTCAAATACCTTCTGTTGTACGTAAAAGTTGACGTGTATTTTAGCACTTCACAACCCAAAATTAATTCAAAATATAAAAAGCTAAAGCAATGACTTCGGCACCTTTCTGACATTATACCCTTTCTAAATTTATAACATCAAGAAAATACAGAAAATATATCCCCATAATTGCTAATATAAAATCAATCAAAATTCGCTGCAATTGATAATTACATGATTTTAAAAACACCCTATTTCCCCATCTCGAATTTTTGTTCAACAGAAGAGTGGATGAAACAAGGGATCTGGGGACAGCAATACCTTTGATTGGTGCTTTACAGTATTACAATACAATCCACGGAGCACAATTCATTTATGTTACATTTTTTTACACATCATGGCTTTAAGGGTTGTATCGTATTTGTACACTATACATTGGAAGTTACGTAATTCATTTGTGCTAGGTAACTGGCATTTAAAGAATTAATCACAGGTATTTTGAAGCTGTTATTACAATTTAAAATGAAATACCTGATATTCAGCAAAATTTTGCGTAGGTTTGAAGATCAAAATCGGTTTACTCCAACTACAAGGTGGGTTTTTTTAAGAATATTTATATTTTATTTTACATTTTTAATTGTTGATAACTATCAATGAATAATGAAACCATAAAAACTCAACAAATGTATAGGTAAAAGAGGGAAAATAACCTATTTTTAAAAATTTGTTGTGAAAATGCGGGTTTTAATTTTATTTAATATTATTCTTTAAATATTTTATATTTGTAAGTAATCTCAACTATCAACTACACAAAAGTCAACAAATTTTCAGGTAAAAAAGGGAAGTAACGTCTTTAAAAAATTGTTTCATATTAATTACAATGGTTAATGATTGTGGGTAAACAACATTTACTTGAATTTAATTGAATTTCATAGATGTTTACGTGAAGTAGGTAGGTACGTGCGTTTACAATATGTGTGTACCAATCTTAGCTAATAGAGAGTTCCTAAAGCGGTAGAGAGATAGAGATGAGGCACCTTATCTTCAATAAGGCAAATTTATCCCATCCTGTACTTATCTTGAACCTACCTATCTCATGTCTTCCGCCTAATCGCAAAGTAACCTTACACACCGATAACAGTGATATTCATTTCTTGTTGGTATTCATGATTCATGAGAATTATATTCATTTTCTTGTTCAACAATTTTCGAAATCTGCCATAGCAAAACCTCTTCGTGAATGAGAAAAGAACTAGGAAACTTCAAAATGCAGGAAACCGAACACATGGGTTAGGCGGGAAACTCCCTTGATGGTTTAGCGTTACTTGAGGATAAGTAGCGTCACTTTAAGATAAGACACTAATTCGACCCTCTTGACTTAATCATGTTAGCATACGCTGTGGCTCGCCCCAGATGACAAGATCCCCCAAGCACCTTTTCAGAATTGACTTATTGTTTAGGAACTCTCTAATGTTCTTTTTATAACTATTACATCGTGATTAATATACAGGATTCCTTGAAGACTAGATGCTAAAGTGATAATGGGGAGTACATGTGATGATTAATAGATGGCACCAATGAACCCAATGATTATGATCAAACCATGCACCAATAAAATTTAAAAAAATTGTGAAACCAAAAAAAACCAAAACGTGTCGAAAATCCACTCGACTTTACTCATAAACGGGAAACGCACACCAATCAACACAGGGTTAAAAAAAAACCGCCACCTGAAAATATACACCGATACCACCACCAATAAAAACACCATGGCCTTCCACGAAAGTGGTTAAAATTACACTGCATTTACTACGCAACAACGTGGAAATTAAGGTACAAAATATGATAATAATGGGATAATAAAAGCGATAAAATGGTGAGTAAAGAATTATGTACATGCTAATATTAATTAATATACTAATTATTCATGCAGATGCAATTCTTATTACGGTATTATTTGAGAGGTGCAAAGAGTTACTGGAGGGTGTATGAAAATTTCAAGTTTATGTATAGGTTTGTGAAAATTGTACAGAGGATAAATGTTCAGTTTGCAGCGTGGAGATATTGCGTTTTGGAGTAGAAATTGAACTCATAATGTACGAGATAATTTCAATGGACATAAGTATACAATTCAGCACATAATAGTATAAATTACATAATATACATGTACATAATCATATATGTTTGTCTGACTACGGAGGGGAGGAAAGCATTCAATTTATGAAAGACTATATCCTCCAAAATCGAAACTTTTTCTAGCATTTTGCGTTTTTGGGCAACTTGAATTTCTTTTCAATTTCAAGTGTTTTCTCGGAAATAAAGTTCATTCAATTTTGAATTCTTCTCAGCAGCCAAGACGATTAACTCCCAGATGATCCTATATAAAATACATTGGATCATCAAAACATTTTCGAAGAAAATGATGCTAAAGCGGTGTAATCACAACACCCTGAGAGTTTTCCTATACATCTACTTCATCTGATGCCTAACAATTATGAACTAATATACACACCGCTCGTTTTCTGTAGAGAGGCAACAGGTAGGTAGGTACCTATAGATCTGTTTGGAACTGGTGAACTTACAAAAGCTCATTTACGACGCAAAACAAAGTAGGCACTTCTGCGTATTATGAGTTAAGATGTTAAAACAAAAGCGGGGTTGCGTAGAAAAGACCAGTTCACATCCTTGTTCCTGTAAGTATAAGGAGGTAAGTAGGGCGATGAAGGCAGGGAATGGAGAATTATTGAGGACCGTGCGATGGGATTTTATACGAACGTATTCCTAGATGTACGCAGGCCGTCTCACGCTTTTCCTTTTCATCGTATTCGCCCCGCCCGTTATCCAATGGGCAGACGAAACTTATAGCGTATAACGAGAACACGCGAGTTAAGTACTGCAGTACGCAATCAAGTAAATAGAGATGGACCCCAAACTCATCACTTCATGAAGGGTATCAATTCGATTAATTTGGAACATCCATGTTAGCGAATTTATGAAGAAAATTAAGCTATTGCTCTCGCCTCAAAATTTGTAGAATGTGAATTAAAAAAAAAAAAAATTATGCAGAAATCCGTTTCAGGCTATTCTGAATCATATTCTGAAGTTTAACGCATTTTTTATGTATGTATGTATATATGTATGTGTCATTCCAGACGATAACTGTCCGTAGAATTGTGCTAGAAACTTCACACAAATTTTAAAATGTTAAGGACACAAAACGAGAGTTCAAGTTCGTTGGCCAGCATGATCGGATTACATCTTCGGATTGAAATTTTCAAAAATGTAGTCAAAAATTTCAAAATAGCCTGTTTTTTGCGATTTGTTGTGCGAAATAATTTTTTCAGCATACTAACATGTGGTATATTCGGAATC
Organism: Adelphocoris suturalis; assembly: GCA_030762985.1. NCBI lineage: Eukaryota > Metazoa > Arthropoda > Insecta > Hemiptera > Miridae > Adelphocoris > Adelphocoris suturalis. The sequence continues at coordinate 57,193,029 of CM061049.1, forward strand.
AGCGTAAAATTTCCTATAAGAATATGTATCAAGTTTTCAAAAATTTCAAAGTTGAAAAATCAGTCAAAAATCGGAATAACGGAATAATGCCGTTCACTAGTTGTAAAAATCGGTAATATTTGCATGAAACATTCCAAATTCAGATTGAACTACTCTTATGGAAGTATCCCTGTATAACCAATCTTAAAACGTAGGTAGTAGGTGTTTGTTAAAATTAAAAAAAAAAAAAAAAAATAAATAAATAAATATATATATATATATATATATATATATATATATATATATATATATATATATATATGTGTGTGTGTGTGTGTAATCACAACTGATGAGTTTACTCTGTGAAATATTCCGTCCTCCGATTCTCTCGGTCGCTCTCTTTAATGTTTTACGCTCAACTGTTTTAGGACTTGATGTAGCTTTAATACTGACTGTGGCTTAGAAAATATCAGCCATGAAATTATGAAGAAGTTCTATTTAAGTACGTACTAGCACGCAGACCCAAGGCCTCGCTCCGCTCGGCCGTCATTAACGTTAATCTCAACGACTCCCTGTATCGAAATCTATGAATATTTACCTACATTTGTCTTTAAATCTACAAGATTATTTTAATAATAATAAAGTATGAGTACCTCCTAATTATTTTTAATAATTTGATTCCATGTTTGTCTATCAAAATCATAAACTAACATTTCTCTACACGATCAATAGCGACTGAAATGTCGAAGATTTCTTCAAAAATTCGCTCATGGGGTCATGCTGCATGACTGGACTTTTTGTAACCTGCGAACGCGATTTTCACTCGAAATCAAAAGGGAATTTTCGTCTGCACCGTCGGAAAGCTAATATAATATTAGCTTAATATAATATAATTATAAGCCTTATAATTATAAGCTAATATAATTTCCGATGAAATAAAATTTAACTTAGAGGCTACAAAACTTATCTGTTTCTTCCAAATAATACCCCGAACTATTAATCGCACCGAACTAGCAATCCCACGTATGGGATTTACTATTGTAAAACTGGCTCTAAACTGGTGGCTGAGACTTGGGACTATGGAAGCTTCTAGGCTCCCGGTTCCAGGAATTTCAAAAAGTTAATATCCTCCAAACAAAATTCGCAATATATTTCCTGTATTTTAAAAAACTCCAAAATAATTTTTATTTCATGTATGAGCACTATTCCCATCAAGCATAAAACATGCAGTGTTCCAATTTTGTTGAAGTTTTCAGGGTCCATCCTTTCTGTTTAAGCACTGTCAACTTACGCATATCTGAGACACTCCAGAACGTTAGATTTAGCACCAGAGCCAAATGATATGTTGAAGGTAATGTATTTCTTCCTTAAATTCATTCATTCGCAAAAAAATAGATTCTTCATCTTCAACTCTGCATTCAAATAAACCCACCTACGTAAATCGACTACACCTTCTGAAAACGTCAGATACGTCAGGCAGCAGGAAAGTCTCCATTTTCTTAGAAAATAAAGCTATTGCAATGGTTCCAAAAATTTTCAAAAATTTTCTTCATCAAAATCAGTTTTGAGGCATTCTGAAATGATTCCTGGATTCCTGGCTTTATATATATATATATGTTTCATTCCAGACGATAACTCTCGATAGAATTGAGATAAAAACTTCGTTCTTTCGCCAAAAAATCAAGCATTTCAAAAGAAAGGATGAGTTCGTCGGACAACACTTTTTGACCACATTAAATTGGTCAAATTTCAAAAAATGTACTAAAAAAATCACTAAAAATGTCTAAAAACGGCCAGAAATAGTTTAATTTATAATTTTTAGCACAGTTTCAGGCAAAACAATATTATCAACAACTAACTAGAGCATTAAAAACATTTTGCACAAAATTATTCTGGAAAACGTACATAAGTAAGTAAATTTCATTAATATTTTCTGAAGAATCATCAAAAATGGAAAAAAAAAACCTAAAAATCCAAAACCTTCTTAGAATCACTAAATTTTATTTAGTACGAATTTTTTTGCCATAAAATTGGTTTTTAACAATTTCTTTCTACTGAAATCGCGCAAATTTCAATACAATCTAACATATTAGAATACATAGATATAAGAAAATTCGCTCATAAGATCATGCTGCATGACTAGAACTTTTTTATAGAAGTACTGGTTTTTATATATGAGAATTGGGAATGATTGGAAACTGATTGATTAATAAATCCTGCAGCAACCAAAAGCATCGATAAATCAGCACTATTAATTTTTTGGTCGGTCGGGTTTCAAGGGAATGAATTCGAAGAGCCAATCAATTTCCCGCAGCCCTCACTGAACATTTGAACTGAGTTGATAAAAAGAACTTTTTACTCTCGCAGAAAAGCAAGGAAGAAAGAAACTTATAAACGAAAAGAAAAAAAAAAAACAATAATAAGACGAAGTAGCAATTAGTTCTCAATCAGAAGAAACTTCAATGGGAAAACGGTAGGCGGGTAATTTTCTGGGATTAATGAACTTGAATTTGGCTTCGAGAGATGGATTGGTTGACTGAATTGTGGGAACAAGGTTGGGGTAATTTGCTCGTTTTAGACTGAGAGGTAAAAACCGTTTTTCCCTTGAAGATGAGGTTGTTAATATGAATGGGGGAAGTCAAAAGATTCGTGCTGCAGATATGGTAAACTGATTTCTCGATGAACGTGCTGCTGATTATTATCAAACGAATAAGAGTCGACCACCTCCATGTAGTGGATTTATGTATGTTTGACTTGGAGTCGGAAGACCAAGTGGTGCTGTGAAAAGTACCTACAGGTTGGTTATGTGGGTTATAACCTTGGTCGTAACCCGACGGAAGGTATGGAAAAGTACTCTTATTATTGTGAGTAATTTCAGGCCTTTGGTATGACGCAGCAGGGCCGTAGGATGAGTTTGCTTCTAACCGGGCCTCTCGTGGCTGTTCAGTGTGATATTTCCTTTGCGGAGAATATTCAGGTCTCAACTGTATATTATCGTGAGGTGAGACCGTTTGTTTGGAGTACTGAAAAGTACTTTCGTATCCGTGAGACGGATGCATCTTGGGAGTGTGAAAAGCACTCGATTCAGCAGTATATCCGGCGGATAACTGCGTAGAAATTTCTGCCTTAGTTGAGAAATCTCTGTTGTTTCCTTCTGAAAAGGACTGATCGAAAAGATCTCGATCGGGCTGCGTTGAAAGCCCGTGAAAGTTGTCAACCTCCTTCACGGAGTTTGTAGTGCGGGCTTCAAGCGTCTCGGACGGGCTAGAGTGCGAGTGCGCATGACCCGAGCCACGTGAGGATGGAATGCGGGGGCGTAGGGTCGGCCGACCGCTTGTCGCCCGTTCCTCCTCCCGCGCTGTCTCGAAGCTACGGACAGCGCCGGGAGCGTCTGTCTCGACCAGCGGGTGAAAAGACGGGGAACGTTCCATTTTTGTGGAACTCCCTTGAATTTAATGGTTCTGTAAATGAACCAAAAATTCTCAGGGGACTCACTAGTCGCAGGTGACCGGGTCCTCCTGCGTAGTTCTAAAAAGAACTCCCTTGAGCAGTTAATCAAACCGTATGAGGTGTTGATTACCTGGCGTTCTCCCGCGGGCGACCAAATGAGCAAGTCAATTTGGTCCGGGCGAAAACGTCTCGAATACCCCAGCGGGCGCACAAAAAGATGTAAAATCTTTTGTACCGGGTGATATTCTGCCTGAAGAAACGCTGGTAGTGGGTAGTGCTGAAAAGGACTAGACCCGAAGCTACCAGGAAACTCGATGTGATAGAAAGATTGCCTTCTAGCGTGTAGAAACTTCGTCGCAGAGAGAAGAGTCATCAGCTGTAGTCAGAGGGTGAGTGAATACGCCCGGTCCAGCTCGTCATATTTATAGGGGGAGGCTGTCTCTGATTGGCCCAGGCTATTGGCCGCCTCATGGTTAGTATGCAAATGAGCTCGCTGATTTTTGGCTCGGCCGGGCTGTCTCCTGATTGGTTCGCTTAGCTTCTCTCGCGCAGTAGGTGTTTCCTGATTGGTTCGCTTAACTTCTCTCGCAATAGGTGTTTCAGATTGTCGAGTTAATTTGCTAGCTTCGTCCTTGATCCTCGTAGAGGTCATTTGGTTGCTTTTTCGAGTTGATGTTCTCAAGGCAACTTCCTCGTGTCGTCTTGCCAAGCCTCTCTCTCGCAGTAGGTGTTTGGCTTGGCGAGTATTTGTCTTTATTTCGTCCGTGATTATGATTTTCTCGTAATCTCCCGGGCGAAATGCATTATTTTGTTTGGACGTAGCCTGACGTCTTTTGTATGAAGTTCTATCATGTGAACTTATTTTTGGTGGTGATTTCACCACACTCCAGTAACCATTATGGCGTTCGATTCATATATACCTATCAATAGAATTATATCTGTTTGATAGAATAATACCTACTGTAAAGTATGAAGAAACCCGTGTTAATATGAATAGGGGAAGTCAAGAAAGATGCTTGCCGTGTGCACATATGGTAAAATGATTTCAAGGATGAATGGGCTATTGATTAATATCAGAAGAATAAGTCTAACACCTCCAGTAACCATTACGGCGTTCGATTCATATATATCTATCAATAGAATCATACCTATCAGTTCGATAGATTAGCACCTACCGTAAAGTATGAGGAAAACCTTGTTAATAAGAATAGGGGAAGCCAAGAAAGATTCGTACCGTTTGTAGATATGGTAAACTGATTTCTCGATGAACGAGCTGTTGATTATTTTCAAACGAACAAGAGCCATCTCCAGTAACCATTATGGCGTCCGATTCATATATACCTATCAATAGTTCTGTTCTACCTATCAATTCTGTTCGATAGAATAGTACCTACAGGGGATCAAATCATAAAATGGATGGACTCCAATCCCCAACCGGTCACTTCGTAAATTGGAGCAAGTCGCGCATGCGTACTTGACCAGTCTCCAACCAGTTTTAAACGGTTTGCAAGCCACTGCCAACCGCTTCAGCGAACCAACCTTTAGTCGTAGGTTTAATTTGCTCTTGCAATCACGCAGTTTCCCAATTACCTGCATGGTCACTGGAATTGGTGAACCCTGAAGTGCATAATTTGTTGTAGGTCAACAAATATGTGTATGCAAATATTTGTGAGGGTCTCTAATGAGCAGGTAGTTTGATTGAGAGCAAAATTTACATTTCCGTGACTTGGAGTCCTGAGACTTTCTTTGAATGAATAGAAACCAACCGTTTTAAGAAGAAGGGTAATTTTATGTTAAATATAGGTATACCTAACGAGTATTATACCAATGCCGTGAAGCTGTTAAACGATTCGAAAAAATTAATATTGTATGTTTATCAGTTTTATCACATAGTTTAAAGTGAGGAGTGTGTCAGTGCATGTGAGAATTCGTAAGTGATTTTATCATCATACCATTTTACATGTAACAATCTTCAATTATGTTGCTGTGGAATCAGATGTGTAGTTGTGATCAGATGTTGTGGAATCATACTGATCAAAAAAGCTGGTCTATCAGCCATATTTAAAAATCACTAATACATTGTTTGAAAGCAGAACGAATAGGGCGTGCAAGGTAAAGCCTTGATATTGAAAATTAGAAAAGCTCAAAATACAAACGTCGATGATTGGGACATACCGACATTCTCGGGCCGGTGGTTTTGAATAACTTCGGCAAGTTCTAAGTTGCCAGCGATGACTGCCACCTGGTAAGGGGTTTGGTTGGCGTAGTTGAGAGCATCCCGTTGGCATCCCCTGAGAAAATGATGACAAAATGCAAAACAATCAATCAACAACACAATACGCTGTAACTTATTTCACAGAGGTTTATTATTTCTGTATTGTATAGCTCTTCTATACATAGAATAGAATAATAGAATAGAATAAAGCTTTATTCGTGGCATAAAACAGGCAAGCCTAGTTACAATATGGCACACGTCAGACAATTGTACAATAACAAAGTTTTAACAATAATAATAAAAACAGAAAAAAGATAAAAGTTTAAAAATAAATAAATATATTGGGCTACAAGCATTTGAGCCATTGGTCCAACAAGGTAGAGCAGCATAAAGATTTGAACTCGCCAAAAGAGCTGTGAAATATATCGATTTTCGGGTTTAAACTCTCAACTAAATTGTATGACAAAACGGATCTATGACTCAACATGGCTGAATGAGCTGCAGTACGCCCAAATGGAACATGGAAAAGGCTGCTCTGTCTAGAATGAAAAGACGGTACCCTAATAGAAAAATTGGCTAACAGTTCAGGGCAATTTATAGCACCGGAGAAGACTTTGTGTATTTCAGGATTTTTGAATAGATTCAAGCGAATTGATGTACTTGGAGTGGGATGGTGACCAGATCTCCGACCCAAACTCCAAATGCGGCCGAACGAGGGTGAGAAACAGAAGCTTCATGATGTCAACATTCTTGAGCTGCCGACAATTCCTGATCACCATACCAAGCATTCTGGTAGCTTTGGACGTTGCTAGCTGCAAATGGCTCCGAAAGATAAGTTGACTATCAATTAAGACGCCCAGGTCACGGAGCTCCATAACTCTATTCAGGACAAGACCATCAATATTATAGTGAAAAATTAGTGGATTTTGATTACGCGTGAAAGAGATAGTTTGACATTTAATTGCGTTGACCGGCAGTTTGTATTTGATACTCCAAGCCAAAATACGCTCCAAATCATCTTGTAATCCAAATGGTGATGAACGATCTGTTATACGAGCAAAAATCTTAATGTCGTCGGCGTAGATAAGAATATGAGAATTTTTCACACAATCAACGATGTCGTTTATGAAGACTAGGAAGAGATACGGTAGTATAACACTATACTACCGTACAAAGAATAGATCCCGTATCTGCATTTTTGGCCATATTGAGTTAATGGTACCGACCCGTTGTGGCTTCTTTCGATTTTGCTAGTCTCGAAGTCGGATCTCAACGGGGAATGCCTCAAAACGGCTTACAATTATCGCATTAACTTCGTTTTGGTTCGATTTACTAATGAAAATCCCGTAACTGGCCTTTTCTAGAGCAAAAGCCAGCATCCGGGCGTCAGTTATTAGTATTCAGGTACATACGAATTGTGACACACTTGAAAGTCCAGATAATAATTTATTTCTGAGTATTTTAGGACTCGAGGCGTCTGATACGATTTCGGAATCAGTGGCAGATTCGATTTTTCTTCCCAGTATTTTGATCATACGAATGTACTTTCTCTTGTCAGATCAGATACACGGTCTTCTGAGGTTGGCAGCCACGATTATTTCTCCTAGTATCCTGCATATACGAGAAAAAAACCGTACCGAAACTCGTAAACGAGTTCCACTATCTGCTTTACAAGCAGATACCATGTTACACGGATATGTCTTCGATTGGGGATTTCATAACGGTCGTCCTCGAGAGTTGTAAACAAATCCTTTAACTTTGGACTGTAGGCGACGAAATGTAGGATAAAGAATTTATTTTATCATTCTTGGAGGCCCAAAAAGCATACTATAAATTAAAGTTATTTCTCCAATAGAGACGCAATGAGTTGTTGTTAACAGTCGACTGTTGTCAGGGGATGAAAATGTTTCCTATGGAGTGGAGTAAATGATGCTATTGCTTTACGTTAAGAATATTGTAACCGGCTTATTAAAATTGTTTATAGTCCAATCAACTTAGTTTAGGAATGTAGGCAGGTACGTAAGGAGGGGGAAATTGGTAGATTGAGATGTGAACATTTATCACATAAATCAAGCGCTTTCCAACGAGTGGCGAACGATTTTTGTGCGATGAAAACTGCGGAAGTTCCATTCCCCTAGCAACGGCTGGGTTGTACATGAAAAACACTGAAATTGTGACATCAATTTTGCGTGACGGAAATTTTTGGTTGACCCCCCAGAGCAAAGACATTTCCATGTCAATAATTTTTTTCGCTACGTAGTGCGGTACAAATCATGTATTAGAAAAAACCGTATCAGTCTTAATGCAAAAAGAAAACACGTATGTGCACCAGATACGAGGAAATCGCTTAGTACATATGTTCTACACCTATTTTTGCACTTCCCTGACCAAAATGTTTTTCCCGCCACACCACGCGATTCAGCGAGTAATTTCCTTTGGAATGAGTGCTTTTGGAGCTCGAGACAACGTAAAATAGAGCTAATATCAGGAAATTTCGACTCAAAACCTAGAGACGCATTTTCCCAAAAGTAGGGTTTGGTCAGATATGGGATCTATTCTTGGTACGGCAGTGTATTATTAAACGAATCATTAGGTAGGTATGTAATGTGTCTGCACAGGTGTTGACGTCTATTGAAGAAAAATTAATGAAATTAAATAACCCACCTAAACTTTCCTTACACAAGCTGATGATGTAGTGTCATGAATTGGCAAAACCGCGGTAGCGGTTCGAATGCTCGCTTGCTGCAAACCTAACACTACCTGGCGGTCATTGATGAAACCTAGTTAGTTCCTCTGAAAAATCATAGGGTCGCTGCTCCATTATAGCATGTAAGTTTTGAGATCTTGAGATCTCGATTTCTCGTTATTTCAGCCCTTAATTGCTACCCTTTAGGATTGATCGAAATAGATACCCAGCGGTTCTATGGTTTTTCAGCCAAATTTCAAAAAATAATTTGGGGGGGGGGGGGTTGAATAATTTTTTCTTGGTCGAATACAAAGGTTCATTATTGAAAATAATAAGCCAGAACAATGTTTGCAATACCCAAAAACGGTGATAATCATCGTCATCATGTTGACTATCGTCAATGACGTCAATCGACTCACAGTCATTGATACCGGAAAATAATGCAGTAAAAGTATTGAAAGAGATTTTACAATTTCAAATTTGTTACTTTAAATCGGAATTTTTAGCATCTCCCTGAAGAAGAACCAGTTTCTGGGGAGAAACGTTTAAAAATAAAAAACAAATTAAGGACTGACAGGCCTTTTATCAAAGTTTTCTTGTGTTTCAGCATTTTTTTACAGGATATATCAATCAAGCAGGGTCACCCAACTTTTTCTAAGCCATGCCACACTACTTTGTATCCGTGTACAAGTGTGTTCGCGATAATTAATTCAAGTAGGAATAAATTTACCTGAAAAGGAGAAGACGGGCGCAGGAGTCCTGGCTATTGACAGCGCAGACGTGGAGAGGTGTGTTCCCAGAGGCGTTCCTCGCGTTCATATCTGCTCCGTAGAATAGAAGTTGTTCTAGGTGCTGCACCAGCCCTATTCGACATGCCTGTAACCCAGAGATTAGAATTAACAAATTGTGCACTTATTTTTGCATCAAGAGTATAGGTCACCAAGATAAGACAGAGAATTCGCCAGCTAAAGCCTCTACTACACGATCGCTCCCCTCTAATCTGTCAACAAAGCGGCTTCTTTACCACTCCCTGATTCGGACTATATGGGAGTACTCTTGTGGATTATAGGGATCAGCTGCTGCTGGTCACATAAAGAAAATACAACTGACTCAAAATCGAATCCTACGTATCATTACAGGAGCAGCCTGGTACGTTCGCAATTTGACCCCGCATGATGACCTAAACGTACTTACAGTACAGGAAGTTATTCGGAGCGCATAGAGAAGGCTAGATGTCAAAATGTCAGGACACTCTGATTGCGAGTATTCCAGAGAACCCACCCCCACCACCAGATAGAAGACGACTCAAGAGGAAGAGGCCACAGGACCACTTAACAGATTGACCTATTTGCATCTTTTCGTTATCTTGTTTATGTATATACTTATTACCACGCATATCATATTTGTTATCAATACTTGTTATCAATTTTTTTATCAATACTTACTTCAATTGTTTACTAAATTACCCATTGTTAGCATATCTATAATAGTACTGATTAGGTCAGCCAGTTCACAAGCTGTTGAATGGTGTTCAATTTGCTCACAACTGAAATGTCCATATAGATAATAAAGTTCTACATTTAAAAAAAGTAGGTTTTATAAGTATTTATATTTATTACAATAGTACATGAAGATAACGATTGAGAATAAACATTTTATAATACAACCATAGGCCACTTTTACAAATTCTTGATTACTCTCAGTTTATATTAGTTTGCGAGTAGTTTCAATCCCTTTGGTGAATTTTAACACGTACATTTGCCATTCTTTAACAGAGAACTGTGCCATTCTTAGCCAACTACAGAATAAATTATCGCATGGTAGAGGTGGTTTGAGGGGGATGAGTGATAAGTTCGACTTTTCTTCATAATTTTCATTTATTTAGTTGTCCAAGTACTTGTACTGTACCATGCACAATGAATGGCTACCCACCAATCAGAAGGTATTAGTACTACCACTGCGAGATGCGTTAGTGGATATCAAAAGGATGATTTGAAAGTAGAATCATGGAAATATCTGAACTCACCTGGTGTACCTCCTGCCATCCCTGGAGATCTGTAGCCCCCAGCGTTGCTCTGTCGTGGAGCAGTCCTTCACAGAGTAGCGGGTCAGTGGGCTGCATCACTGCCCAGTACAGAGGAGTCAAACCTTTGGCATCTTTGTAGTTTGGCGAGCTCCCCAGCTCCAGCAGAGTGGACACGGCCTCCAGGCAGTTGGCCTGGACTGCCCTGTGCAAAGCCGTGCATCCTTCCTTGGTTCGGTAGTCCAGCAGAGCTCCTCCGTTCACGAGGGCCATCAATACTTTGCCGGGCTTTTTGATCGCAGCTGCTATGCTCAGTGGTGTTTCTGTTGAAGAATATCAATGCCTATATGCGTAAATCTGAATAAAAGGCTTAAAGAACGAGCAATGGAAGCTCTTTTGGACCGGCGTTTTACTGGAAAGTGGTGAAGTAGATGGGACTAGTCGAGTAAAAAGCTGAATAAAGCTGTAGCGTACTAACGGATTATTCGCACCATACTTTTTGTAATAATTTCAATTGATTGGTAGAGAGAACTTCCCGAAAAGGTGCAATATGTGGGGTATTCGAGGAGCAGTAATAACTCTAACTTGAGATTTGAGGATCCAACGTCAACCGTCTCTGCGCTATCTGTTCGAAGAGGAGATTTCCTGCTACTAGAAAAGGTCTTTATTTAATATTTATTTTCGCCCGTTTTGTGGCCAAGACTTTTAGAAGTAAGCGCTAAATATTGGAGTTTTTGGGGTACTACATCTTAATTTGAGGATATATTTATAATAAAATCGTTCCCGTAAAAATACCCCAATTAGCCAGATGAAAACGCTTTCATCGGTGGACAGTTGAAGAAAGTGCAAAGAATGGAAGTACCAACAAAACTTGTGCGGTAAATCAAAGAACCATGATACATGGTAAATATTTTCATGCTTTACTCTTCGAAATCTCCGAATCAGAACTATTGGGTGATCGCGAGTTTATAAAGAAAGAATTTATACTTTCATCTTTCTTGATTTATACACTCATACATTGAAGCACAATGCGATTTCAGGAAGAAAACAAGACAGAGTAACTTCTTAATGTCTCAAAGGAACAGATTTGGGAAAGCAAGTTCGAAAAAAATATAGCATTTCCAAGCCAAATGAAACTTTTTCCATATCAAATGAAACCTTTTCCAAACCAAATGAAACCTTTTCTAAACCAAATGAAACTTTTTCCAAATCAAATGAAACTTTTTCCAAACCAAATGAAACCTATTGAGAAAAAAGTCCAGTCATGCAGCATGACCCCATGAGCGAATTTTTGATGAAATCTTCGACATTTCAGTCGCTACATAAGAGTAGTTCAATCTGAATTTGGACAATGTTTCATGCAAATATTACCAATTTTTACAACTAGCGAACGGCATTATTTCGATTTTTGACTGATTTTTCAACTTTGAAATTTTGAAAGCTTGATACATATTCTTATAGGAAATTTTACGCTGATTCCGAATATACCACATGTTAGTATGCTGAAAAAATTATTTCGCACAACAAATCGCAAAAAGCAGGCTATTTTGAAATTTTTGACTACATTTTTGAAAATTTCAACCCGAAGATGTAATCCGATCATGCTGGCCAACGAACTTGAACTTTCGTTTTGTGTCCTTAACATTTTAAAATTTGTTTGAAGTTTCTAGCACAATTCTACGGACAGTTATCGTCTGGAATGACACATACATACATATATATAAAAAGTCCAGTCATGCAGCATGACCCCATGAGCGAATTTTTGAAGAAATCTCCGACATTTCAGTCGCTATTGATCGTGTTGAGAAATTTTATTTTATGATTTTGATAGACAAACATGGAATCAAATTATTAACACATGCACAGAGTAAACTCATCAGTTGAGATTACTTTTTTTTTTCTTTTTTTTTTCTAAAGCACCTACTACCTACGTTTTAAACAGCATGGTTCTAGGATTAGTTATACAGGGATACTTCCATAAGAGTAGTTCAATCTGAATTTGGACAATGTTTCATGCAAATATTACCGATTTTTACAACTAGCGAACGGCATTATTTCGATTTTTGACTGATTTTTCAACTTTGAAAATTTTGAAAACTTGATACATATTCTTATAGGAAATTTTACGCTGATTCCGAATATACCACATGTTAGTATGCTGAAAAAATTATTTCGCACAACAAATCGCAAAAAACAGGCTATTTTGAAATTTTTGACTACATTTTTGAAAATTTCAACCCGAAGATGTAATCCGATCATGCTGGCCAACGAACTTGAACTTTCGTTTTGTGTCCTTAACATTTTAAAATTTGTTTGAAGTTTCTAGCACAATTCTACGAACAGTTATCGTCTGGAATGACACATACATGCATACATACATACATACATACATATATACATACATACATATATACATACATACATACATACATACATACATACATACATAAAAAAATGCGTTAAACTTCAGAATATGATTCAGAATAGCCTGAAACGGATTTCTGCATAAATTTTTTTCAAAAATTCACATTCTACAAATTTTGAGGCGAGAGCAATAGCTTAATTTTCTTCAAAAATTCGCTAAAAAGGCGTTAAACTTCAGAATGTGATTCAGAATAGCCCGAAACGGATTTCTGCAAAAAAAATTTCAAAAATTCACAGTCTACAAATTTTGAGGCGAGAACAATAGCTTAATTTTCTTCAAAAATTCGCTAATGAGTGAACTGAGGTACCTAGATAGGTAGGTACCCTGCAAGTTGCAGGTAGATGCAATTGTACCTATCATAGAAAGACGTACAAAATGAAAATTCGATGAATTTCAGGCATAGGATTATCGAAGTGGATCTCAACCTTAGTAGAATAGGAAACACGTAAGGTTGAGAAATTTCTGACTGTTGAATGTGAGTGGGTACCTACCTATCTAGGTACCTCAGTTCACTCATTTTCTCAATAGGTTTCATTTGGTTTGGAAAAAGTTTCATTTGATTTGGAAAAGGTTTCATTTGGTTTGGAAAAGGTTCCATTTGACTTGGAAAAGGTTTCATTTGACTTGAAAAAGGTTTCATTTGGCTTGGAAAAGGTTTCATTTGACTTGGAAAAGGTTTCATTTGACTTGGAAAAGGTTTCATTTGGCTTGGAAATGCTATACATAGTTTACATATATATATATCTTGTTTGTAGGGTTGTATATATCTTGTAGGCAAGGTGCTGACCACCACTGCCCAGGCCAAGAAGGAAACGTGCGTGCACAACGCCTTCGCCGGCCCACCCATCCCAACAGTAAAGGCTGAGATGGCCCCCCTTGGACCAATTGAAATGGATATTTTAAGAATATTAAATCTTAGATCTTTTAACTTCTTTGGAATCCTGCAAATGGATGAAGTAAAGGTCCTGAAGCAACTGCCTGTCTTCATACTGGCCCTTGGCAGTTCTACACTGTCAATCATACAAGTTCATTTGAGATACCTCGTAAAGTCAAGAATTCTTCACAAACAATTCCACTGCAAAATACTCATTGCTCGACAGAGACATGTTCTAGCTGCAAACTGAATCGCAGAACAATGATACGAAAAGAGTCCAGCAAGTCAAATGGACTTACCTCCAGAATCAGGACAGTGGAAATTGGGGTCCAGCCCCTTGGAGCACATTTTGGTTATTTTCTCGACCTGGGCGTTGGAGACATAGTCGAGGAACCGACGGAGGTTGGTCCTCGTGTGCAGAGCCTTCAACTGTTTCTCGTCCAGGGTCAGCTGCTTGTAGACTCTTCTCTTGTACTTCAACTGCAATCAAAACAAGGAATATAAGATTTAAAAAACGCTGGAAAGTATTACACAATGTTTTATTATTTCTGTTTTAGAACCCTTCTACGCAGATCATTGATCTATAATTATTGAACCTCGTATGTAATATATGATCAGAAAATGGCGCATCGTGCCTTCGAGAAGGGTTCACACTTTTACAGTTCCAAGACCCCGCAATTTTACGCTTCACAGTAAAAATAATTAAAAAACGGGAAAATGATGCTTGAAGTAATTTACGTTAGCGCATGCGCAGAATGGAATAATGATTTGAGAAAAATGAAACTGGTAGGGTACAATCTACAGCCCAACCCATAAATTCCCTTACCTTGTTCTTCTAGACCTTGTTCCTCGGACACTTTCGCGCCTATGTAGGAGCTAATAATGATGCAATCATGTTGAGATCAATATGGAATAATTGATTGATTCATGATCCATCCGTCAGGCTTTTACGGCCAATGGGGTTGTCAGGGTGAGACGGATATAAGTAGAAAAAATTTCTTCTCTGAGTTTCTTTATTGGCAAGCTTTCCACATCAAAATGTCATCTTCAGGCCTCTCCGTTTCTGTCTAGTACCCTCTATCGCTCATCCGCCTCTGCTGCACGGCCAAGTACATCAGTTTCCGGGGGGGGGGGGGGGGGGGGGATCTTTAATTTCTTTAATTTCCATAGGAATTGCTGCCAGTCCCGAGATTAACTTCTTGGGTTGTCTTGTGTGATGTTGAAACTTGAGTCGAAATATGAAGGATTTTCTGCTGCGGTTATAGCTCTGACTTGTCAGAGATGATGAAGCTCAATTTTGTGTTGTGCGGATTCATGAAATTTACTGATTTATGGAGAAGAAATGTAAAAAAAAGGAAATTAAATTGAAAGGTAATCCTTCCTCCAAGAAGGTCGGGTGGCCTGTCCAGGAAATTAAAGAAATTAAATATCCCCCCCCCCCCCCCCCCCCCCCCCCGGAGACTGATGTACTTGGCCGTGCAGCAGAGGCGGATGAGCGATACAGGATACTAGACAGAAACGGAGAGGCCTGAAGATGACATTTTGATGTGGAAAGCTAGCCAATAAAGAAACTCAGAGAAGAAATTTGTTCTGCTTATATCCGTCTCACCCTGACAACCTCATTGGCCATGGAATAATTAAACCATTGTCCCCCAATTATGCACCAAATTTGAGCGGCATTGGGCGACTAGGGCGTAAAAAATGATGCTAGAAGAGATTTACATTGGCGCATGCGCAAAATGGAGTAATGATTTGAGAAGCATGGAATTAATAGTGGGCCATTTGCAGCATAACCCGTACATTCCCTGAAAATTTCATCAAAATCAGATGAAAACTGTTGAGCTTAGGCTCGTTTAAAATGGAATACGAATTCGCGCATGCGCAAGAACTACTAATGATAGGATTATGATGAAATTGCTAGGGAATGCTCAAATTAACCTCTTCCACCTATCCTCCGAATTTGAGAGAGATCGGACAAAGAGGGCGTGAGAAAATTATGGTTGATGGGATTTAAGTTTGCGCATGCGCCGAGTGAAGTATTGATTTGGGAACAACGAAACTCATAGGGGACCATCTTCATCCTAACCCGCACATACCATGAAAATTTCATAAGAACCGGTTGAATATTGTGGAAATTAAGTTTGTTAACTTAATACACAGAGAGATAGAGAGAGAAAGACACGGAACGAAAGTTATTCAGACTAGTCTAAAACGTAAAATGCGAGTGGAAATTTTACCACTGTAAAAAAAGCCACAGTTCCTTTGAGCCTGACGGCTAAAATTAAAAAACATGAATATGCTTTAGCCGTACAGACTCACTCCTCGTCGATTCTCTGAACCCGACCCCCCATCGGCCTCTGAACTCTGTTTATCATTCAAAACAAAAAAATGTTTTAGCTCCTCGCTCTCACTTTATTATAGAAATGATCACGACCATTGAGCTCTTGTGAGATGATGATCTCCAAATAGAAACTCGCGAGTAAACATTCACTTTATTATAGAAATGATCACGACGATTGAGCTCTTGTGAGATGATGATCTCCTAATAGAAACTCGCGAGTAAACATTCACTTTATTATAGAAAGAGGCTAAAGAGGCTACATACGAAATTACAGCTTCCTATAGTGTAAAGTATAGAAATTACCTATTAAAATAATTTAACCACCGCTTCACAAATCTAACCGTTCTCGCAATATTCGGATCACCTGCTATGAATCACATAATCGAAACACCAGCTCAATGAAATCATCAGAAATTAACAAGCGATTGCAATCATGTTCACAATATCAATAATTGAGAATGATCACCTGTGTGTAAACAATAATTATTCATATAACCATGCTCATAACTCAGCTTGTTAGCCACGCACTTCGCAGTAGTTAATATAGTATGGTTGGATAAATCGAGAGCTTTCGAACGAATGGTCAACGAATTTTGTGGGATGAAAAACGACGAAGTATCATATCCCTAGCAACGACTCGGTTGTAAGCGGAAATCATCACAATTATTGGCGCTACTTTCGTTGCACTCTCGTGGGACATTTTTCGGTAGTTAGGTCACGGCTAAAGCATATTCATGCTAAAAAACAACAGCCGTTTGATTGTAGTGGAGACCACCTACAAAGTAGGTTATTGAACAAAGCAAAATGGAACTTAGAAGTTTCATTTTTGAGGACCGAAATGATCCCGTTACTAAAATTCCAAGGCTTTCACAACTTCGATTAGGCAACAGAAGATAGTTTTATCTGTAAAAATGATGGAAAGCATAAAAAGTTACCCAGGTACCTACATATCTGCTAGACGTGGAGGAAGGATATAGGAAAACTGACCTCAGCAGTAGTGGTAGATGATCGAGATTTCGCTACGAAATAAAATGGTGGGATTAAATTTCATGTCGTGCCTCGAGTAGCTATATAAATACGGAGGAATTATTAATGTACCAACCTAGTGCACTGCAAAACTATGCCGAGGAACGTTAAGGTTTCTCAAGGATGACCATTCACGAAAGGAATCATTCAGATTAAATCGGAATGGAGATAATAGAAACCACAGAAAGTTTCCTATTAAATAGAGCGAGTCCAGTGTAAACACTAAACACTGGTATTCAATTGGCGGTCTGGACGGCAATAATTAGAAACGTAGGAAAGCGAGGAAATAAGCGAGAATCGAGAATGCGATGAAAGTGAAAAAGGTGGGCGGATGTGTTAGACATCGGGCATATTATTGAATTACATCTTATTAGGGAAAAAATTATGTTCTAATGTAAAAAAAGTTTTTTATTTTTTATTTTTCCAATGAAATTGAGGATTTTTTGAAAAATGACCCTGTAAGAAAATGCGAGCGGGGCCGTTTTCTGCGTACTTTTTCCAGCTGAATCGAATGGAAACACTCCACATCTCCAACTCCGTCATAACTGAGTTTTACACTTTGACTAACTAGTTTTACCCTCAAAAATACATAAAATTGAGCGTAAAAATAAATAGAAATTTGTGGGTAAAAGTGTGAAACTCGGTTATGACGGAGTTGAGGAGATCCGTAACTAATAGGTATATATATATATATATATATATATATATATATCAAAAATACCCAGGATTGAATTACAGAGGAATACAGATTACCCATCCCAATTCTTACACTTGAACGCTCATTAAAATTGACTTTAGAATTGAATTAATATTGATCAATCAGCCTCAATCAATCAATCAATCAAAGGCCTTGCATCTTCAATCAACAGGCCTTGTGGAACGGCTAAATCGGGCGCTAACAAAACACTTGGCGATGAATGTAAATCACGATAAAATCGTCTCGTAACTATAATCTTGTCTTGTAATGGTAATTTGGCCTCATTTTTGGCTGAGTTATGATGGCAAAAACATGTTCCTTGTTAAAAATTGGTGTTATCTCGTCTCTGTTGGCTTGTTTACAGTACAAATGTAACACATACATGTATTGACTAATTTAATGAATTTTGACGAACGGTTGTATTACCTCGTATTTGTGTCTACAATAAAAGAGCATTCAACGCTGGCGTTGTAGGCACTGCCACAACCCCAAGTAAATTCCACCCCAAGCCCGCCCTAAAGCGAATGAGTTAGAGCCCTCTCAGACCCGAAATCCCATTCCGTTGCTTCTAGCCTCCCCGTCTAATTAAACCTGAGCCACCTCTTTGTTAATCTAACTGGTTTTTACATTTGCTATTCTAATTAGGCTAAATGCCCCCCCCCCCCCCCCCCCAAACCCACTCACCTAAACGTCTACTTTTCATTAGATCCCCTGACTCACAACTTCCGCTGTTTTGTCTGTCTTACTACGGCCGTTTCCCTCAGAAATTATTCGGGTTATTCGGACGAATTTACAGTGATCTCGCGAGAGAGGGTTTTGTGTATTTTGAGGGAATTACGGCGCCGTGATGGAGCACCGTAATTTCACGGAGTGGACTGCGAGGGTTAAAAAAAAAAGTCTGTTGACCTCAATTTCGTAGATTAAATTAGTAGCTAGCTGTAGGTACATCAGACATGAAGAACTTTTTTCTAAGGTCAGTTGCACACACACCGATTTCGGACGGTCCGTAAAAAATCGGCCGATATTTTATCGGTAGCAGGTGATAGCAAACACATCGGATTTTCATCGGCAAAATAATCAGTTGCTTGGTGTTCGTGACGCGAGATTCTTGAACAACAATGAATCCTAAACGTGTAATTGCTATGTGGTTATTGTATCGTCAGATTAAGCACCGTAGGATTATGCGCAAGTGGTGGATTCATCCTATCAATCAAAGAAGGGAACACAGTGGAACATTCTACACTCTTTTTGAAGAACTGAAGCGTGATGGTTCCAAGTTTTTCAACTTCTTTAAAATGTCAATTGAATTTTTCGACGAACTCCATGAGAAGAAGAAAAAAAAAAAAAAAATAAAAAACAAATAAATAAATTGGTAGTCCGAAATCACAAAACTTGTCCCATATCACGAGAGCACTCAAATGGAATAGAAGATGCGTAGTTACTAGTAGAACTGCTGAAATCGGTCGGTAAATAATAGTTAGTGTGCAAGCGTGTATTTAGTTATGTACGCCACTGTGGGGTCGGGTCTTCAGGCGGTCTGCAGTGGCAGTGCCCGGCTACTCCCCGGTATTTTACCGGTATTATTTTCTGGTCGGCGTGTGTGCCAGGTCCCGTTCCATACAATGGTTCACTATTGGAATGTGGACGGCCAGAAAAAAACCGACCGTCCAAAATCGGTGTGTGTGCAACTGGCCTAAGATTTAAGCATCGTTCTCGGTGTGCGTTCTGCCAGTTCGGAAAGGGTTCTGGGCAAGCGCAGCCGGGAACTTGGCAATATGTCGACACATAAACTGGTCGGACACCTCCTGTCGCCATATTTCCACACCAGGTGTTGAAGAACGTCGATAACGCACATCTTTGAAACTGGTCGACGGATTTATGTCGAAAAATTTGAGATCCGTTTTTCGCTGTATTTCAACAACAGGAGTTGAACATAAGCTAAAAACACCCCTCTTGAAACTGGTCGACTGCTAAACGACGACAAAAGGGTTGTTTGGCCACTACCTGTCCTCAGCCTTGGTCCCATGGGGTCTTTCAATCCGAGGATTAAATGAAAAGTCACATTTACGTTTCTAAACTGTTCTGTGATCGTGTTATGAGACCACGAAACTATACACTTCATTCTGATCTACACATCCAACTAATCTGCATTTTTACTAAGGGATTGACTACTTGATGTTATGTATTTTTGAGATGCGAGCTTGCGAGCATCCAGACCACCAAACTATACACTTCATTCTAACCTACATGTCAGGTATACGAAGGATGTCGATGTAAATATGTCGACGTATCCCCATGGTTGACTTGGACGACCTTTTTCAACAAGGGGTGTTGAAAGTTGTCGACTAGTCGCTGTATTTTTGTGTCGCCATATTTCCAATGCCTGTGAAATCGACATTGGTCAACCCTTGGTGTAGAAAGATGTCGACACGGCTTCTTGCCCGTTTGTCGACCAGTTTATGTGTCGACATATTGCCCCCCATCCGCGCAGCCGAGTTTGGCGTTCGCAGTGTTTTGCGAACCCAGTTACGAACGGTTCTAAACAGACCCCGATTTTTGTTGGAACTTTGAGAACTGGACCGCAAGGACTTAGTTAACGCATGCGCATTTCACAATTTTTCGGAGCTCGTGGAGTAAACAATACGCTTTCTTCAGCTTTGGTTTACCGCGTGTTTCCTGTAATTTTCCCTGTAAAATTTCGTTTTGTTCTTTTGTTTGCTGTTCTTCATTGAAATTTCTACATCAAAATGTCTACTAGTAGCTCGTCCAGTTCGGAAAGCGATAGTTTTGACGATGGTGGTGAAGTTTCATGGTTAGTAGACGATGAGGGATGAGGACGAGGAAGTTGTAGTTGGATCTCGTCTACATCCACGAAACGCAAATTTTTTCGACGAAATTGTACCAAGGTTCGACGACGAAAAGTTTGTTACAAACAACAACACAGGTTATTCCACTTCCAAGTTCTGAAATCGTTCGCACTCCACAAGTTAGCACTCGCGGTTCCACAAGTTTCGGAACACCCCGGATAGTGGATTGTCCTCTCCCTTCGGTAAACTACAAATCACTAACCTAACTCGCAAAAATGACCTTTTTCCAGAATTCCACCCGTTAAAAATTTATGAAAATTGTTATTGCTGAGAGTCAATCAAAGAGCAACCACAAAAAACAAAAACTGAAACGAAATTCACAATACAACCCTGCTAAATCAACACTTAATACGGAGCTCACAAAAAACACGTGCACTCGGCTCGGCTACCTAACTGGAACTCCAAAACATAGATAGAAAACGCTGCAAATTATTACATAATGGTTTATTATTTCTGAATCAGATAGCCAGCTATAGTAACCAGCATGCTCTGGGGCTTTCGCCAGTCTCTTTTCTAGTATCCACCTCTGTTCTTCCTCTCACTCCACCCCCCGCTCACCCCCCTCACCACCCACCGTGACCCCCTGCCAAGCGTGCCAGGCGTGCGCGTGTGCGTAAGTCAAACACTCAAAGCCTCGAAAAAGACACTTTTTCGCCCGTTTTTGGCCCATAGCATCTATGCGAGTAAAGCGATCGGGATGGTTAAACGTTAGGACCAACTAGACCCCAAATGGAGTCCATGTGCGAAAGAATGGGTTTTTTAAGTCAATTCATAGGCCTTTTATGGCCCGGACGGCGAACGGCGGACGGACATTTCAAATTTGGATTCTACGCACCTTGAAACGTAAAGTGACAAAGTTTGAGGGGGGGTTATAAAAATTTTTTGCTATACGATCACATAGGCTTATTATTGGAAATAATAAACCAAAATGGATAGTAACTCCACATGTTTTAGATGTTAAAAAATGTTAATCGAACGTCAAGTTGTGGGATCGGCAGTGACACGCACGGAACAATCAGGCAATTTATACGTTTTCATTGCGTGCTTAAGTAAATTAATCCGATTCAACAGGTATAATTCTTCACTTTCTACTCTCGGCCCAAATAACCCTTGGGAGGCACCTAAGTAGAATCTTCATTGCGTTTAATTGGTGAAATCCCAAGTACCACTTCAGTGCTTTTATTGAGGATCTTTTACAGCTGAAATGATGACTCGCAGAGGGGCGATGATAGAGAAATGTTCCCAGGATCCTGACAGGGTAGACGCGGATGATTTTACCGTTATGGGATGAAGGTTCATTTGGGATCGCGAATCCAAGTTCGTCTTGACCCATGGCAAGGAATGAAAGCTCCAATTTTTTAGGTGAGTAGCTAAAACCTAGATGATGGCTTGGTTTGCTTCTGATTAATATAATGAAAAACTATGCAAATCGTTACGCAAAAGTTTATTATTTCGAAACACGTAGGTACCCAAGTTTCATAATTATTTGAAAAAAAAAATCAATAACAACTAGAAATAATTTTCTTCAAAAATTCGCTAAAAAAGAAAAAAAATTCATTTGCCGAATTTTCTTTAGTATGAGATTTCTTGCCATAAAATTGGTTTTTTACAATTTCTTTGTACTCAAATTGCTTAATTTCAATACAATTATAACTTATTATAATATAATAGGTAATTCGCCCATATGATCATGATGCATGAACTCATTGGGTAAAATGTAGTTAAAAAAACGTTATCTTTTTTTTTAGCGAATTTTTGAAGAAAATTAAGCTATTGCTCTCGCCTCAAAATTTGTAGAATGTGAATTTTTGAAAAAATTTTATGCAGAAATCCGTTTCAGGCTATTCTGAATCATATTCTGAAGTTTAACGCATTTTTTAATGTATGTATGTATGTATGTATATATGTATATATGTATGTATGTATGTATATATGTATGTATGTGTCATTCCAGACGATAACTGTCCGTAGAATTGTGCTAGAAACTTCAAACAAATTTTAAAATATTCACGACACAAAACGAAAGTTCAATTTCGTTGGCCAGCATGATCGGATTATATCTTCGGGTTGAAATTTTCAAAAATGTGGTAAAAAATTTCAAAACAGCCTGTTTTTTGCGATTTGTTGTGCGAAATAATTTTTTCAGCATACTAACATGTGGTATATTCGGAATCAGCGTAAAATTTCCTATAAGAATATGTATCAAGTTTTCAAAAATTTCAAAGTTGAAAAATCAGTCAAAAATCGAAATAATGCCGTTCGCTAGTTGTAAAAATCGGTAATATTTGCATGAAACATTGTCCAAATTCAGATTGAACTACTCTTATGGAAGTATCCCTGTATAACCAATCCTAGAACCATGCTGTTTAAAACGTAGGTAGTAGGTGCTTTAAAAAAAAAAAAAAAAAAAAAAAAAAAAAAAAAAAAAAAAAAAAAAAAAAAAAAAAAAAAGTAATCACAACTGATGAGTTTACTCTGTGCATGTGTTAATAATTTGATTCCATGTTTGTCTATCAAAATCATAAACTAAAATTTCTCAACACGATCAATAGCGACTGAAATGTCGAAGATTTCTTCGAAAATTCGCTCATGGGGTCATGCTGCATGACTGGACTTTTTTTTCTTCAGAGTTTAAGCCGCGTCTTTACCGGAAGGGTCATCAGCGGCAATCAAAACAAGGGGTGTCAAATGGACACTGCAACGGGCACGATTCTAAGAGGCTGCTGACTGTCCATCACTAAACGGATTGCCATCACGGACTCCACTGGCAGATCGGTGGGGGAGAAATAATAATAATAATAACCCGCAAAACGAGGCATCGCCGCACTCTCCTTCAAGGGATACAGCGATGACCGCTTTGTAACCCCTACAGCGGATAGAAATACCCCGTGATAAAAAATAAACTACGACTAGATGATCCTTACAAATACATAAATGACATCGATAAATATATAATGATAGAAACAATACATCTTAGTTGGTATAACTAGAATAAAGGTATGACTAGATGTACATAAATAAATAAATATATCACAGATCAGAATATTACAGTTCGTTGTAAAGTTCAGTGGCTTTCAGGTACACCAACAGGGACTGGACCTTGTCTGGTCCTGACATAACATCCCTCACTGAGGGGGTTAATGCTGGACCTGAGGTCTATGAGGGCTGGGCAGTCCTCCAAAAAGTGGCGGATAGACAAATCATCCCCACCAATCCCTCACACAACATCACGAGCTACTGGATCTAGCAGGTGTCTATGAGTAAGACGGGTATGACCCGTGGCTACCCGATTGACCACTATTTCGTCCCTACTTGGACGACGGTCACGAAAGGATCAACCAGGCAAAGGTCCTGAAGGACTCCACGCAGACCAGTGACCTCGCTCTGCCATTGCTCGAGCCAGATGGAATTGGCTTTATGCAGGAGATTTGATCCTCAATGTTATCATTATTATTTTTCTTTTTTTTTGTGTGTGCAAAAAAAGTGGTCGAGATGAATTTTGTGGCTCTTAAGATGTAGTGTATTATTGATCAGCATGATATTTCCTTCAAGAATAGGTAGCTATTTAAATAGTTTTTAGCGTATTTTCTTTTAAAAAATGGAGAATGAGCTATTGTGTTCACATTGTCCGTTGATGTATGTGTGTCCTCTTAAAACCGTTTTAAATGCCACTTCCCGTCGTCCAATTTGATGAAACTTGGTATGGATGTAATCTGTAACATGGCGAGGATAAAGATGTATCCGAGGCCGCTGACGCATCAGAGGTCATAGATCAGCTGAGTGAAATCCAAAGCCATTTTGTTCACTATTCAACGCAGAAAGCGTCTATTTCACGAGGATCTCCTTACAAGAAAATGCGCTATCATGTGACTCACTTCGTGAGCACTGATCTACTTTTTTAAATTCGTTCAGGTGGAAACACTTTCACAATTTAACTCCAAATGTTACTCTGAATTATACATATAAAGCTCTGGCGGTTGTCCCATTCGACGCAAAACTTGATTTTCTTCAAATTTTCTCTCGGAGAAATTTTTTGGAGCGCTATCCCAGGATTTTAGATAGAAAAAATATGTTAGAAAGTGTTTTTTTTTTTTTTTAAATTTTTTTTAATGCATTTTCAATTAATTAATTCATTTTTGAAAAAAATACATGAAACTTGTATTAGGTATAGGAAATTGGGGTATATTCCTGTCAGCGTAAAATGTCCCTTATTAACAGATGGAAATTTTTGGACCACTGTTCGACGGCAGAGGTGAACATCGGGAAGGAATGCGTCGGCTAAAACTTCTTCATCCTTCTTAGACTTCGATTAAAAAAAACCTTTCAACCCTTTTTCAGCCTCCACGTCCACTTAAATTCGAAAAATGCAGATGTAATCTTGAGTGTTCAAAAAGTCATCTCACTTTAAGGTAAAATACAGGCTTGAGATCTTCTACAATTTCTAAATCCGCTAAACACGCAGATTCCCCATTTCACACTCTCTGCATAAGTGCTGTGTACGGCGGACGCATTTCTTCACCGCATTGTCTCACTAATTGCACATTTAAAGCCAAAGCATTTTAGTTTCCATTTCCGTCGAGGCTGTTCAAAGTACTCGTAATCAGTTGACGAATCTCAGGACGCATTTGCGTGCTCTTGAGAAGATTTGTATGAATCCGATTCGTTATTACGTGCGGGACGTATAAATGGGTAAGTACCTATACGCTTTTCCAGCCGGAAGCAGATACAGAATGATCGCAATTCGAATACCTTCTACCGCTGTTCGTGATACTCCATTTGAAGCTCAGTATTCTGGCAGGAATCAGCGAGGCTTAATGAAATATTCATTCAAATTCGTTCATCCTTGCACGCTGCAACCTTTACGAATTTCAGTTCAACCCCAGTTCAGGAATGAATGCAATACTGTTGATACTGCTCTCATCACATCCTCTGAATTTCGTTCGCTATTTTTCTGATCCTGAGTTTGGTGGAATCAAGTACTACGGTAATGAATAGGTACCTACTTCCTTTAAGCTCTTATAGGTAGAAGCATGAAGCAGAAACATCAGTAATAAAAGGATGATAAAGTGCAGTGATGCAACTTCACTTACTGGAGAGTTTTCGTATTTCTCGTATTCGTATTTCTCGTAAACACGAAAACAAGCTGTTAGAACGAGCACGATGAATGCTAACCTTTTCGCATTGATTTCTCGTAGCGTTTTCCTAAGCCCGAGAGAAAGAGAACTCTTATAGAGACGATAAAGTGACTCTTGTAGTGAATCACTTCTCAAAACTCAATTATTGTCAGAGTAGACAATTTCCAAAATATAACATGCAATAATATCAAGCATTTAATAGAAAAGGATGAGTTCGTTAGACAGCACTTTTTGAGCACATTAAATCGATCAAATTTCAAAAAATGTCTTAATAAAATTACTGAAAATGGCAAAAAAAGGCTATAAATAAGTAAATTTATGTTGTTAGCGGAATACTACCTATGCAAATAGAATTTATCAACTATAAACTACCTATAACATTTAAAAAATGTGTGCGCAAAATTATGCTGAAAAATGTAAATGAAAAGTCATTAGGTAACATATATGTTAAAAATTGATGAAAACTGCAACAAAAGTTGAAATTCTGAGTCTTCATCTCTTTTTGAATAGCAGACCATTATTAAGAATAAATTATCAGCCCTAAAATTGATAGTTAACAATTTCATTGCACTCGAAATGCTCAAACTTCATAACAATTATTATAAGTAAGATCATTTTCAAATATGATGCAATAATTTACGAAAATTCGCTCTTACTGTCATGCTGCATGACTGGACCTTTTTTGTGGTTATTCTCGTGATCATTTTCAAATATCTTATAGAAATAGATGATTGAAAATCCCCCCCCCCCCCACCCACCCACCGAAAAATAGCCATTTAGTCCCCACTGTGCAGCGTTAAATCTATAGGTTTCTTTATTCGGGCAGTTCAGATTATAACAAGCTTTATAAAAAAGGCCTTCCACATTTTTGATTTTTAAAAAACTTTAAATTCGATTATTAACAAAAAACAAAAAAACTATAAGTAAGTACTTGAATAGTTTACATTTTTGAATATTAATCTCCCTGAAGAAGCCCCAGTTTCTGGGGAGAAACGTTGGAGTTTAATAATTAAAAAACCAATTTAAGGACAGAAGGCCTTTTTCAATAAAGCCTGTTAAATCTATAGGTACAGCAAATTCTGAGCATGTAAGGACCCTACCCTCCAAATTTCAAGTTGATCGGTCCAAAATTGCGGACAGTGCAGGTCAGGCCAAAGCAGTACGTTCCACAATAAATAATTGTTAATTATAACAAAAATAATTGTTAAAAATAGAAGATTGCAAACCCCCCCCCCCTCCCCCCGAAAAATAGTCATCTAGTCCCACTGTGCGGCGTTAAATCTATAGGTACAGCAAATTCAGTGCATGTAAGGACCCTACCCTCCAAATTTCAAGTCGATCGGTCCAAAATTGCGGACAGTGCAGATCAAGCCAAAGCACTGCGTTCCGCAATAAATTGATAATGGGGTGTAATATTCTAACCTTGGATATGATGAGTATTCATAAGTAGGGCTGTCCTGAATAGATGACGTAAACACTGAGGATTGTTCACCGGGAGTTTCTACTATCTAAAGTACGCGTATAAGAACGGGTTACACTGGTTTCGAACCACCGGCGATTCTAAACACATACAAGAACGGTTCTTAGAGTCACGAAAGAAACATTCTCGGAGCGCGGAAAGCTCGCGAATGCGATCGGGCGATGACTGAAGAAAGAATTTCTCGCGAGCAGCTCCGAGGCGCTCCCCCGCTCCGCAACTCGCGATGGGTCCAATTAGACGCGATAATTACCGAACGGTTTTGATTCAAGACGCTGCGTTTTTCAATGTAAACGGAAGCTGTTCGAGGGAAGCTGTTCGGAGGCGAGAAAGCGTTTTAGCGAATTTTCAAAATTTAAGAATTCAAAATTTTATGGAAGTGAATATTTTTATGTCTGAAACAATAGCAGAGTGGCCCCCATGACATTTCCACCCTGACATTTCTTTGACTTAACAGCAGATTTCCCTGACAAAAAATATCCAAGTCAAATTTATAAAGGGTGTTCCGACATAAGTTCATCAAACTCTGAGAGTCGATTGCAGAGCTCATTTCTGATCAAAAGTTCCTCTTAAAGCGGGCCCTACACGCTCAAATATATTGACAATATCAGTATTGTCAATATTATTGACGACGCTATTTATTCACTTCAATATCCTCATCAATAATGTCGTATCCTACACGGTCAATATTATTGTCAATATTCTTGTCAATAAAACGTGCTCAGTACGTCTGTTCCCGCCTTTCCTACAAGTGAATTTGTGTCTTTTTTGAAGTGAAATCGTGTATTTTTTGGAGTAAATTTTCGGGGAGTTGTTTGTTTCGGCATCATGGACAACAGGGAAAAAGGCTGTGTAGCCATATTTATGGCTATCGCAATGTTTCGTCGAGTTCAGCGAAAAAGATGGTTGAAAAAGCGGGGAAAATCTTGTCATCTGCGATTACAGCGAGAAATAAGTTTGACAGATACTGCAGACTTTCACAATAAATTACTTCCGAATGAACTAACAGACGTTTATAAAATTATTACAGATGGTTGAACCACTATTGAGTCGACAGAACATAAACATGAGGGAGTGCATCCCTGTTAGAGAGAGATTAGCAGTAACACTGAGGTACTTAGCTACAGGAAGAAATTTTGAAGACTTGAAGTTCTCCGGTTCACCGAAATTTCACCGGTTCCCCTCCAATTTTTAATATTGACACCTCGAGAACAGAATTTTCGGATTTCATCAATATTGCCGTCCATACTCATTCTTTTCCCCTTCACGGTCAATATTATTAAAAATGTGATAAGGTATTGACATTATTATTGACCGTGCAGGGGTCGTTTTAGAGATTTTTTCAAACGATTTTTTGTTCCTAATGACATTAAAACGGCCATAACTCCACTTAGAACCACTTTAAACTCAAACATAAGAACACCTTTGGAAAGAGCGTCAAATTGCCAATCTAATGACAAAACAATATTTTTTGAGCCAACTTAATAAAAACTAAATAAAAAAGAGGTTGAAAAGTAAATTTTGAAAATTTCTCAGAATTTGAACTTTTTTCTTGTCTATTTGCTCTTAAAACAAACTATTTTGGAAGGGCACTACACGAGTAAAACTTCCTCAGAAACTCAGCTTTTAACGGTATTGCTAATTTCACGTTTACTTTGCTAATTAGCGTAGAAAATTATGCATTAATAATAAGTTAAACAACATGGGATTTTCAATGAAGTAGAGGGTTTTCGTAAAAAATTAACCCTCTATGAAAATACGAGATAGGGGCCGGTTTCTACGTATTTTTCCATACTGAATCGAATGGTAACTCTTGCAGATCGCCCCCACTTCGTTGTTACTGAGTTACACTTTAACTAACTAGTTTTACCCTTAAAAACACACAAAATTGACTAACCATTTCGTGACGATTTTTCAGTTAATGTACCAAAGCAAACACCATTTAGACTCATTTACTAAAATTGAGTATCAACACTACATGCAGATACATCGGTAAATGGATGTGTCTTATTGTTGAATATGTGTTTTGTGTCTCAAGAAAATTTTTCAACTAGTTATGGGACTCTCACTGGATCGATCCACTATTCTGCTAAGTTTGCTCTCCAGTTCAATACAACATGTAACGTTGTTACTCTTTGAACAATTCAACCACCTCTCTTGATAATTATTTTTGTCATTCGTATATTTCGTCATCTATAAAATAATATGCAGTGTGATTAAGTACGCTTAGGAAGTTTGATTGTTTAGGAGTTAGAATATAACAAAAAACGCTGCAAATTATTACAAAAAGTTTTCATTAAAAAAATTCCCTGACATTCGGTGTTTTAACATGTATCATGTTTTAGCCCTGGGGTCCTAGCTAATTTTGCGAGTCAATTTTTTTCCGCGCACGATATAGTGTTACATTGATTTCCGCCTACAACCGAGTCGTTGCTAGGGAAATGGTACTTCGTCGTTTTTCATCCCACAAAATTCGTTGACCATTCGTTCGAAAGCTCTCGATTTATCCAACAATATTATGTTAACTACTGCGAAGTGCGTGTCCAACAAACTGAGTTATGAGCATGGTTATATAAATAATTGTTTACACACAGGTGATCATTCTCAATAATTGATATTGTGAACATGATTGCAACCGCTTGTTAATTTCTGATGATTTCATTGAGCTGGTGTTTCGATCGAGGAGAAAACATGATACATGGTTGAAATTTTTGGTTCTAGAACAGAAATAAGCATCGTTTTTCTATTTTGCGAAATTCCCTGACATTTCTCTGATTTTTCCCGATGCAAAGAATTTCCTGACAATTCCAGGTTTTCCCTGACTTTTCCAGTTGGGAGCCACCCTGAATAGCTTTGTTTCCACTGCTGCTCCAGAGCAGTTCAGTTCAGAGCAAGAGCACCTCCGTGGCTGTTCAGTTCAAATGGTAGCGGAAATGCTCAACGGGGGAGTAACCATGGATACGCGAATAGCCATGAAAATGGAGCCACGTTAGCGGAACTTTAGCTAACAAACCCTTGTTTTCGTGCCCACCGACGTCCGACCTTCTGTTGTTCTTCTGTGTGAGGTGATAGAAGTTTGAGGAAGGATATATCGGGTTATCCAAAGTTCCAATGAGCGCATGCGTGGAACAAGCTGCACCTGGTCTTCCGGCGGAACAGAAAGTTCATGTTTTTTGAGGACATTAAATTGGTCAAATTTTAAAAAAAGTGCTAAAAAAAATTACTAAAAGTAGTAAAAACGGCTAAAAATTGTTAAATTTAAATTTGTTAGCAGAATTTTGCTCAAATAAAGTTTGTTAACTATAAAATAGAACAATAAAACATTTATGTGCAAAATTATGTTGAAAAATTTATTTACATTTTATTAAAATGTGCTAAGAAATCGATAAAAACTCCGAAAAAGTTAAAAATCTAAAATCTTTTTTTGAATCGCAGAATATTATTTAGAACGATTTTTTTGCCATAAAATTGGTAGTTGACAATTTATTTTCTCTCAAAGTCCTTAACTTTCAAAAAAATGTAACATAATATAGTACGATAATTTACGAAAATTCGCTCATACGATCATGCTGCATGACTGGAACTTTTTGCTACTTTCAATGCTGTAATATGGCATGTAGCCTCCGTAGTTACGAACACACAGTCTGGATATGGTCATTTAAGCCGTCTAAGCTCCAACTAACCCGTACGTGAGAGGGTCCGGGCAGCGCACGGGTAACCGGATAGAAATTTCATAAAATTGTGGTGATCAGTCGAAATTTGTCAATTAAAATTGAAGCAAATTGAGAGACGTTGTTTGCTAGGTGCAAGAAAAGTCGGCGAAGAAGCGATTGTTGTCTCTTCGTTTATGGAGTATCAAGTTGCCTGGAAGACACGTTCAGCTAGATTGCTCCGTGAGGTGCCCTTGATTGGCAACGGTTCATCAGAATAATCTGGCAGACACTCAAAAATAGAGCATTGACCTGCGTATTTCCAGTTTTACGGAAAAGGACAGGATATTAAGGCAGCGTAGGCGGTGAGTTTTCAAACGCCAATTGTCCATTGTACTCAGTTACACCGAGCATCATAATCCCTCAACAGCAGTTTGGATTCAGAGAAAACTTGTGGTGCCCCCTACAAGTGCAAAGATTCACATCATAAATCAAGCAAGCTTAGCTCAGTAAACAAATATGTAGAGCGGCTTTTTTAAAATGTAGTACAAGCATTCGATCGAGTGTGGCACGACGGTTTGTTGATGAAAATTCGGCTATATCTTCCCGACAACCTATATAGCATTCTTCGCAATTACCTGAGTCAGCGGACCTTCAAGGTTGTTGTCCAACATGAATTGCCACCACGGCACGCCATACAAGCCGGTGTTCCACAGTGTGTGTTCCACAGTGTACGCTGTAGCGTACTTGGACCCTACTTATACAGGGTGCAGCAGAGAGGACGGATGGTTTTTAGCAAATTTTTGAAGAAAATTAGGCTATTACTCTCGCCTCAAAATTTGTAGAATGTGAATTTTTGAAAAAATTTTATGCAGAAATCCGTTTCAGGCTATTCTGAATCATATTCTGAAGTTTAACGCATTTTTTTATGTATGTATGTATGTATGTATATATGTATATATGTATGTATGTATGTATGTGTCATTCCAGACGATAACTGTCCGTAGAATTGTGCTAGAAACTTCAAACAAATTTTAAAATGTTAAGGACACAAAACGAAAGTTCAAGTTCGTTGGCCAGCATGATCGGATTACATCTTCGGGTTGAAATTTCCAAAAATGTATTCAAAAATTTCAAAATAGCCTGTTTCTTGCGATTTGTTGTTCGAAATAATTTTTTCAGCATACTAACATGTGGTAAATTCGGAATCAGCGTAAAATTTCCTATAAGAATATGTATCAAGTTTTCAAAAATTTCAAAGTTGAAAAATCAGTCAAAAATCGAAATAATGCCGTTCGCTAGTTGTAAAAATCGGTAATATTTGCATGAAACATTGTCCAAATTCAGATTGAACCACTCTTATGGAAGTATCCCTGTATAATCAATCCTAGATCCATGCTGTTTAAAACGTAGGTAGTAGTTGCTTGTTTAAAAAAAAAAAAAAAAAAAAAAAAACACAATCATAAACTAAAATTTCTCTACATGATCTATAGCGACTGAAATGTCGAAGATTTCTTCAAAAATTCGCTCATGGGGTCATGCTGCATGACTGGACTTTTATAAAATCCTAATAAATCCTCGGTCCCAAGATTTATCCATATGCGATTTTTTCTTATGGGGACACCT
Organism: Adelphocoris suturalis; assembly: GCA_030762985.1. NCBI lineage: Eukaryota > Metazoa > Arthropoda > Insecta > Hemiptera > Miridae > Adelphocoris > Adelphocoris suturalis. The sequence goes on from CM061049.1 coordinate 57,225,500, forward strand.
CAAGGCTTTGAGTATACGAGAACAAGCCCCGAACTCTGGACGAATTGAAGGACGCAATTCGCGTGGAAGTCGCCCAAGTTGAGAGAGTATGTTGGAGATAACGCCAAAGAACGCCTCCAGCACCGCATCAACAATTTCGCCCACCACATGCCTGATGTGATTTTTCACACTTGACTGTCTCAAATGCTATTTCCTTGCGAACCTGATTGCATCAATAAAGTTGTTTTTGAGTAAAAATGAACTATTTTATGATTTTTTTAAAACCGTCCGTCCTCTCTGCCGCACCCTGTATAATTTCTACTGCCACGACCTCCCTCTTCCAACCTCACCCGACTTCTCAGGACTATATGCTGATGTTTTCGTCTACTCCGTGAGAGACTTAGATTGTCAGGTAGTAGCAGAATGGCTCCAAGCCTTTATCAATGAACTCGGACACTGATACGTGGGTGATTCTCACAGAAAAGGTCAGTTTTGAGTTTGACTTTTGAAAAAAGAAAAAGTGATCGAATCGAGCTGAAAAAAATCACAGATGCTCTCTATATCGTATGTATCGAAATTCGAAGCAAATCCAAACAGTAGCGCTTTTATTAATTCAGAAAAAAAATATTTAAAAATTTAGGCGGACAGGTCGATGACACTAGGACAGGGCGATGATGCGACCCGTTGATTCTCACCATTTGCATCACCACCCTGTCCTGGCATCATAAAAGGAAAATTTGCTATAACTGCCAAGAAACGTTAACCCTCAACATTTCAAGTCAAAAGACCGAAAAAACGTGACCACTGTAGGGCGAATCCAACAAACGAAGAATGACAGAAATTCTCGAATTAGTCCTAGTAGACCTTCACAACGTTCGGCTAAGTAGATATGTGTTTTGAATGGTCAATACGAGAATATTGGATTACTAAATGCGAGAATACGGGAATACTAGAAAATCCAAAAAACATAATAGATTTGCCTTTTTCCTCATCGTCCTGTCCTTTTCGTCATCGTCCTGTCCTCGAATTTTCAGGAGAGGACAGGTTGATGATGGACAGGTCGATGATGATTCTTCAGTTTTTCTCAAATGTTTCACCTTGTGGCAAGCTTTTTCCCAAATTCGGCATATAACATGAAACTAGACCGTTCGGTGCACAATAAAAATACCATAAGAAAAAATTGAGTTCAAGTACTCACTTAGAAAAAGTGGACAGGTTTCTGACGATTGTGATTGACCAACCCACGGTCCAGCACACATCTGCTCCCGCTGACGACCACGAGTTGACTGAATTAAAAAAACGAATGGCGGTTTTTCTGGTAACTGAGAAGGGCGCGAAAAAAAAAAAAAAAAAAAAAAGCGGCAAAAAAACCCGCTAAAATACAATTGTGACCGCGAAAATTCGAAAAACAATATTGGACAGGTCGATGACGGCGATGCTTCGGACACACATATTTCCATCCAAATACACTTTTCTAGCGGTTCTACATTAATTTTATCGATCAGAAACGCATCTCAGAAATCATACTGATGTAGAAAAATTGAATAAAATCCAAACTCAAAAGCGGAAAGACCTTTAATTAAAGCTTGAAGTTGGGAAGGTCGCATTGGGACAGGACAGGTCGATGACGATTTGACTATATTTAGTTAATTTTCTATTTAAAGGAATAAACATAACCTAAAAATGGAAAAAAGGGTTCTAGATAAAAACCTATACTACAATTTAAGACCTTCGCCAGCTCCCAAATCCTTATTGGGTCGCCGCAACTGGTCCGGACATCACTTCTGCCCCTTTCTGTGAGAATCACCCACAACCGATGGCGGTTAAAAATTAGTCCTGCCAAGTCATCCGCTGTTTCCTTCACTTACAAAAGACGTTATACGGAGGTAACTATCTCCTACTTGGGTCATAATATCCCTTCTGTACAATCCCACAAATATTTGGGAGTCACGCTGGATAAAAAGTTTACTTCCACAGAGCACATCTCCGATCTACTACAGCGGTGTAAAACTAGAACGTCCCAGCTCCAATGCCTGTTCGACAATAAAGAATTATCCATGAACAACTAAATCCTGATTTACAACGTCTTTATCAGGCCACTCTGGACATACGCACTCCCAGTATGGGGTACTTGTTTTTCCTCCCATTTTCGACGCATTTCGACAAACAGCAATGAGTACTTTTGTGGCCCGAAATGCTGAGCAGTACAACATTCTTGCTAGAGAAGGTTTTCATCGACCCCTATAATATCCAAGACTCCAAAGGCCCCGTCATATTCTAGATATAATTGATATGTGAATTGTTGGTACATTTTTCTTAGAGACAGTACCTTTCTTTTCTTTTTCATGTTACGTGCTTTTCCCATGGAAAAAATCACATTTTGCTCACCAATGATAGTATTTTAACAAAGTGTCAATGAGGTATATTTGTTTGTAAATAGTCTCAATAAATAAATTTAAAAAAAAAAAAAAAATTGTCCATTGTACGAAAATGAGGGGGTACATCCTCTTGCACAACCTCCAAATGCTAGAAGATTGAAAAAAGCTGCTCCAAGAAACAGGTTAATGTTCATGCAAAATAAGAGATAAATAAAACTACAGTCAAAATACAAGTTGAAAACGTTTGTCAATTTCGGTGTGGCACACAGCTTCCTTAGAATCGCATGACTGAGAAGGCCATTGAAGTGTGATAATGGAGAAAATATAATATATACATATTATCTTTCTCTCTCTCTCTCTCTCTCTCTCTCTCTCTTTCTTTCTCTCTCTCTTCATAATTATTCTATTTTTAGTAATTATTACTATTATTCATATTATTTTTAAATGTAAAGTCGAATGCCCGAACACAGCAGGTTCAATGTCCACTACCAAACCACCTGAAGCACAAACAAACCAACAGTTTACCTTCTCACATTCATTCCATGATTTCGACCTACCTACTTGTGCTTCCCTTCATTATACTTCAATTCCTCGTCCATTCACTTTTAAATAACACTTCTGCTATCTAAAGTATGATGAGTTCAACAGTTCAATAAATAAATAATAAATAATAATAATAAATAAATAAATAAATAATAAATAAATAAATAAGTTCAATTACCTATTCATTTTATAATCATCTTACAACAAACAGTTCCCTACATAATATGAAAATTGTTGAGAAGTATAGATGAAAGATTTGTTGGTCCATTAATATACATAGTTATACACTTAGGTATATATATAGGTATACACATTTTATTTTTGTTTTTCCTGCCTATCCTTGATGCTTGTCTGACTTCCTCTGTAGCATTTCCTTGTATTGTTGTGGTATACAAATATACCGAAACGTTGGCTTAGACATACTGGGGTATAATTATCTGACTGAACCTCAAGACCCCTACAATCCTTGTCATCTGTAACCTCATTTCTATATTTAACATTGTAAAGCTTTTCTTTTTCGTGGAAATAGACAGTGTCCTGATTAACTTTTATCATTGAAATGGGTTTCCAAAATTTTGTCTCGAGTGTGTTAGTTCGTTGGTATACCGCCTATAGGTTTATGTTACGGAATATTCAACCACCACTGCAGCGCTACTTTCGTGTCATCATAGTATCGTTTTTCAGTAAAACATGTACCATGTTAAAACTTCGCCAGTGTCATAAGAACGCTGTTTTCGTCGAAGAAGGAGAATGCAGGGAAGGAAAAATATGGTCTTACTTAAGAGCTCAAACGTCTGCCCATCCACCTTCGCACGTTGAGTCACAGATGCACGAGAGCTGACATTTCCGCGTTCTACAAAACCAGTCCCCTGAAGATGCCACTGGCACTGAGATCGAAACGTCAGACCCGCTGAGGGTTGACAAGACCGGATGGACGGGTTGGCCTCTCGTGTAAGTTCATCACCCTTGGGAATTCTTTAGAGGTTCTCAGTAGGAATACCATCTAAATTGCATTACTTGGGATTTCGTACAGCATTACCGCATGTTGAAAATGGCTTCAAGATTCAACGTTCAATATTTTCATCACAACAATATTAATTAATCGTGACATGTGTTTTTCCCAAATAATTAAATTCATATAGTCTTGGAGCCAGCCCCGAAAAGGTGCAGGTATTTTGTCACAGGTTTTGGTACCAGAACTTGTTGGCCAATTGAGTGAGAAAAAAATGGACGTCTCTCAAGCCAAAGCGTTTGCCTTAGACCACAGCGGCCATTTAAATGGTCCAAAATTTGCACGTTCTGCACATATTTTGTCATGAAAGAAACGTCATCACACAGTTCTACGGATCTTCGAAATCATCGTCTGCCAATCAAAAGGGGTTGACGAAGGTAGGCAGACGTGAATTTAAAAATATTTTATATTTTTATATTTTTATATTTTATATTTTATATTTTTATATTTTATATAAAATTTGTTCAATTCGCACGTGAAATTAAACTATTTTGTCATGCTTGAAATTTTGCATAGTAAATCTAATAGATTAGCAAATTAGAAAAGTACCTCTGCCAATCAAAAACGGTTGACAAAGGTAGGTCGATGTGAATTCAAAATTCGTTCTATTAGCACGTGAATATTTAACTATTTTGTCATTCTCAAAATTTCGCAGATTGAATCTACTAGGTAAGTTGATATTAAGAACCTCTGCCAATCAAAAGCGGTTGACGAAGGTAAGCAGGCGTGAATTGATTGGTTCAATTATATATATATATTGATAGGAGTGCTGAAATATATAAGGTGTCTCGCCGCCGCACGAAGCAAGGGTTAACGAATTGATTGAATTTGACAATCAGTTACCTGGCAACCATTGGGACAAATAGATCAGAATGAAGTGTAGAGTTTACTGGTAGTCTCCAAAATAAAAAGTAAAATTGGGTGTGGCACAATCAGTTACTGCGGCCTCGAACTAAAACCGAATTTCCAACTTCCGCAGCTAAGCTTCCGTTACGTTTCCTATTATTGCTTCCGAGACTGCAAGGCAGCGGAAGCTTTGTTTTCACTTTCGAAATGAAAAAAAATTTTTTGCTACAAAATCAAAATTTCCACTCGCATTTTGCGTTTCAGAGCCTCCTGAACAAATTTGGTTCCGTGTCTGTCTGTCTGTCCGTCCACATTTCCTTGTAACAGCCATAACTTTCACAATTTTGATCCGATTTTAACCAAATTTTCAGGGATTGTGCGGGTTAAGCTCTAGATAGTCTCCTATCAACTTCATCATGATCGAATCAACGGTAGCTTCTGCGCAGGCGCTAACGTGAATTCCATGTGACGGTCATAACTCGGTCAATGTTGAACGGATTTCGGTCAGATTTTCAGGGATGATGTGGGTAAGGTCCCTTGAGGTCCCATAAGACAATCATCATAATTGCATTAGCTGGACGCTATACTCTAATTTTGATGCGATTTTCTTCAAATTTTTAGGGATCGTACGGGTATAGCTCTACATGGTCCCCTATCAGTTCCGTCATGATCGAATCAACGGTAGCCTCTGCGCAGGCGCAAATAAAATTTTCTTGTTTCGGTCATAACTCAGGCAATTGTGAACGGATTTCGGTCAGATTTTCAGGGATGATGCGAGCAAGGTTTCTTGAGGTCCCGTATCACATTCATTGCGATCATCAGCAGCGGTGCGCTAGGCGCATGCGTGAAAGTGATGTTTTTGTTACGGTCACAGCTTAGTATGGAAAATGAACAAATCGGGTGGTCCATCATGCTCAAAGTTGCCAAAAAATATCCCCAAGGATGTTTTAATCATGAATTTAGATCAAAATATTAATGAAATCCTGTAAATCAATTAAAAACTCCTTCAGTTTTGATCCGATTTAGACGAAATTTTCAGGGAACATGCGGACTACATCCTGGATGGTCCCATATTAAAATCAAAATTTTCCTTATTAATTTCATTTATTACATGTACCATTCAGCTTCCAATTTCCCACCTTATTAATTCCCTGATGCCAGAACGGGTCGTTTCTAGTTTTCTGGAATTTAATGGTGACGTACTGTGAAGGTCACGAGGAAGCTCATGTGCCATTTCCGTGGCAGTGTATTTATACTATGCCTTAGGGGCCGTTTATCAATAGCAAATAAAGTCCAGGTAAACTCTAGGTAACTACCGGCCTCGGATAACTTCTCGTTGGCTCTTTATCAACTCACATTTACCGGCAAGATACAGTTTTTTGCTTGGTATCCTTACCTGAGACTCGTCTCCCTCAGTTAGCAATTTATCTGGTGCTTAACGTTTTGTAGAGAGGTTATAACGAGTAGAAGTAATAATAATATATATACTTATTATAATCATATAAAGTCATAATGTACAACGGAGTAGATTGATTCCGATTTTTCGGACGAGGAAATCGTTCAACTCCTAGAATACGAACAAAGACCTTATACGGTTCGACCACGTCCGGATTATTTTAATTTACTCGATGATGTTGATTTTCTCATCCATCTCCGGCTTTGTGCTGGAGTTGACTGAAGGGAAATTAGAATCCTGCAGTGACAGAAACATGAACAACTCCATATAGCCGATCACAAAATTTCCCTTTTCGCAGAGATTCTATGGTCTTGGCGAGTAGTTGCTACTCTAGCATGCTACTGTATCATAAAATGACAATCGAGATCGCATCAGAGACGAAACCAAAAGGACAGAACTGTCGTTGTTGTGTTGTGATATACATATTTACTTTTTACCCATGGACGTCGCGAAGAACTAAAAAATACTAGTGTTGTAAGGCCGTTTTGTGGGGAAATCATTGTAGTAGCAGTGGTACCCGTTTTTCCCACAGACGAAGTTATCTGAGCAGTTAGCTATCTGTAGGCAGCTACCTGAGGGCATAAAATTGATTGATAAATGCCCTACCGAATTTGTGTTGTTGTTGCGGCAGCTGCCTGAGGTTTGTCTGGAAGTTACTGCTGTAATTGATAAACAGGCCTTTAGTGAAATGTTTTTACTTTACCTACCGAACTTATTTCCACTTTCATATCGGTACCTGGTGAGTTTGTGCATATGCAATGAATTAAAGAACATTTATTCACTTCTGACGAAATCAGATTAAAATAAAATATATAAGTTTACTAGAACTAACCTCGAGATAACCAACTGGGCCGTTGAAGGGGTAGTCGCCTAGCCGCCTCTCCTCGTCCAGGAACTTGCCTGCCTTTCCATTGACGGGAGGGCAAAAGAGCCCGTAGTTGAAGCTCTCCTTCAGTTCCTGGAACAAAAGGAAGACAAATATTTAACTAACCTTGATGGTTCAAAATTACTTTCATTAGTCCGTCTAATATTATTATAGTAGGATTGGTTCGGGGAGAAACAACTATATTGGAAACTCGGCCCTTCGGGTTCGCAAGGGGCTCCCCCAGGACTCCCAGTAGCTTTCCGCTTTGAGCCTGCGGCTAAAATACTAAAACATGGAACATGCTTTCTTTACTAATTCGGGGTTGCATTTTCCTATCAATGGACTATAATCCGCGTCACTCAGCTTCCGTTGAGGTACACTAGTACAATGTTTACTAATGTACTAGTGTTACTAATCTTCAGTGAAATGAGAGCTTTCCAACGAACGGTGAACGCTTTTTTGACGATGAAAACTGCGGAAGCCCCATTTCCTTACCAACGGCTTGATTGTACGTGAAAGCCATAAGAAAATAGGAACCTTACTAGCAGATGGTGTGGTACATAGTACCTACTACTTACAGGGTGGTCCCGAGATGGAAATTTTGAATTTCCCTGACCGAACTTCAGATTTCCCTGACAAAAAAATAGCAGTCAAATTTTTTTTCTCGTCAATTTCAAGTAGTTATAACGCGCCACCTTTAATGCTTCTAAAACGAAAATCGTAGAATTAAAGAGAGAAAAAACCAAACTACTCGTCTATCGGAATGGTGGTAATAATGAAGATGAAGTATGGGAAAAGAGATACATTTTTTGTAAGTAGTAATGTAGTAATTGCATTTGTGAAAGAATGTATAACCAATTTTTAAAACTGTGACTCCCAAGAAAGGAATGGTTTTGAGTACCTAAATACTTAAGGTTTGTAGCTCCAACACCATTAGCGAATTTTCTTAGAAAATAAAGCTATTGCAATGGCTCAAAAAATTTAAAAATAAAAATTTTCAAAAATTTTCTTCATCGAAATCTGTTTTGAGGCATTCTGAAATGATTCCTGAATTTTAACGCTTTTTTATATGTATATACCTATATAAAATATATAATATATATATGTACATATATGTGTATATGTGTCATTCCAGACGATAACTCTCGATAGAATTGAGATAAAAACTTCGTTCTTTCGCCAAAAAATCAAGCATTTGGAAAGAAAGGATGAGTTCGTTGGAAAACAATTTCTGAGCACATTAAATTGGTCAAATTTCGAAAAAGGTACCCAAAAAATCACTAAAAATGGCTAAAAACGGCCAAAAACTGTTTAATTTCTATTTTTTTGCAGAATTTTAGTCAAAACTAAATTTTCAACGATTAACTAGGACATTTTTGCTCAAAATTGTGATGAAAAACGTACTTAAATGTCATTAAAATTTGCTAAAATATCTATAAAAACTGCAAAAAATTTTAAAAATCAAAAATCCCTTTTGAATCAGTGGAGTTTTATTTAGAATAAGTTTTTTGTCATAAAATTGGTTTTTAACCATTTCTGTCAACTAAAATTGCTCCAATTTCGATGCAATTTAACATACGATAGTACGATAGATAGTTTATGAAAATTCGCTCATACGATCATGCTGTATGACTGGAACTTTTTATGTATGTATGTACCTATGTATATATGTATGTATGTGTCATTCCAGACGATAACTGTCCGTAGAATTGTGCTAGAAACTTCAAACAAATTTTAAAATGTTAAGGACACAAAACGAAAGTTCAAGTTCGTTGGCCAGCATGATCGGATTACATCTTCGGGTTGAAATTTTCAAAAATGTAGTCAAAAATTTCAAAATATCCTGTTTTTTGCGATTTGTTGTGCGAAATAATTTTTTCAGCATACTAACATGTGGTATATTCGGAATCAGCGTAAAATTTCCTATAAGAATATGTATCAAGTTTTTAAAAATTTCAAAGTTAAAAAATCAGTCAAAAATCGAAATAATGCCGTTCGCTAGTTGTAAAAATCGGTAATATTTGCATGAAACATTGTCCAAATTCAGATTGAACTACTCTTATGGAATTATCCCTGTATAACCAATCCTAGAACCGTGCTGTTTAAACGTAGGTAGTAAGTAGGTGCTTGTAAAAAAAAAAAAAAAAAAAAAAAATAATAATAATAAAAAAAAAAAAAAATAATTAAAAAAAAAATAAAAAAAAAGTAATCACAACTGAGATGAGTTTACTCTGTGAAATGATGTTATGATAGGATACTGTTAAGATTTCAACTACCTTCAATACTGACCACATTGGACATCGAAATCTATGAATATTTACCTACATTTGTCTTTAAATCTACAAGATTAGTTTAATAATAATAAAGTATGAGTACCTCCTAATTATTTTTAATAACTTGATTCCATGTTTGTCTATCAAAATCATAAACTAAAATTTCTCTACACGATCAATAGCGACTGAAATGTCGAAGATTTCTTCAAAATTCGCTCATGGGATCATGCTGCATGACTGGACTTTTTTCTCTCATATTCAATGCAGGAGGCTGAAATTTGAGAGGGAGGGTCAAGGAAGAGTGCTGAAGGCGCCTGAGTGATCACTGATCAGCTATGTGAGCTTCAAAGCCATTTTCTTAATTATATAACTTACTTCAGTTACCATAAACCAGTATTGTTAATTACTTCTGTGGAATTAAATAAAAACTAATTAAAATTAAATATCTGCAGTTAACAGTTTTAATGGATGCAAAAAAATGTTTCATGTCCTATCAAGATTCAGTGCTTACGACTAGATTTGTTCTTCGGGGAGGACCGCAGTGTATTGCTTCGCACTTAAATGTATCTATCTCGTTTAATCAAGGTAAGTATTTCATGACAACAAATTCGAGCTGGCAAATTTCAGCAACCGATGGTCAGGGAATTCAATCATCGAATTGGATATCGGGTATTTGCGATAGTCTGCTTTATTATTAATACTTGTTTGCTCAGTGATATCGAAGGAGCAAGTGCACTTTCGAATTTCACCAGAAAGTGAGTCCCGTTAGACGTTGAATCCATGAAGCGGATGGTTCAACTTGGGTGGAATCGTAAAATGTGCGTGTTCTTTATTTTCTCCACGTGAATATGCACGACGGTTGACTGATTTTCAGGTAACTCACCCGTTATCGGAAATCATCCTGTGATGTAACTTCAATAATGTTTTGATACGGTTGGACGAAGTCGCTATATATGTAGTAAGTGAAATACAAAAGGATAGGTAAAAACTTTCATTAGAGAAAAGTGGCTTGTTTCGGGTAGGTCTGTCCTGAAATGAAGTTAAAATACTTCCGTTCACCCATCGTCCTCTCATTCCCTTCTAAAATGACATCTGATGTGAGGCTTCGAAGAAAATCGCAACATGAACTAAACTTGAATCGGTGAAGCTGCAGTTTTCCTGCTTAAACCCTTCAAAATTGACATTTTTTCGTTTCAGAGTTCCATTGAGGCGGTGTGAGGGGGGGAGGGGGTGTTAATTATTTATATTCACGAGAAGATATTAACTGTAACATAAATTTAACCAAAATAGTTAGAGTTGATTGAGAGATAAGAATAAAAACCACGTTCACTCCAGAAACAGTAAGGTTTTGTAATCCCTCAATTCTTTTTAGAACTTCCGGAAAACAAAAAACGTGAAAAAAACCATAGGTTTATTTGTGAGTGAGCACGCGCGCGGGCGTGAACGGCAATGTATGATATACGTCGCATATAGATGACAAAATCTTGTTAAGGCCTTCATAGATGTCTTGTTAAAATGATTGAATAAATGTAGACAAGATGAAAGGTGTAACCTAATTTGAGGAAGATGCACTATGAATCATACATCTGAAGAACTAGAAATTAGTGCTATAGATATGAATGCTTATATAATTCGAGTGGTAAAGCGTTCTAAATACTCCAGGACAACTGATCTATTGCCCTTGCTGTGTAAGTTTAATTGCTAATTATTTGTTAATTCAAAAATTTTTTGAATAGAAAAAATAATTTTTCTATTCTATTATATTTTCAGTTTGAGTCCAGACCCAAATATCAGGTTACCCGTAAAAAATTGTCCGTACCGGTAACATACTCCTAACGTACCCTCATTTTCTGGGAAGTTGGAAAAGGAAATAACCACGTTAAAGAAGACAAAACATTGAAATTCAGTACCGTTCAGAAGAGTTTAATTTTATTGAAAAGTCAGAGCTAGTTATGAACGTTTTAATTTCCAATAGGTACTGAGCACAGTCAAACCGGCCCACGAGATTTTCCGCTATCTGCTTTCAAATTCCGTTTTCCTCGACGCCCCATCGAGTCATCCCGAACTCCTCGTCGCGTCTTCCGATTCACCACGAAGGAAAAGGAAGGAGTAGAAAAAGTTCCAGTCATGCAGCATGATCGTATGAGCGAATTTTCATAAACGGTCGTATTACATTTATGTTAAATTCTGTTGAAATTTGAGCACTTTGGGGACAAATAAAAATTGCATTATACATTTTATAGCAAATTAACTTTTTGTCAGTAACATTCCAATGAACAAACGATTGTGTGGATTTTTACAATTTTTTCAAGTGTTCCTATCGATTTTTAGCTTATTTTAATGAAATTTAAGTACATTTTTCAGTACAATTTTGTGCTTAAATTTTTAAATGTCCTAGTTCATGTTCGATTAATTTTTTAACACAGAATGTGTTTTAGCCATGGACTAACTAGCCGAAAATGGAACGCGGGATGGTAACGAAATGTGTGACGGATGATTTTCACGTACAACCGAGTCGTTGCTAGGGAAATGGTACTTCGTCGTTTTTCATCCCACAAAATTCGTTGACCATTCGTTCGAAAGCTCTCGATTTATCCAACAATATTATGTTAACTACTGCGAAGTGCGTGTCCAACAAACTGAGTTATGAGCATGGTTATATAAATAATTGTTTACACACAGGTGATCATTCTCAATAATTGATATTGTGAACATGATTGCAACCGCTTGTTAATTTCTGATGATTTCATTGAGCTTGTGTTTCGATGATTTGATTCATAGCAGGTGATCTGAGTATTACGAAAACGGTTTGATTTGTGAAGCGGAGGTTAAATAATTTGAATAGGTAATTTCTATACTTTACACTCTAGGAAGCTGTAATTTCGTTTGTAGCCTCTTTAGGACATTTACTTGACGATGCTCAGGGTCCGGATCAGATGTGTGGCTCTTAAAGCTAATTTCTATGCTTTACACTCTAGGAAGCTGTAATTTCGTATGTAGCCTCTTTAGGACATTTACTTGACGATGCTCAGGGTCCGGATCAGATGTGTGGCTCTTAAAGCTAATTTCTATGCTTTACACTCTAGGAAGCTGTAATTTCGTATGTAGCCTCTTTAGGACATTTACTTGACGATGTCTAGGGTCCGGATCAGATGAGTGGCTTTTAAAGCTAATTTCTATACTTTACACTCTAGGAAGCTGTAATTTCGTATGTAGCCTTTTTAGGACATTTACTTGATAAATCGCTCTTGATTTATCACGAATTTATTTCGTATTTTTTTTCGTAGTTTCATACTATAACTATATAAATTGATGTTATAAATGAATAGTAAACAATGACGCTTGTTTGGTTGTCACTTGGTTGCGCGACAACGCAAACACATTCTGTGTTTCAATAATTTCGTCCGAAGTATGTAAATAGAGGTAACCGGGGGTCCAGGGGGCTTGCCCCCTGGCGAGGCGCGGAGCGCCGAGTTTTCGAGTAGCATTCTGCTAAAAAAAAGAATTTTTTTAATTTTTAGCGGTTTTTTGCCTTTTTTAGTGATTTTTTAAGTACATTTTTTGAAATTTGACCAATTTAATGTGCTCAAAAAGTGTTGTCCAACGAACTCATCCTTTCTTTTGAAATGCTTGATTTTTTGGCGAAAGAACGAAGTTTTTATCTCAATTCTATCGAGAGTTATCGTCTGGAATGATATATATATATATATACATATATATATATATATATATATATATATATATATATATATATATATATATATATATATATATATATATATAAGCGTTAAAATCCAGGAATCATTTCAGAATGCCTCAAAACAGATTTCAATGAAGAAAATTTTTATTTTAAAATTTTTGGAGCCATTGCAATAGCTTTATTTTCTAAGAAAATTCGCTAAAAGGAAAACTCAACTCAAAAGGAATTATCTCAAAGAGATTTTGTTTCCGCCCTTTGCGGCAAAAATAACCGCCTTCCCATCTGAAGATTTTCTCTCGGGATTTTCCGAGCCCACGCGAGATTTCCTCAGTCCCTCCCCGCCTATTTTTAGATGAGAGCGTCCCCTTGTTCTTGGGTATAAAGGTCCAATTTCCTTTTGTTGCCAACTGAGCTTTTCCCTCTTTCGTAGTTGATTTTTCGTTCGAGTCCTTCTTAAGAATAACCTTTTCGAACGATTGGGATTCTTTGGGGGATCTGACTTTCTAATCGATTGGTATTTGAAGAGGAGATAGTCAACAGGTGCTTCGCCGAATCTACGGTGGTCTTTGACAAATCTGAAAACCGGCAATTGGACACTCAAGTCAACGAGTTAAAAAGTCCTAGACCTTAAAATAACCTGATGAGCCAATTTAGTGTAGAACAACGGCATTCAATTAACTTTTCAATCGACTTCCATCTTGGAAAGTAAAATTTTAAAACTCCAAATGCACTCAGATTCGAACCATTGGAAGCCAAACCATTACAAAACAATGTTGTGTTCAATAAATCACAGAAACCCCCAATAAATTCATGAATTCATTGTTACTGCAATTCATTTAACGAAACATTATTGTCTGGTGATACGACTTTGAATGACACGAATCTTGGTGCAATAAAAAGTGTGGAAGGTTTAAATTACCAAGATGAAAGTTAAGAAAGTAATTGAATGCCGTTGTTTTAGACGAAATATGCTTATATTAAGGTATGATTTAGGACGATAATTGGCTATTCTGAAGATCTAGGTATGTTGTGTCTTACTTTCACAAGACAGGCAAATATGAAAGAAATATAAAAGATTATGGAACTGGACTGGGCCGGATCTGTGCAGGAAACGGTTCTTTCAGTGCTTGCAGGGCTCCAATATTTAGCATAAAGTTAGAATGAAATTTATGGTTTATGGGATGAGTCTTCTGAGGTCTGATACATGTATCATTGTCATGGATAAACCTGTAGCCTTTCTGGCGACGCAGATGCAAACTGGAATCCCACAAAGACTGATACTGGGATCAGAGCCGGTCCTAGGCGCATGCGAACCAAGCGGCCGCTTGGGGCGCCGGTCAGGAGGGGGCGCCCCTGCCTTTTGGAAAGGCGCCCCAAGTTAAAAAATGTATCCCGAGATAATTGTAAAACCCGCCGAGAAGTAAATATTACTATGAAAATATAATTAATGCATGAAGAATATGTACAGGTTTTTCAAAACTCAAAATTATAAAAACTTACTTGAGATCAACCATTTCTCAAGAACGGCTTAATGGACTGGCGACCTTATCCATAGAAAATGAGGTACTAAATAGCTTGGACACCGATTCAATTTTAAAAGATTTTGCGAAGTTGAAAGCCAGAAAAATACATTTTTAAATTTATTGAACTAATTTATTAATTTATTATAGTATTGAATAAATTGGTTTGTTTTTTGTGTTAATTATTGAAGGAATTGAATTTATTTATGTATATGTTGCCTGGTACTTTCCTTTACCCTTACTACTGTAAAAAACCGCAAGCTCATTTTATTTGGCCACTCTTCTGTCACAATGTGTCATTCACTATCTGCTCAACTCTTAGAAACATGTGACCTCAAGATCATTTAACAATCGAAATATTTACTGGAAATGTTCATACATAATTAGCAAATGGCGAAGGTATCTTTTACGAGATCCGAAACTCTTGTTCGAAACTCGAAATCGGTCTCGGTCTCGTCTCGTTTTTTCAGGCGGCGGTCTCGTCTCGGTCTCATGTGATGCACTAAACATAATAAGTCGCTTGTATTTTTGGATTTCATTTCTATCTCTTAAAAATACGAATCGTAAAAAGTTTGCCTTTTTTTGGCTTCCAATATAATAGGGGGGGGGGGGGGGGACCAGCCCTTCCGCATGGGTAACAAAAATGGCTCGGACCGGCTCTGACTGGGATAGAAAGATATAAAGTAAAAATTCAGTTGCATTTTATTCACTAAATTTTGCACTGGAGACCATCTTCATCGTGAGAAAAGTGTCATTGCACATTGCCCTTCTGATTGTCAAGTTTAGGACCATGTGGGTTTCCCGACCAGCCCTTTTACCATATTTTTATGGAGATATCGGTAGTAATTATATTGTGCTCGATGCACCAGTAAACTCTGCCTAAACGCATGTCAAACTGAAACGCCACAAAGGCCTGTACAGGCACAAAAGCGCACTTCTCACAACTCAAACAATCATAGAAGGAGAACTCTTCTAAGGTTCTTGTAATTTTTGGGATGGTGCAGGCATTAAGACCCAAAATTTGATATATGTAAACCCTCCTCCAGCTAGAATGTACCTAAACGTGATATATCCTGGAGTTGCTGTAGAATGAGTTGGCTATATATGTGCCCCACCCTTGTGTGTGACACCAGAGCCACCTGTTATAGTGTCAATTTCTTGGCATAGGAACAAGAACGGAGATAACTCCAACCCACCCTAGTGGCTGAATGGGGAACCTTGTCCAACTGTCTCTGAGTAGCTTCACTCTAAGGAGTGGGTATGTGCCAGTCATCTCTGGTTATAGGTAGAATGAGTTGGCTGTAAGGACTGGTAAAGTTTAGGTGTTTAATTTAATTAATTTCCCCTGTTCTACGCCTATGCACTCACACTTCGTCAACAATTATAGACAAGTGTTCTGCGTTGAACGGCTATCTAAAACAGAAATAATAAAATTTCGTGTGATAATTTGCAGCGTATTACAATGTTCGGGATATCAACACGTAGTTTTGTTGAAAGTATTAAACCTCTTTGGAATCTCGCAGAACCCTGGAATTTTTCTCACTTGGATCGGGAAAATTGGCAGCGGTGAGACTGATAGATGATTATAGATTTCTCCAATGACTATAATTGTATTATCAACGCTGGTCATCTGCAGCGCTGTACTTCTGATGGTGAAGCTTCGTTCGATAACGGACTTTAGATCACCAGACGTGATGTATTACCTACTAAGTGTACAACGATAAGCGAAGTTAAAACTCGCTTTCACTGGCGGGGAAGCGGATCATGAACATAACTGTGTGGAGAGACAGCAGGCGATCAGAGAGCGTTACGGAGCATCAACTAATTAGATTCCGAAGCCGAGAAAACGAAAATCGTCGGCAGTCACAGGGGAGAATACGTGAAGGCATATATGGGTACGTGTGGAGGACATGCAGTCAAGTGTTGAATAGTGGAGATGGAGGTGGAGGGGGAATTCAACAATTCCAAAAATAATGAACTTCTTTCGGTGGCGCACTCAGAAAATAATTATAGGGGGGGGGGGGGGGGGGGGGGCTGACTGAGGGTCCCTGGGCCAACCAACGGAAAACTTTTTAAAACTTCTTTAGAATAACCGGTATTTTAAGGAATTACTTTAAGTTTATTTTAGCTCATTGAATGCAAGTTTGGACTATACGAATGAATAATAAAACGCAGCAGATAAAATAAAATTTTAGGTTTTATTTTGACAAAATATTTTTATATCAGCTGTCTTACAAAACAAAATTGAGTCTTCTTTGGGTCTTCCTCATATGGGTACACGGTGAAACAAGCTGCCACTGAGTAGGTGTATATTACCGATTTTCAAAACTGTTGTACTTTTTCAAAAGAAAATTAGATTTGCTACAACTTTTGTTTGAAACATTTTTCCACATTTTTATTCGTTAATTAGCTGCTGTTAGATGAATTTCGTTGTTAGTCGGAAAAAATTTTTTTTAATAAAAATTATCGATTTTCGATCCATCATATCTTCTACATTTAATGTCCGAAATTCAAAAACCAAAGGGTTATTTGTACACAATTTAATGCTCTTTCATATTGGTAAGAATAATTATTTCCCTCAGATGCTTAGTTTTTGAGCAATTACAAGAAAACTGAAAAATGTCGGAAAATTTCATGGTTTTTTGCGATTTTCACTGTGAAGCCGTCATTTTTTTTGTTGGCAAACTTCAGATTCGGATTCAGCACACCAAAAAACATAAGAATCCGTCGAGAAACCTTCTACCCTAATTTTTTCTTGAAACAGGCACTTTTTAACACCATTTGACTGGGCTAAAATATGAAATACGTTTTATTTATTTTTATTGTATTTCTTAGGAATAGAAATGCAGCAATGCAGCTATTTTTTTCGTAGCTGTAGTGAAATGTAACTCCCGCAAACCAGTATTCAGTATGCGATGTGTCCACTATTGGCGGATTTAAAAACAGAATGTAATTTTTTTCTTGAGGGGTGGGCTATAGCCCCTTTAGCCCCCCCCCCCCCCCCCCCCCGTGGGTGCGCACCTGACTTCTTTTTTCTTGTTTTAATTGTTTTATGTTGGCATTACAATTATGTTCACAGCCATGTGGTTAATATATATATGTAGTTACATTATATTTTCATGCTAAAATTTCTTAAAAAATTGTAAAATTCTCTGTATATTAATAAATTCTTTGATGCTAGGATGGAGTTGTAATTTAAAATAATTGACGTTCTTTTAGACACAGCACTGACAAATGTTGCTCTATTCCCGTCTTGCGTCGCACATTCCATTATCAAGTGTTCAAGGGTTCCATTTGGATGCCCACGTGCTCGGCATTGAGGTGACTATAGTGGTTGGATCCGGTACAAATATTGTTCGCGAATTCCGTAGTCAACCCTTAATCTACATATTGTTCTTCCAAGACTTTTACTAACTGGTTTTTTGGAGAACCATGGCGGTGGGAAGTGTTGGATTTGTTTGTAGAACCGGGCATTGTGTGATTGAATGTTGTATCCATTTCTCTCTATATTTTTTGGCAATTAATGGCTTCAGTTCCTCTGTCATGACCGGGGTATTCAATATTCTCCCTGTTGCCGCTCCTTGTATGGCTAATTGATCCACCCTTTCATTTGCAAACAATCTTGCATGAGCTTTCACCCATACAAATATATTTTTTTTTTTTTTCTTGTTCTCCGTTTATTTTAAGGAGTCTTAGTAGTCGGCCAATCAAGATGATCTTCCCTCTTCCTATGTTGATTGTTTTGAGAAGCAGTATGGTGCTGAGTGAGTCCGTTCAAATCAGAAAGATACCATCATTCCCATACGAATCAACAATGGTTTTGTTCGCTTTTTCTATGGCTATCACTTCTGCATTGAAGCTGGATGTAGTAGGAGGAAGGTTGAAGGTGTTCATATTGTTGTTTATCACGTTGAAGTACGCACATCCCACCAAAGTTCCAGTTTTAGAGCCGTCTGTGAAGATAATTACCTACTGGATCCTGCCATCTTGAATGTATAAAGTTGTTGAATTCATTGTTGATGTTAATTTCTTCTTGTTTTGTAATGGTAAATTTAATCGTGTTGACAGGTAAGATAGACCTATTTTGGAAGTATAATCCTAATCAAATACTGCTCCCAACTGTAGGTACCAGGTATACACGAGTATAAACGACTTGAGTTATTTTCGTTTTGTGCACGAAACTGCCATTTGTCGTTCAAATTTTCCCGAAGTCCCTCCGTATTTCCCAATTATATTATAATTCAAAAATATAGAAAATTGTGCATCACGGCGTTCAACTCTATTTCCGGTTTACTCATCCAAAAACATTTTCTCAATCATCCGAATCCACCCTGCAGTTCAACGGAGAACATTCAATAGCTTGAAATATATGGAAAATAGTTTAAAGGATAAAATGGCTGATGAGTCCATTGTTCCACTTACTAGGCGAAAATGATCTTGATGAGAATCTCGAGATAGGAGATGTGGTGTGGCACAAGCATGGGCTGAATTGAAAAATCGGCACACCCACTTCCAATAAAAGCTCAGCCGTTTAAACACCACTCGTGTAGAGTTTTAATAATTGTATTTTATCTTATTATTTTTTCTTAATTGTAATTATTTTTTCAATTCAAAAAATATAAATACATATATGATTTACTAATGAGCAAATCCTTGTCCTTTTAATAATATATATCTGGAAGAATTATCCAGGTCATTTACGCGTGAAGAAGCGTTAAACTCCAGGATTCGTTTCAGAATGTTTCAAAACGGATTTCAATAAAGAAAATATTCGAAAATTTTGATTTTTAATATTTTTGGTTTGGAGCTATTGCAATAACTCCATTTTCTACAAAATTTCGCTAACAATCCATTTTGAGTCGAACTTCTTGATGTTATCGTTAAATGAAAACAGTGTTCATGATTTATGCAGGTAATGTTATACAATAGCCATCTAGAGAATGGTTGTGAAATGTAATCGGGAGCCTCGTCAAACGTGTCACGCGGCTCTCGGTTGGACAAGAAATTTACAGGCTGGTAGGCTCGCCGATGATTAATATAGCGGCAAAACAAGTTCACGAGAAACAGGGCGTTGAATGTTATAGACAGTGGACACGTTGACCGACCGGTCACTGTAATAACTAGGTACCGAATTGTGCGGTTCCTTCATGGACGTCTTGCTTAAAATATGGTTGATTTCAGTCAAAAGAACAGATATGAGCGCACCTCTACTAGAAATAGATGGTGTAAGGGTAAGACAAACATTGGGTAAGTGACGGAAGCTGTGTTTTATGAGAACCTGAATGAGAAGGCTTACGGTGGAATAATATATCACATCTTGAAAAGAGAACACGTTACAGTTTCGGACAACACTTTATTGTGCACGAGATCATGGAATGAATACTAGAACCGGGCAAATATAGTAACATCTCACTATCTAGTTTTACCCTTAAAAATACATAAAATCGAGCATTACAAATAAACGAAAAACTCGTGAGTTAAAGTGTAAAACTTTGTTATTGGCGTAAAACTTTGAGCATTATACTTGGTTAGTTGGCCTTTAAGCGAGAAAAAGCTATTTTTATGTTAAAAATCCCCAATTTCGATCAAATTTCTAATATGGGGCATGAAGTTGATGTATTTTTTCACGCTGAGTCGAATGCCACCAGCCCCAGCTCTCTAGGATCAATATTAAGCGAGAAAAGGCGATTTTTATGTTAAAAATCCCCAATTTTGATCAAATTTCTAATATGGGGCATGAAGTTGATGTATTTTTTCACGCTGAGTCGAATGCCACCAGCCCCAGCTCTCTAGGATCAATATTAAGTGTAAGGCGGCGTTCGCACAAGTGCCACGAATGAGGAGGCGAACGACAACGCGTGATTCCGTGGGATTATCCATGCCGTCTAGTGGGTTAAAAAATACGTAGTTTTTCATTTTTGAAAATTTGTTGGCTTATGGGTAGATTCCTGACTCTGTTATCTACATAATCTAGCGCGTTAGGAGGCCTATCCGAAAGGAAATTTAACGCTCTTTTCAAAAGCATCCACAATATTTTGATTACTCTAAAAATCAAGGTTCTAAGTCTTAAAAATTGAATAACTCCAAAAGCGTTTAAAACAAGAGGAACTTCCGATTGGAAATTAGTTGCAGAACAAGTGGGTAAAGTTTTCCGAATATAAAGTGAGACACCTAACCCGGATGAAAATTGGAGAAGTTGAGGTTGTTACCAATCTAATGACCGAATTCGTTATTGTTGTTGAACATAATTTAGATAGCAGTTGCTTTGCCTGGGGAAAATTCGGGCGTGGAACTGCTATTAATTTTCAACTGGGCGATGTACCTGAATTACGTATCAGGACGACGCTGCGGACAGCAATACTCGCAAGTGTTGCGAGAAATTGCCTAGTCACCTATAAGCAGGCGCCTCGTTCCCTTTTGGTTTATTATTTCCAATAATAAGCCTATGTGATCGTGTAGCAAAAAATTTTTATAACCCCCCCCTCAAACTTTGTCACTTTACGTTTAAAGGTGCTTAGAATCCAAATTTGAAATGTCCGTCCACCGTCCGCCGTCCGGGCCATAAAAGGCCTAAGAATTGACTTAAAAAACCCGTTCTTTCGCACATAGACTCCATTTGGGGTCTAGTTGGTCCTAACGTTTAACCATCCCGATCGCTTTAATCGCATAGATGCAATGGGCCAAAAACGGGCGAAAAAGTGTCTTTTTCGACGCGCGCACGACTGGCACGCTTGGCACGGTGGGTGGGTGGGGGGGGGGGGGTGAGGAGCGGGGGGAGTGGAGTGAGAGGAGGCGCCGGCGCCGCGGCACCTTGTGGTGGGTACGGCGCCGGCGTTCCTTCGAGGCATGAATATGTTTTTTTCAAGGTCATATTTGTGTGTTAATACCAAAGCTTTTCCTACGCATATTTAATAACATATCCTCTCGACTTTTCGTACGTACTTAGATAATGATATTATTAAGGCAATAACTATTTGAATAGATAGGAGCTCAAATCGAGAAATATAAACATGAGTATATAATTATAGAAGTATAGGTTGTGGCAACTCGAAGTAGGACACGCCGAGGAGTCTGGAAGGGGCCTTATGACGTACGCTAGCAAACTAAAACTACGATCATACTCAATTGAAAAAATAATAAACCTTTGTGAAATAATTTGCAGCGTTTTTCACCTCATGCTTTGGTAAAACTAAGAGCATGAGGCTGAAACAATTTCTACCATCAATACTTTCAAGCTAGAGATTATTCCGGTATTTTATAGTTGACAAAGAAGATTTCGTTTAAGAGATCTTGGAATACTCCAGAAGAATATGGCTAAAGATATAGTATAAAAGCATCATTTCAGGAAGTTCAGAAGTCAAGCCAGCTTTCTCGGGCTTTCAGACCTTGGTAGACCCGTAAGCTAAAACGATGAATATTACAATCATTCGTCCGATCTCGGTCAAATTCGGAAGGTGGTTGAGAAATATTGGTTAAGTATGTTGCCTCGCAAGAATTACATCACGATAGTGTCATTTGACGCTGCGCATGCGCGAACTTCAAATCCTTAGTAGCAACCATAAAATCTGTAGTTTCCACCCGATTTCGATGAAATTTAGGAGATTGAACGGTTTAGACTGTAGATGGTTCCCAATGAATTCTATCGCTCCCAAATGACTGGTACCTAGTTTATTAGAAAATTCAGCTTTAATGTTAATAAAACTTGAAACTTATTAGCTTATTAAAATGAGTTATTAAAACTTAGCTTTATTCTTGTGATCAAACATTTATCAAGCATCATTTTCTTGTTGCTTGATTGCTTGATTGAATATTTGCTTATACTCAAAAGAACCTCCATGGAATCTTTAAAAATTACATTCATGTCACTGAAACGAAGAAGTTATGTGCCAAACCCACGTTGTCAGTTTTTTTTTTTTCGTTGAAGGAAATAGTGTTAATTGTTAATGAAAATTGCGACCTCTCATTTTCGAGGATTTGACCATATTTGATGGGGTCGTAGATGGGATGGACCTTACTCTAATGACCGCAACCGACCAATTTCGAGGAAACAACATTATCAATCCCTCTAAGGATAGACCTTATTCTGAGCAGCTCTTCGGTCCAGAAATGGCATTTCCTCAACTGTAGAGAAGGGAGAAGGGAACTGGAGATTGCAGAGAAGATTTCTGTATGATTGGTGGAAAATAAGCCAATTTCCACCCGTCGATCCCAGGTATATATCAAGAAGCACACATTGAAAACAAAAACGCACGTAGGGGGTAATAGTAATAAATCATGATGTTTTAACTACGTAATCTCATCCGATTTTCGTGATTTGTTTTTGTTCAATTATGAATTAGGTAAAATTTTGTGAAAAAATATTTGGAGTTTCAAATTTTATTTTGAAAGGGGTGAATGGGGGGGGGGGGATAGCGATGAATCATGATATTTTTACTAGGTATATTCATCCGATTTCCGTAACAATTTTTATTACTTATTCGATCCAGATTTGAGTCCAGTTAAGCAACCTTGGAAGTTTCAAATTTACAGTCGATGAAGGGGGTTAATGGGGGGAAGGGTAATTCCGAGAAGTTGTATTTTTGTTCTTCAGCTTATTTTAATACTCATCGAAATTATATATCCATTCATATGGACGTCTCTGTAATGCATGCAGCATCTACTTGCCAATATGTTGGAGATGTTCGGCACTTTTTTCCGTTATATTTCAATAAAATTAATTTTGTGAGGTATTTTGGCATTTTAGCGAATTTTCTTAGAAAATGAGGCTATTGCAATGGCTTCAAAAATTTTCAAAAATTTTCTTCATCTAAATCTGTTTTGAGGCATTCTGAAATGATTCCTGGATTTTAACGTTTTTTTATATGTATATATATATATATATATATATATATATATATATATATATATATATATATATATATATATGTATATATGTATGTGTCATTCCAGACGATAACTCTCGATAGAATTGGGATAAAAACTTCGTTCTTTCGCCAAAAAATCAAGCATTTCAAAAGAAAGGATGAGTTCGTTGGACAACACTTTTTGAGCACATTAAATTGGTCAAATTTCAAAAAATGTACTAAAAAAATCTCTAAAAATGGCTAAAAACGGCTAAAAATCGTTCAATTCATATTTTTTGGTAGAATATTGCTCAAATAAAGTTTATTAACTATAAAATAGAACATCCAAAAATGTATGTACACAATTATGCTGAAAAATGTACTTAAAATTCATCAAAATTTGCTAAAAAACTGCAAAAAAAAGCTAAAAATTCAGAACCTCTATTTGAATAGCAGGTTATTATTTAGAATACGTTTTTTGCCATAAAATTAATGGTGAACGATTTCCTTGCTCTCAAAAAGCTCAAATTTCAAAACAATTCAACATTATGCAATACGATAATTTACGAAAATTCGCTCATACGATCATGCTGCATGAATGGAACTTTTTCATTACTATTACCTGTACGTTGACATAATAATTTCAAAATTCCAGATTTTACGAACGCAAAATATACATTTTATTGAGTTTTTTTCATTCAAATTCGTTTTTCTCCAAACTAAGAAAAACCATGATAGCTCTTCTGCTGTACTCTTTGTTTGCGTTCGAAATGCTCGAAGCGTTCGAAATGCAATTTTTACGAGTTTATAAGGCTCAAAATCGATGTAATTTCTTCTTCCGCCCCTTTCAAGTATGGCATGATATAATAGTGGGCTGTAGAAAAATGAAAAACTAAAATAACGATAGACATGCCCTTTTATTAAAATTTTATAGAAATGTACGCACTTACCAAATCAAGCTTGACAACATTAGAGAGTTTTTGGCGACTTCAACTCAGCATATTCTTGAGGTAGCAAATGAAGATGCTAACCTAAATGGAACGGGGGGGACGGTTGACTTATTTTTGGTGTCACGTTAACGGTGGTTGGACAACGCGATATTTTCCCCCAGCTGTCTTGTAATCTATACTGGTTGTTTAATCAACTTCTTTATTTCGATATGAAACGCCGATTTTCAATCCTAAATTCGAATTTCATGTTAGCTTCAGTAAAAATACGGGCTAATTTCTCATTTTTAGTTTTCCATTTGTAAACCGGGCATGGATTTAACGCAAAGATAGTCAGCACCGCAGTCTAGTTGCACTTATAGGTCATTAGACGTTACGAACTTGTTTTTGGGTTTTCCGTTGTGTAATTTATCAAAAAGTATGAAAAAGTATTTATCTCTATTACAATACCTGATAATTATCAGTGGAGGCAGCACTTCACGCAATGTTCACGAGAAAACAGCTGAGAGATCAGGCAAACTAAGAACAATACTGCGAAGAAGTAATGTCTTATAACTGAGATTTCTCATATAAAATATGTGAAATAATAATAAAAAAACAAGGCTCTAATCGACCAAATGGAGCCTCTACGCAAAAGAACGGCTTTTTTTCGATTGAGTTGAAGGCTAGTGAAGCTAGAAGGCGGAGACGGACTCCAGATGGCACATTCGGTTTCTACGCGACTTGAAACGTAAAATAACCAAGTTTGAGGGGTGTTCAAAAAAGCCGCCCGCCCGCTACATCAACATAATTAGTACCTAGGTAGTTAATGGGAAAAAAAAAAAAAAAAAAAAAACTCGGCGCTCCGCGCCTCGCCAGGGGGCAAGCCCCCTGGACCCCCGGTTACCTCTATTTACATACTTCGGACGAAATTATTGAAACACAGAATGTGTTTGCGTTGTCGCGCAACCAAGTGACAACCAAACAAGCGTCATTGTTTACTATTCATTTATAACATCAATTTATATAGTTATAGTATGAAACTACGAAAATTGCGTTGTCGCGCAACCAAGTGACAACCAAACAAGCGTCATTGTTTACTATTCATTTATAACATCAATTTATATAGTTATAGTATGAAACTACGAAAAAAAATACGAAATAAATTCGTGATAAATCAAGAGCTTTCCAACGAATGGTGAACGATTTCTGTGCGATTAAAATGGCGGAAATTCCATTTCCCTACCAACGGCTCGGTTGTACGTGAAAATCATCCGTCACACATTTCGTTCCCATCCCGCGTTCCATTTTCGGCTAGTTAGTCCATGGCTAAAACACATTCTGTGTTTAAAAAAAAAAAAAAAAAAAAAAAAACTATTATTATTTACTTCACCAGTAAATAATAAAAAAAAAACTATTTACTTCACCAGTAAAAAAAAAAAAAAAACTATTATTATTTACTTCACCAGTATTTGAGTAATTTTGAGGTGACCAGTAGTACGATTGGAATCATCCAATATCTGCTCTACGCCTAAGTACTATCTTGCTGATCAAAAGCCTGCTATTTCTTAGGTCGTTTATTCACCTCCGATCCAATTCCACCTCCTAAACCCTTCAGTAATGGAGTTAATTACCATCGATAGTGGGTTGGTAGTCTGTACCATTTGGCAACCCGAACGCTTGGTAAGTCGCTTTGCTTCCTTTCAATAATGTTGTTTCTCTCAAGGGAATCTGCATTGAACGAATCTTTAGATTGGTCTTGAGTACTGCTTGAGTAAACGCCATCAAAGGTTGTACCAATGTTTGAACGTGTTAAGTGGATAAATAAGATTGATTTCGTTTGAATCAATGCGGATACCTCTCTCAAATCAGTCTTTGTTGAGTATCCGGTGATATTCACGCGATGGAAAGCCTGTGCACAACATTAAAAAAAAATGTATTTATTGGCATTATACAATGTATATACAGCCATACTTAACATAATATTTACAAGTTATATTTACAGGTTTAAATGACATTGTTTATTTCAACTATGAATTCATAGAGTCTGTGGAATGCCGAGTTGGTTCTTATTATATCGTTGTAGCAGATTGGGGAATCGAGTAGCGGAGTTAATTGGAAATGCAGATGATATGACGCAATCACAGCTAGATCACATATTCCGAATCCATACCTGCTCAGGAGGGTGCTCCTGCATTAATATTGAAAGAGTTCATGAGCATAAGTACCTGGGAGTCATCATTGATGATAAACTTTCATGGAAGGGTCCATCTTATTTAGTGGACAAATTAAAGAAATTCATACATATACAGGGTGATTCCCTCGTAGATGCAAAAAAATTTTTGAGTGAAACTACATCAGAAATGGAGTAAAATGCCGCCAACTGCATATTTTTATCTCAATCCGTTCTTGAGATATGATTTTTTAAAGGTTTTTTCAGGAAAACCGTGTTTTTTTTCCTTTTAAACTCAAATTTCCCCACTCTACATCATTCAAATGTAACTTTTGACCACATTTTCGGAATCAGCATTAAATTTACTGTAAGAATAGTGTACTTGGGTTCTTATAAAGTACCATCCGAAGGCCCTCACATCAGCTCAAACATTGACGATTTTGAAAAAAGAATATTTCTGAAAATTTTTATAACTTTACTTCTCTTCCAAAACGAATTCTGGAAACTGGCAAATCTCACGAAAACTGCTTCGTCTAATACTCTTTCCAATGGTATGATCAAGTTTACTTTTATTTCGTTATTTAGTGGAGAAAATTATGTTTTAATGTTAAGAAATGTGGGTTTTTCAATGAAATTGTTGGTTTTCTCGAAAGATGACCCTACATGAACCTACGATTATGGGGTCGGTTTCTATGTATTTTTTCACGCTGTATCGAATGGTAACATTTGTAGATCTCTCCAATTCCGTTATAACCGAGTTTTACACTTAAAATCGCAAATGTTTAGTTTGTTTGTTACGATTAAATGTATGTGTGTTATGGGGTAAAACTAGTTAATTAAAGTGTAAAACTCGATTATAACGTAGTTGAGAGATCTGCAAGAGTTTCCATTTGATCCAGCGAGAAAAAATACATAGAAACCGACCCCATACTCGTTGGTTCATGGAGGGTCATCTTTCGAGAAAACCAACAATTTCATTGAAAAACCCACATTTTTCAACATTAAAACATTATTTTCTTCCCTAAATAACAAAATAAAAGTAAAATTGATAATACCGTTGGAAAGAGTATTAGACGAAGCAGTTTTCATGAAATTTGCCAGTTTCCAGGAATTTTTTTAAAAGAGTAGTAAAGTTTTAAAGATTTTCAGAAATATTATTTTTTCAAAATCGTCAATGTTTGATCTGATGTGAGGGTCTTCGGATGGTACTTTTTAAGAACCCAAGTACACTATTCTAATAGGAAATTTAATGCTGATACCGAAAATGAGGTTGAAAGTTAAAATTAAGTGAGGTAAAGTGGAGAAATCCGAGTTTAAAATGAAAAAACACGGTATTCCTGAAAAAAAAAAACCTTTAAAAAATCATATCTCGAGTACGGATTGAGATAAAAATATGCGGTTGGCGGCATTTTACTCCATTTTTGATGTAGTTTCACCCAAATTTTTTTTTGCATCTGCGAGGGAATCACTCTGTATTTCACAATCTACGTTCGATGTTATCCCCCACAAACATAAAAATGGTATATGTAAGTCTAGTGCAATCCATAATTCAACACGGAATTATCGTATGGGGTGGCACATATCAAACATCATTGAAACCTCTGGCTACATTACAGAAATGTATATTAAAAAAGCCCAAAACATTCAGTTCGGTGGAAGTATTTAATTTAAGCAAAAACTTCTCAATTAGGCAGTTGTTCGTTAAAAACCTGTTACTATATTATTATAAACATCCTGAAATAATTTCTGCTGAAACAGGACACCCTTACCCAACAAGATTTCGCTTGGATGGTAATGTTACAAACCCTCGAACAAAAACAACTCTGTTTACAAAATTCTGTTCTAGAACCAAAAATTTCAACCATGTATCATGTTTTCTCCTCGATATTGATTCGAAATTCTATGAACTTGTTTTTTTTTTTTCCTGTTTTTTTTCGTCAAAAACACGACACATGGTTGGTGTGTCATCAGTTGTTTTGTGTGTGATTGTGATCAGTTGACCAAAGAGTGACACTCTTCTTTGGTCAGAGGAGAAATATCTCCCCACTATATGTTTCGTGCGCGGATGAATCGACGCTCGGAATCGACGCTCGAAATTTCGTACGTCTCTCCACTATGTATTGCGCGGAAAAAAATTGACGCGCAAAAATTGCTAGGACCCCAGGGCTAAAACATGATACATGTTAAAATCCTCGCTATTTAATACATGTAGTGCACAAATCTTTACCTAGAGTTCTGAAATCACCTTTCAATAGTAACCGAGATGGATAGAAAAAGCTGGTATCCTCTTGGTTGATTTCAGTTGGTTACATCCCCTTGGAAAATATTTTGGCTAGTACCTATTTCACAAAATAACCTGGTTCCACGTAGCATTCTAATTATGTACCTACTTTAGTTTTTATAGAAATATTTTCTTCTTTTCTTTCTTTTTCATTTTACTGTATTTTGAGGAATCGTCGTTTGCTGTACTACTTTTGAGCTGAGTTCCGACTCTTGTCGGCAGCACGGGCTTGCCCATCGCTGACAATAAGTTGACAACAATAACATAAGTAATGGTGTGTTTAATTTCCTATATATTATAAAGTGTATTATTTTCATTATTATTTCTGTGATGTCAATAAATAATTTATCTATCTATCTAGTTAGGTCGTCGAACAGTACTTTACGAGGCGATGAGAATGTTGAACACATAATCCTATGCTCTAACGTACCCTCTTCTTCTTGGCACTCTTCGCATATAGGTGAAGCTTGGTCATTTAAAAATCTATGATTAGGTATATGAGGTACATAGGCCATGGTTACTGCGTACACGACAAATCGTCTTTATTTCTCGGCGGTTCGACGACACGCCCACAAACCGTACTGTCGTTTTTTAGAATTTTGCATTATGTGATGTGGCGTACCTACTCCTTCCAGCTTTCTCGGTGATGGTCTTCAATCAAACGATAGAAATCTTCTTTCGGGATCCTATCCAATCTTGGAGTTCCTTGTGTAGCTCCTCTTTTGGCCAGTGCGTCAACTTTTTCATCACAAACAATCCTTATATGTGCCTTCACCCAGAAGAATGTTACGTTTATATTTTCGTATGCAAGTTGTGCCAGGTAAGTTTGAATTTGGGCAAAAAGTGGGTGATGAGCTCTCTTCGTACCTCCTGCTTTCAAAAACTGTAGGGCGCTCAAGGAGTCGGGGAATAGCGATACAGCATTGATATTCATCAAACCTAGCCTCCTTGAGTATCTAAGTGCATTCAGAATCCGCCGAATAACTTGAGCAATAGTGCACAACATAGTATACTGGAATAAAGAACAACTTAGTGTACTAACTACATCTGACTTCATGGGGTTTCTGCCTATCCCGACCACAGTGCTGTGTGGCGCGGCGCGTATTGTAATAAATAAAAAGTTCAATTTATGCAGCATGATCGTATGAGCGAATTTTCGTAAACTATCGTATTGTATAATGTTAAATTGTATTGAAATTTGAGTTTTTTGGATGCAAAGAAATGTTCAACTATTAATAATTGTAGTGACAAAAACGCATTCTAAGAAAAAATCTGCTATTCAAAAAGTGATTTTGGATTTATCGCTTTTTTCGCAGTTTTTGTCGATTTTTTTACAACAAATTTTGATAAAATTTAAGTACATTTTTGTAAGGCATCATTTGGTACATACATTTTTGAATGTTCACTTTTGTTAACAAACTTTATGTGAGTAATATTCTACTAAAAAATATAGATCTAATGATTTTCAGCCGTTTTTTGGTCAATGAACTCATTCGAAAAGCTTGATTTTTTGGCGCAAGATTGGAATTTTTATCTCAATCCTATGGAGAGTTATCGTCTGGAATGACATATATATATATGTAATATACAAACCGGATTTCAATGAAAACAACTTCATTTTTTACGAAAATTCACTAAAAATGTGTGGTAAAAAGGGGGGGGGGGGGACTAAATTATTTTCTTGGTCATCGGTCGATTACAAAGTTCATTACTGAAATTAATAAATGAAAACCTGTTTTCTGCGTTTTGAGTATAACAAGGGTTGTGGTTGTACATAAAAAACGTTCTAGTCATGCAGCATGAATTGTCGTAATTTATCGTACGATATTATGTTAACTTGTTCTGAAAATTCAGCATTCTAAGTAAAAGGGAATTTTTAATTACCGATTTTATCGCAAAAAACTCGTTCTAAATAATACTCAGCAATTAATTTTTTTGGGGAATTTTTAGCTTTTTTTTCAGTTTTTATCTATTTTAGGCAAATAATAATGAAATTTAAATACATTTTTCAGAATAAATTTCTGTATAGATTTTTAAATGTTCTATTTCATTGTTAATGAGCCTCTTTTGACTAAAATTCTGCTAAAAAATATAAATTTAACGATTTTTAGCCGGTTTTAGCTATTTTTTGAGCACGTATATTAAAATTTGATTTTTTAGCTCAAGAATGGACTTTTTATCTCAATCCTAAGGAGAGTTATCGTCCGGAAGGACAATATATATGAAAAAATTATAAACTCTAGGATTCGTCCCAGAATGACTCAAAACGGATTTCATTGGAAAAATGATTCGAAAATTTTGATTTTAAATTTTTTGGAGCCATTGCAATAGCTACATTTTCTACGAAAATTCGATAAAAATAAACTGTTTAATAATCTGCATTTTCCCAACTATACTATTGATGAATTTGAGGGGTTGTTTCTCTAATGGACGATTCAAACGACATGTTTCTTCCATTCCTACAGTATTTCGTCTTCGGATTGTTCTTACCCCCCCCCCCCCCCCCCCCCCCCCCCCCCCCCCCCCCCCCCCCGTCTTCTGTCATATGTCCCGAGTTTGTTACATTGTCCCGAAGAACAGGAATCATCCCACATTTCGACAAATCTCTCTGTAACAAATGATGTTTACTCGGCTTCACTGACAAATTTGGACTCTTTCCAACTGGCTTTCGGGAAAGAGAGAGCTTAGTGTCGTCACGCCCGGAGAAAAACGTAAAATGTGTCCGTGTTTTCTTTCAACGATAGCCTCTGTTTTAAACCCATAAATTAACATGTTTTTTTCTTCTTTTTCAACTTTTAACACAACACATTTTACTATAGGACATCGTCATTCAAGTGTTTTGTCAATCAAATGAATCTTGTCTCTATATAACCGAGCTGTACTAAAAACGAAAGTAGTGAAAAATAATGTAGGTACAGTAGGAGAAAAAAAATTTTTAAGAAAGAAATCTGGGGTCAGCGTTCCACGAATAAAGGACCGTCTTCCCATCAGAAGGAAACACTTCACCATTTTTATTTAACTCGGAAATCCATACTCGAACTTTTGAGCTATTAAATGAACCACTTTTTGTAAAAAAAAAAAAAAAAAATCCTCTGATGAGGACATGAGTATGGGAGACGGAGATAACGTGAGTAAATTGACTGAGTTTACAGACTCAGTAATTGCGAGTAATTTGAAATTTGATCCGATCACTTCAGTTGAAGGGGAGCGTTCATTTAGCGAATTTTCGTAGAAAATGAACTATAGCAAGAGAAAATACATTCGTATCATTAAAACACTGGGGAGAAAAATTGTATCTGCCGCTGATTCCGAAATCGTATCAGACGCCACGACTCCTAAAATACTAAGAAATAAATTCTTATCTGGAGTGTTGCAATTCGTATGTACCTGAATACTAATAAAATAATCGTATCTGGCGCCCAGATGCAGGTTTTTGCTCTAGAAAAGGCCAGCTACGGGATTTTCATTAGTAAATCGAACCAAAACGTAGTTAATGCGATAACTCTAAGCCGTTTTGCACTCTATTTCCCGTTGAGATCCGACTTCGAGACTCGCGAAATAGAATTGGGGTTGCCATAAACTCAATATGGCCAAAAATGCAGATACGGGAGAGAGTTCTTGGTACGGCAAATAGTTTTTGCTTTCCACGGTGTCCCCCACGCGGCCCCGCCCGTGAACGTATCAGAAATCAGAAATTTTAATTTATAGAAAACCAAGTTAATGGAAATACAAAGGTCAATTGAAATAGCCTAATATATACAATGAAATCTAAGTTTTTTCAACCACACCACGCGATTCAGCGAGAAATTTCGTTAGGAATGAGTGCTTTTGGAGCTCGAGACAACGTAAAATAGTGCTAATATCAGGAAATTTCTACTCAAAACCTAGAGACGCATTTTCCCAATACTAGCGATTCTTCAGATACGGGATCTATTTATAGTACGGCAGCTCTATATTAGAGAGTTCCTGATTACCACGGTGTCTTAATACGATGTGCGTGAATCTAGGGAGAACCAAAATTTCGCTAACACGCTGGCTGTTACTACGGTGCAAACTCGGTGTTTCACGCGTCTTCACATGTCTCTTATCAAATTTTGTAACCTGACGCTGATTCCGAGATTCCGACATCTTGTATTTCTCCGACTCTGTTTTCCTTCATCTTGATCTCAAATTCCATCATCTATCACCGTGTGGTTTATTGTTCTGTTTTCAATTCGTAGTAAACCTTTGTAATCGGCCAAGAAATTTTATTTTACCTCCCTCCCAGAATTTGTTGGTTTTGTTTTAAGATACCTACATAGATTTCAAAAATTGAATCAGTCCGTCATCCGTCCTTCCGCCGTTTTATTTGTGCAATGAAAATCAGCGAGGAGTATTAGAATTCATAGAGCTATATATCACGCTAGTTGATTGAGCAAAGACGAGCTCGACGATGTGTTCCAGGTTTATCTTGAGGGCACATCCGTCAGGAACACTGGCGATCGTTCAAGTAAGTTCTAGCTTAACTATGTTAGTAGTAATATTGGTGTATCTAATATATAAAATTCTCGTGTCACAGTTTTCGTTGCCATACTCCTTCGAAGCGGCTTGACCGATTTTGATGAAATTTTTTGTGCGTATCCGGTATCTATGAGAATCGGCCAACATCTATTTTTCATCCCCCTAAATGTTAGGGGTAGTCCACCCCTAAATTTTTTTAATTTTATTTTTGACCGATTTTGATGAAATTTTTTGTGCTTATCCGGTATCTATGAGAATCGGCCAACATTTATTTTTCATCCCCCTAACTGTTAGGGGTAGTCCACCCCTAAATTTTTTTAATTTTATTTTTGACCGATTTTGATGAAATTTTTTGTGCTTATCCGGTATCTATGAGAATCGGCCAACATCAATTTTTCATCCCCCTCAATGTTAGGGGTAGTCCACCCCTAAATTTTTTTTTTTATTTTCTAGACAAAATTTTTAATTTTTATTTTTTATGATACAACATACAAAAATACATACAATCCTCAATTTTCACCCTTCTACGATCAACCCTTATTTTTTAATAGCCATTTTAGTAATTTAATCATTTTTCCTCTCCGGTCGAAAACTGATCAATCGTCATTTAATTAGTTATCCCCGCCAGATGTCTACAGGTGTACTAGGAAATTATTTATATGGCAAAACAACATCTATTTTTCATCTCCCTAAATGTTAGGGGTAGTATAAAATTTTTTATTTTAAAACTACCCTTAGAGATCTACCGTTTGCGAGCGAAGCGAGCAACATCCCCTACATGTTTCAATTGTAATACATCCATGTATACGGCCACACTTTGCGAGCGAAGCGAGCAATTTAATGGGGGGCCCGGGGGGCTTGCCCCCCGGCTGGACGTGGAGGCGAGCGGAGCGAGCCGGAGCGGCTAGTGTACATCGTAGAGGTCGGTATAAATATACAGATTTTATACATTTTTAGTAGAAACTCAGTAAAATAATAAATGTTGGTATCTTAAAAGTTTAATTTGTATGAAAAAGGTACCTAGATATGATTGAGATGAAAACATTTTATCCGTTTTTCGGCAGCCCTTTATCCTCCGTTTTGTTGACTTAGTTGTTTTTGGGCACTCGATGAATGGACTGCTTCGAGTGAAAATAAGATGGATATAAATAAATTTAGTATATTTTAATGTAATTATATATTTAACTTATATTTTAAATAATATAAATAATATATATATTATAGTATACTGAACACGCTTATCATTGAAACCTTCCTCGGGTTTATAAATTTACGGGCGTAGTGTTGAAGACGTGGTAACGAGGACGTACTATGACTCGATCTAGCGTTGTCAATCAAGCGGTCCCCCATTCACGTCGTGCGATTGTAGTAATCCGTCAGCTGCCGGTTGTTACCAGATCAGTTGATCATGGTTCACGTGCACCGTCTGATCCGTAACCGCAGTATCCAGGAACTCTCTAGGTTCGTTCGGCTAAGGATTCCGGACGAGTTCAGGACGGGACGGCATTCCGAAAGGGGAGGGGATAGGATCAGTTCGGTACCGTTCTTAACCGAACGCCTTCTGAACTCGTACTGGACTGGTAGCCAACACTGCAACCTTCCCTTCATTTTTTGACATGGATATGTCTTTTGGCTGGGGGTCAAGGAATTTTTCGCGACACTTTTTTTTCCCGACCGACAATTTTTTTACCCGACCGGCACATTTTCTATTGATTTTCACGTAGCAGCACATTCATATGAGGTTATAGTGAAAAGGGTGGATTTCAATCATTAGGAGGACCCATCCTCGTGTTGTTGCTATATACTGGTGTATGTATTTAAATGTATTTTTTACGGTATTTGTCTGTTATCTTCTCTCGTTTTTAGAGTTTCAGTCTAGATTTTTAAACGTTTACGAATTTGATAGTTATACTTCTTTGCACACAAAAACCTCACATATCTAGACAGTTTAACATAAATTTAGTATAATAGGTACCAACCTACCTACCATCATTTATGAAAATGAGAAAAACATCAAGAGAAAACCAATAAATTTTTAGTCGCATTCAGTGACCAGGTATACATTATTATATTCCGAAACTTCATCGGACTCGTAAAAATCTGAGTCAATCATTTTAACTCAAAATTATTCAACAAAAATGACAAGACGACACACGCAAACAGTAAACAAAAATATTTAGATGATAAGTGAAACGATGATAAGACGATGTGATAAGCAAAAATATCTAGTGCGCATGTCTCGGACTATCGGTCCCGACGAAAATCTCAGGACTGGTTGAACTGGTCCTGGACGGTAATGGATGCCTAAACGAACAGCGGACTGTCGGTACTGGACGAGTCCTACGCCTAAACGAACGCCATAAAGGGGGCGTGGTCAGTCCCGAACCGTTCAGAATCCTTAGCCGAACGAACCTTCTATTAACTCGTAAATAATAAACAGTAAGTAGTTGTGCGATGGGAATACAGAACTTTTCGATATTCTGTGGGGGCAAGGAGAGCATAGAGCCGCACTGGCTGAGCAATAACAGGAAATTAACTCAACTGGTCGTCTGGCTGGCCGATAACAGGAACGATCCAACTTGATAAATAGTTTTATTCAATAATTTCACGTCAAAGATATACATTTCGAATTGGAGCTACCTACCTAAATTCTACTGAAAGTTTCAGTGAAGCTGGCGCAGTGGATCATACTTCCCAAGTGTCCCCAAGTTGGTATTGTTGGTGAATTCACTTAGGCAATCATGTCTCGACCCGCTTCGTCCCGCGAGCTGGGTGATATACCAGGTAAAGTAAAGACCCTCCAAGTTTCCAAGTTTGATGGGAATCCTCGGCCGGACCCGGGGAACAACCCCCTGAGGGAGCTTCGAGGAAGTTTACGGGTACGGGTGACTCTCCCAGGGCTCCCTCCGCCCTCAGCATCAGCAGACTAATTACTCAAACTTCAAACTCCTGCGGACCTTATCGAGTTAATATCGTTGGAAGGTATGCCATTAAAAGGGAGCAACTTCTTCCTCCTTTCCGAAATCACCTGGCATGGCGGTTCTGAGGTATCTTGACTTCGAGTAATAGAGTAAAGGCTGCAATTTATATATTTAATACACTTCAGAGCTGTTGGAATATACAATGCATGTGAAGTTTGTAGGCATTTCCATTAATTTAGTTAAATCATTGAGCATAGAGTTCCTTCGAGTCACGAACTTGCTGCTCAGCATCACTATGTGTTCAAGATTTCCGTCCGAATCACAGACTTTGCAAAGGGAAGATTCTTGGCTCATTCTTTTTTCGTATACTTACTTCTTGCAAAGCCGCTTCGAAGACGGGTCATCGTCAGAACCATGTTCCGTGGGTGGACCCCTCCATGGTGGAACCATGGTTGTTGTCTGATGGAGGGACCCCATTATTGTAAAAGGTTCCTCTTGTGTCTTGCCGGTATTCCTTTTGCCATAGATCTCGATGTCGGTAGCGAATCCATGGGGTCAAGTTAGTTCGGGTGATTTTCATTCCGTTTGATTTGGCCATTCAATGCCATTTTGGCGTATCGGTCCTCTGCTTCATTAACCATGAAACTAATGTAGGACCAATGCCACCGTAGTTTTCCTATTCTTCCCGTTCCTTTCGTGCACCATTTGCAACACACTGCGTCCAGTCACAGAAATTTTGCAAGCCGGTGATTAGTTTTTCAATTTGATGGCTGAACTGAGACTGTCTGTACAAATCACCAAGTCTTGACTAGCGTCGTCTTCTGCTCACTGAATCGCCTCTCTAATCGCCATCATTTCTGCCGTATACACAGACTTTTGATCGGGACCCCGGATCGATCTATGTTCACCATTCGACATTATCATAACAAGCTAAACCTATTCTGCCTTCCATTCTTGATCCATACGCCCCATTCTCGACCCATTCTTGATTTTATACGTCCCATAGGCCATCTCCTTCTTACTTCCTCTCCAAATATTCCACTGACTGGGCTCATAGTATAAGTTTTCCTCAGAAAAACTCTGGTTACTGTAAGCTTCAGGTGGAGAGTCTCGCATGGCAACGTGAAGTTCTGTGGTTTGGCGAGAGAGTCTGTCGAGGGGAGTAATGGCATTAATCGCAGGATAATTTTGCATAGTAGCAAGGGTTCCTTTCACTGTTTGAGTTAAAAAACAAATAACGATAGTTCGACCTTGTAATGGACTTAGGCGCTCCGTGGTGCGATGGGGGCCTAAATCCACACTCATAGATAGAGAGGGGTGTGACAGTACCATAAGAGATACAACTCGTACCAATAGCATATATGCTACGTTCGGAGAAGATGGGTTTTCCAGTTCTAGGATCACCCATCCATCGCCAAACGCGGCCTTTTGAAAACAAGGGAACAAAGAGCACCCTTGGATCTCGCGGGAAATGTCACACTCCCCCCCTTAAAAAACATACTTGATTGAAGAGCAAGTATGTAAACTATGTGGAATAGTTTACTGGTTGAGAACTGATGTTCACTAATAAATAGCTGCATTGGCGACTGAGGGTAAAAAGGTGAAATTAAAACGGAGAAGATGGATTGTCAATGGAATCTTCATGTGAACTATTCATTAGGTAATTAACCCCCAATCAGATTAGATTAGGATTCAACCGGGAATAATATAACGTGCTCAACCAGGAGACTTACAGTAGGGAGCTGCCCACTTTTTGGGGGGTACTTACGGAAAATGGGAACTATGCCCTGGGGAATTAACTTGCTCAACTTTGGAGACTTACAGTGGAAGGTGTCCACTATGGGGACTTATGACATAGGGAACGATGCCCTAGGTTTGGGAACAATGCCCTTGAAAATTAAGTATGTTAAATAGAAATAATATGAGGGGAAAAATAGAGAAATTAATATCAAGAACCAATGGAAGTATTTATGTATCCAAGTGAGTATAATGGGTATTCCTTCTGGAAACCCGGGCTATGTTTCTTCTGATACATTAACGCCCCAAAAATAGTGGATCAGATTACTAGGCGTCAGCCGTGCATAATCCTAACCAGGCTCTGCTACCATGTAATGAACTTAGGCGCCCCGTGGTGCGATGGGGGCCTAAATCCACACTCATAGATAGAGAGGGGTGTGACAGTACCATAAGAGATACAACTAGTACGTACTAATAGCATATATGCTACGTTCGGAGAAGATAGGTTTTCCAGTTCTAGGATCACCCATCCATCGCCAAACGCGGCCTTTCGAAAACATGGGAACAAAGCGCCCGACGCCCGTTGGGAAACAACGGAGCGGGGAACTGTCACAACATTCTGAGGTTAGTTCGCTGAGGCGGTTTGCAGTGACTTGAAAACCGGTTCAAACTGGTTGGAAGCTGGTATATTGCGCATTCTCGACTTCTGCTAACTTTTGAAGCGATTTCAAACCGGTTGAGGATTGGAGTCCATCCATTTAATGATGCGTGCATTCAATTTCATCGAAATCGGATGAAAACAGTGGCAATTAAGGTCGTGACAAGGATTTCACATAGGAGCATGCGCAGTAGCTAATAATGATACAATCATATTGAAATTGATATGGGATGATAAAATCGTCATCCCCCAACTGTCATCAAATTTGAGCGAGATCGGACGACTAGGGCGTGAAAAAATAGAGCAAGATAGAATTTATGTTTTGCGCATGCGCACAGTAAGGTATTGAATCAAGAACGATGAAACTGATGGGGAAATAAGCTTGTCACAAGGATTTGAGGACACATGACCGACAGAAACTGACAGACAGACAGACACACACACCCAGGGAGAGAGAGAGTGAGAGAGACGGTATCGAAGTTGTTCAGAATGGTCTAAAACGTTAAATGCGAGTTAAATTTTGATTTTGGAGACCAAACTTTTTTTTTCTCCCGAAAGTGACAAAATGCTTCCGCTACCTTTAGGTAGCCTCGGATTCGTGTTCAGCACACTCAAGAACCCCTATATTTGATAATGAGAGCTCAGTCACGAAACACAAATTTTCTTTTGTAAACCTGTGTTATTCTTCATTAAAAAAGGAATAATCACTCAATACCTAATTCAGAACAACTTTAATTCGAATGCGTCTAATATTGAACCAGTTTCGGATTGTATTCTGCCGCATGCGGAATGCGGAACCCAATCCGTCTGCATGATCAAAAGAGATTGTTTGTAAATCCCAACCCTCATCGTAGTGTGAAGGTGTAAAGTTTGTTTTTTCTCGACCAGGAAACCTCTACGAGGAAGTTCCAGGAAGTTTCGACTCGTCCTATCGCTCCCAAAAATAAAAGTTCCCTCGGTAACAATCTACCTAGTTTAGCTCCTGACTGTTTACTCGAGGTTATCCAAATACCTACCCTACTTCGTTCGCCGACTATTTGGATCGGTTGCGGAGCCATAAGTTTCTTAAACATGTGATGTGGCTTGAGACTTCCCAGAGTAAAAGACCACACTACATAAAAGCTCTCCACTTCTTGAAGGAAATCCATACCAAATACCCAGATTTTCCCCTTACTCCAGATTTCTTCCAGTATATTAAGAAATTAATTACATGATGAACTAAATTCCATCATACAGGCTGTATTTTGATTCAAACTTTTGCAAAACGTTGATTTGGAAATCAAATTTGTGAAGTAGTAAAAGTAAATTGAGCCTGTCGTACGACCGGATTTGAAGTCTGGATGACAAAAATGTCATTTTTCGCCCTTCGCTGATTTTCGCCCTTTCTACGGGAATTTCCGGACTTTTTGCTAACTTTCCCAGAATGGCTAAATTCTTCGACTTTCCCGGGATTTCCAGGTTTTAATACACCGTGAGAGAAACATCTGATGCGAGTCCTCTCGAAACTTTACCTACCAGCGAATTTTTGTATAAAATTAAGCAATTGGCTAAGGCGTAAAAATGTTAGAAAATGGATCTTGCGGAACTCTTCAAATTTGAAATCCGTTTTGAAGTAGGTATGACGCGGAAACTGAACTATCATCTTCGTATAGCCTACCATCATCATTCCAGGTTAGAAGCGCTGAAATGTTCGCCATAAAGCTAGCACTAGAAGAGACCATGAAACGAAACTTAACCCAAGAGATTGTGATTCTCACGGACTCAAAAGTCTCATGACAGCAGCTCTCACAGATTCACCAACGTCAATGCAAAAATCATATAGCCTATGACATTGCCAAAATACTTCGGAAAGCTACTACACCTGTTACTATCCTGTGGATTCTCTCATATATAGACCTAGCAGGAAACGACAGAGCTGACCAAGCAGCCAAACTTGGAGGTTCAGCATGAGATAGATGAGTTCAAGCCCCGATCCCTCTCACAGATGCGTTACATGCTCTGGAAACGGTTGCACTCTATGAATGGCAAACCCGGTATGAAGCATACTCAATAGATAAGAGCATATACCATTATGAAATAATGTCCCAGTTCCATAAAAAACCGAAACTGTTGAAGATGCAACTCTCCAGAAGAGACATGGTCTGCTTGGTCAGAGAAGCGATGTGGCCACGTCAGGTGAATCGCTGCCTGTACCTTATTGACCTAAGCGATTTTCCTGGATGTGCGTTCTGTGAAGATCAATTGGATGATATGACGCACAAACTACAAGATTTCCCACTGAACGAAGAAGAAAGAACTCTACTAAGTCCTTTCGCACACCGAGACCTCACAGAATTTCTACGAAATGCAACTCGTGTAGATCATAAAAGACTTATAAACTTCATGAAAGGTGCCGGAATTCGAGTGTAGTGAAGTGAAAGTGTAACATTTTAATTAGCAATCAGTTATTGTATATTATCATTTATAAGGAAAATACTTTGTAACTTAACTGGTCATATGTTACAATTATTGTGACGCAACCAATAAAAGAAAGAGAGACGAAAAAAATCGACTCCTGTTAAATTTTTGGTTCCTCACTACCGAAGGTAAGGAAGCTTTGTGTTCGTGATAGAAGTCGAAAAAATTTACGTCGTCCAAAATCACAATTTCTACTTGCTTTTTGCGTTTCAGAGCTTGCTGATCAATTTTAGTCCCGAGTCTGTCTGTCTGAGGTAAATCCTTGACACGCCAAAAACTATACCAAGTTTCAGTCTGATTTTTATAAAAATTTCAAGGATTATGCGGTTTAGTTCCTAGATAACCCCATAACTTTCATTGCCGTCACATAAATAGCAGTTTGTGCGCATCCGCAAACGTGAATTGCTCATAACGTCGATTTCTCATCATCTGTTGGTCCGATTTAGTTCAAACTCGGTAGGTAATTGGGAATACGTTCAAGAAGAATGCCCTATAAACTAAATTGCGATTAGTGGAACAATAACTATTGCGCATTCGCGAAACCTATACTGACATAGGCAATACTCCGAGTCTAATAGAATGATTATGATGACATTTTGAGGGATTGTGCGGGATAGCTTCTGGAAGGTCCCCTATAACTTTTATTGCCGTCACACAAATAGTAGTTTGTGCGCATGCGCAAACATTAATATCTTATAAAGTCGACGCATCAGTCTGTTTGATTCTTACTTTGTTCTTCAACTAATTCTATACGTCCATGTTACTATATTTCAGAAAGCTATACTGCCCACCTAACTTGGTAGAGGTTTTTTCGTGAATGACGACTTTTGAGCAGGCTTTTTCAACAGCAAATTTTGAGGGGTTAGCTCGAATGGTTCATTACTGACAACAATAAACCAACATGAACACTGAAAATTGGCCTTTTCAGGCAAAGACGAAAGTCATTGGTCCTCCCGACCGGATCGGGCTTCCACAATTGAAACCAACATGAAAAGCGAGTAGCTCAAATATGAAAGAAGAAAATTCGCACAGTCAGGACATTCTGCTCGTCTAGGAATTTTTATTGGCAAAGTGGTCTGGGCTTCAAATTAGCATGGGCGAGCGTTTAACTAATCGTAGTTTTGAAAACATTTACTTTGATCCCGTTCAATATGCACTTTAGGAGCAATATTGATAATAACTCTATGAAGAGTGGTGTTCATAGCGATTTCGCATCCATTTTTCCGAGGTTTGAAATTGTTATTAGGTGAATTTGTTCACAGCGATTGAGGGAGGGAGAAATCTAGTGGCGCATGCAGTGACAGGAGCAGTGACGCTATAAATTATTTTAATCGAAATCCTATTGGAAGGGGAGAGCTGAGTCCCCAGAGCCTATAGGGTTTGATTTGTTGGTCACTTGTGAAGGGGTTTGTTGGCTCTACAGCCCCACGACCGCACCCACATTTACATACCTACCCCTGATTGTCGCTACTATACAGGAGTGCGGATCGTTATAGGAATACAGAAAAAAAGAGAAAAAATCGTATTATAATATGTTACCTTATTTTGAAATTCGAGCACTTTGAGAGCAAAAAAATAGTTAACTACCATTTTGGTTTATTATTTCCAATAATAAGCCTATGTGATCGTGTAGCAAACAATTTTTATAACCCCCCCTCAAACTTTGTCACTTTACAATTAAAATTGCGCAGAATCCAAATTTGAAATGTCCGTCCGCCGTTCGCTGTCCGCCGTCTGGGCCATAAAAGGCCTAAGAATTGACTTTAAAAACCCGTTCTTTCGCACATAGACTCCATTTGGGGTCTAGTTGGTCCTAACGTTTAACCATCCCGATCACTTTACTAGCATAGATGCTATGGGCCGAAAACGGGCGAAAAAGTGTCTTTTTCAAGGTTTGAGTGTTAGACTTACGCACGCACGCACGCCTGGCACGCTTGGCAGGGGGTCACGGTTGGTGGTGAGGTGGTGAGCGGGGGGTGGAGTGAGAGGAGGCGCCGGTGACCAGGGGCGTAGCAGAGGGGTGTAGGAGAATGGATATTCATTACTTTTACGTGTTATACCCATATCATACACCGCGGCACCATGAGGTGGGTACGGCGCTCCTTCGAGGCATGAATATATGTTTTTTTCTAGGTCATATTTGTGTGTTAATACCAATGCTTTTCCTACGCATATTTAATGACATATCCTCTCGACTATTCGTACGTACTTAGATAATGATATTATTAAGGCAATAACTATTTGAATAGATAGGAGCTCAAATCGAGAAATATAAACATGCGTATATAATTATAGAAGTATAGGTTTTGGCAACTCGAAATAGGACACGCCGAGGAGTCTGGACGGGCCTTATGACGTACGCAAGCCAACTAAAACTACGATCACACTCAATTGAAAAAATAATAAACCTTCGTGAAATAATTTGCAGCGTTTTTTATTGCAGATTCGAACCCTACGGGAAATTTCATGAAGAAATGACACATCACTAAAGTTCGTAAGTGCGCGCAAACAGGCGCAATTCCGCTCCAAAAGTGCACAATTCCGCTCCAAAAGTGCGCAATTCCGCTCTAAAAGTGAAAAAAATTGTGAAATACTGAGTATATACATATGCAAAAGTGCTAAAATCCAGGAATCGTTTCAGAATGCCTTAAATCAGATTTTCATGAATTTAATGTGGAAAATTTTCATTTAAGAAATGTTGGATCCATTGTAATTTATTTATTTATTTTACAAACGGGCGAGCCCAATTACAATGTAAAAAAGAATAAGTATTTGATCGGAAGCAATAATACAAAATAAGAAGAGAACAAAAAGTTCCAGTCATGCAGCATGATCGTATGAGTATTATTTCATAAACTATCAATCGTACTATAGTATGTTAGATTGCATTGAAATTGAAGCAATTGTAGTTGACAGAAATGATTAAAAACCAATTTTATGGCAAAAAACTTATTCTAAATAAAGTTCCACTGATTCAAAAGGGATTTTTGATTTTTAAATTTTTTTGCTGTTTAAGTACGTTTTTTAGCAAATTTTAATGACATTTAAGTACATTTTTCATCATAATTTTGAGCAAAAATTTTAATGTCCTAGTTAATCGTTGAAAATTTAGTTTTGACTAAAATTCTGCTAAAAAAATATAAATTTAACGTTTTTTGGCCGTTTTTAGCCATTTTTAGTGATTTTTTACTACATTTTTTGAAATTTGACCAATTTAATTTGCTCAAAAATATTGTTGTCCAACGAACTCATCCTTTCTTTTGAAATGCTTGATTTTTTGGAGAAAGAACGAAGTTTTTATCTCAATTCTATCGAGAGTTATCGTCTGGAATGACACATACATATATATATATATATATATATATATATATATATATATATATATATATACATATATATATATATATATATATATATATATATATAAAAGCGTTAAAATCCAGGAATCATTTCAGAATGCCTCAAAACA
Organism: Adelphocoris suturalis; assembly: GCA_030762985.1. NCBI lineage: Eukaryota > Metazoa > Arthropoda > Insecta > Hemiptera > Miridae > Adelphocoris > Adelphocoris suturalis. The sequence goes on from CM061049.1 coordinate 57,270,037, forward strand.
GATTTCGATGAAGAAAATTTTTGAAAATTTTTATTTTAAAATTTTTGGAGCCATTGCAATAGCTTAATTTTCTTCAAAAATTCGCTAAAAGAAAGTATATCATCTTAAGTTGGCAGGAAGGTAAATTGGCAGGTCACTTTTGCAGGAAAGTAAATTAGAAAAGGGGTGAGCGAATACAGCTTCATTAATAATAGCTTCATTTGCTAATAAAATAATCTTAAAAAAATTGGAGCTATTGCTATGGCGTAATTTTTTTCACTATTAGGTCCTATTCGGTTCCTACTACCCTCGCTGGCGCTCCCTCATCATTTCCCAATATCACACATGCGCATCTCCCCCACAACACGCACGAACTCCCCCTCAACATTTGCCGCTGATTGCTGCGGTTGAACCAAAGGGCTGCGGATATTACGTGATCCCTATCGCATTAATTTTTTTGTTCCGAAAAAAGTTTCATAACAACACCCGTCATGTAAACCTGTTACGCGGATTATCAGTAATTTGGGTGAACTTAATTTCGATCCAGCGGTCGTCCATATAATTTCGAGGTTGTGGCGAAGCGAAAACAAATTAGGTACCTACCTATCTATAGCTTCAATTTTTTTCCTGAGTTGTTCAAGAACATGAACCGGTTCGATTCATTTACGAATCGCGTTCAATCATCTTCAACATCGACTAATCGTAAACATGATTTTTGTTGTTGCTCCATTCACCTCTACCATTAACCTAATTTGTTAGTAGCTAAGTTTCACGTAATTCCTTTTAATTATTTTTTTTAAATTTGATAATTTAATCCACACCTCAACCAGAAGGTTTATCAGCGGCTGGAAAAGGTGCAAGGGGCACGATTCTAAGGGGTCGATTTAAGGGACTGACGCAAAATGAAATGCCAACATGGACTCCAACAATGGACATGAGTGATATCCTCAATGATCTCTCTTTAACTCCTATTACGGAAGAAAATACATCGAAAACACAAAACTGCAACTATGACTAGATTATGCATAGACTTATAACTACATATATTGCTGATATAGGTGATATCTACAAAAATCCAAAGACTTCGCGCTCCGCGTGAACGTCGTAGTGAGTCGAAGACTCGTTAACAGGTTTAATCTAAACCGAGAAACTATTAAATTATGTTTGAAAAAAAATAAATAAAAAATACAGAAATAAAAAATAAAAATTAAATTTAAAATCATAAAATAAATAAATGCAGATATTTCATGCTTTTATTCTCAAGTGCATTTTAATTACATTCATAAAGTATTGAAGCTACCGTCCGATCGGTTGCCTAATTATCTAGCCAAAAAATGTATTGAATTAAATGTATATTGGGCCAAAGAATGGGACAACTTGAGAGCAAAGTATTGATTGAATACTTTTTATCTGAATTGAATATCATTTTAGGAAAGAACGAGGATTTGAAGAAGTGGAAGCGGTTGATTGATGCTAGCATTGAGAATATTTCTGCAGCTGTGCAGAAAACATGATACATGGTTGAAATTTTTGGTTCTAGCACAGAAATTTGTCAGGAAGGTGTCCTAAGAATTGTATTATGATATGTTCAATAACCATTGTTCATGTTCAAAACTAAAATTGTTTGGCACTAGTGAATAATCGACTGATTTTGATGGAACTTTCCAGAATTGTGTTGTTTAGCTCCGAGATTATCCTCTATAAATGTTATTGCAGTCGGATTATTATATCTTCTTGCTAAAGAACTGGCCTTTATTGACACTATAGGACGAACATAATACGTTGCATACGTTGTACATTACATAACATAATGCATACGTTGGTAGCATTCGACTCGCGGACGGACGGAATTTATAAATTAGTTTTTCTCATCTTGAACCGTAATCGAACAAGTTTCGATGAAAGGAAGAAGGGTGGGGGTGGGTTTTTAGGTCGATCACCGAGTTTTATCATTGAAGATAAAGAATCAAAATTTTTCGTGCCTGGACTACTTGAGGAAAAGTCTTAAAAAGTCTCGATATGTTTGCTATACTTTTCAAAAACTGGATGATTGTTCAAAAACAGATCTTCAAAACATACTATAATCTACCAAAAGTATGGTCTTGTCTTTTTTTATAGGAGATTACAGCCCAGCTGCTTTCAGATACGTTAGTACGAACTTGAACTTGTCTGGCCCAGATAGAACGGAGAGTGGACTGGAATGGCTTCCTCATTAATGTATAATCTATATGTACCCACTTACAGTAGGTACACAATACTGTCAATTCGGTTAATAACCCGGAACCGTTCAGAACTGACCACGCCCTTATGAGGGCATAAAAATCTCATTAAAACCAGATAAAAGCCCATTATCAGTTTAATTGCCATTCTAATACCTGCGTCAATTCTTTCAATAGAAATATCCCTTCTATGGGAGTCACTTTAGAAGTGATCGGTACGTAAAGCCTCCGTGAAGTCGCCTTCCGCCGCTTCGAGTCCAGGATGTGATTTCTAAAGGGGAACCTATTGCATATCAGTGGGATAACACTCTCAGATTGTGTTTGTGACTGACATTCCGAAACGGCGCGGCGGTCTGTTCGTCCGTCAAAAATCACTGACTCACCTGACGGGCGAAGTGGGCGTGTTTGACCCCCACAGACCGGCCCTTACCGTAGAGTCAAGAGTACACTTATCTCGGACCGAATGAGGGGATCCTATCGCTAAAAGGAACTCTCTTGTGTAATGGGATTTTTTTTTTCTTCATCCGTCTGCGAGCCCAAATCATCGGTTCTCTGCTCCTATTGAAACTTGAAGACGAAGTAGTAGAACAGGCACTTTCATTGATGCTGGGGTTATCAGTGTATCAATTAGGTAACAGCATTATAAAGCGGTTCTTGGGTTGAGGAGAGTGAAGCTCCAAGAACCAACTATATAACCAGCACCCGACAAATGCTTTAGAATTCACTATAGAGTAATCAACATGGGTGAAACTTCCAAATTTACTTGGGTTTATTTATAATTGCTAAATGTTTTGATTTAAGATAAAATAAAAATCACAAACATTTCCCACCAGTCATGCAGCATGATCGTATGAGCGAATTTTCATAAACTATCGTACTATAATATTTATGTTGAATTGTATTGAAATAAGAGCAATTTCAGTGGAAAAACATTGTTAAAAACCAATTTTATGGCAAAAAAAAAAAAAAAAAAAAAACTCATAATAGGTAAATAAAATTCGGTGATTTAACAGATTTTAGATTTTTAGATTTTTTGTAGTTTTTGGAGATTTTTTTAGCAAATATTCATGAAATTTAAGTAGGTACCTACGTTTTTCAGCATAGTTTTGAGCGAAAATTGTTATATGTTCTAGTTAATCGTTGACAACTTAGTTTTGACTAAAATAGTGCTAAAATATATATATATATATATATATATATGTAAGACCTAGGATTACTATCCACAAACCGAAATAATACAAAAGAAACGATGCTCAAAATTTATTGAGAATCGAAAACTAAGTCGATTCTAACGTACAAACGGATTATAAATGAGCAAAAATGGGAGATGAAAGTAAAGTTCTTGGTAACTAAAACAACAACTGTGGGTTTGAAAAACAACATGGAGTGACTAACAAGACTCCAGGTTGTGATTAACAAGGAAATGAGATGCGAGGTCAGGCGAGAATCTTACATTATATATTAATTGCTATGCAATTCTTAGGCCGACCCCCAACAATTTTTTTTGTAACGTCCGTGACGCGAAGCGCGAGTTCGTGGGTTCGAATCCCAGCCAGGCTTGAACATTTTTTTATATCCATTTTTTTCGCATCGTGGGTTCGAATCCCAGCCAGGCTTGAAATTTTTTTTTTTAATATCCAAATTTTTTTATATCCATTTTTTAATGTAAAATGAACGAATAAAAATGTACAAAAGAGAAAAAAACGAGTTTATTTTTTGAGCGTTTTCAGGCTAAGAATTGCATAGCAAATTATCCTCGTTTTCTACGCTGTACAAAAGAGAAAAGATCCGGGGGGTCCCGGCGAGGCGCGAAGCGCCGAGTATATATATACATATATATTTTTTATAGCCATTTCTATTGAGTTCTTTAGTACATTTTTCGAAATTTGACCAATTTAATGTGCTCAAAAATTGTTGGCCAACGAACTAACCCTTTCGTTTGGAAGGCTTGATTTGTTGGCGCAAGAACGGTATTTTTATCCCAATCCTAAGGAGAGTGATCGTCTATGTGATATAAACATTTACATACATACTTACATACATATGTACATATGAAAAAGCGCAAACTAAAGGAATCGTTTCAGAATGACTCAAAACGGATTTCAATGAAGGAAATTTTCAAAAATTTTGATTTTAAACATTTTTCGAGCCATTGCAATAGCTTCATATTCTACGAAAATTCGCTAATTGAAAGAGGGCTACGACGAAACAATGGTTATTATTGAATTGGACATTTTCTTTATAATTCGCTGAATGTTATACCTTTTGGTGCTCCCTTAACTCTGATCCAGACGATTCCCTGCCCTATGGAGCCAAGCCGTCTTGAAAATTTAATTGTTCCGAGGGAGGAGGAAATGGCCCTTTCAGAGGCGAGCCCTGGGAGGGTGGAAATGTTGTTTATAATTGAAGTTAACCCTCACCCCAATCGTCCGAACGCGCTTTGCATACTGGATGGTCCCCAAATCCCCTTCGGGAGTCCTACGAAATAAAAGATCTCCGGTATAATAAGATTATTTTTCATCAACAGTTAGACAGGTAATGATTACCTCTTGATGAAATCATTTGAACACCCCATTCCAACGAGGTTTTTGAAGTTATACTTCTTTGCGCCCGTTAGACACTTTGGGATGGGATGTTGGTCGAGAAACCGCGTCACGCTGAATTTTAAGAACTATCGATTTAAGAACAAATTTTTAAGAACTATCGATTAATCGGAGGGGAGGAGGAGGAGGAGGGAGGAGGAGGAGGGAGGAGGAGGAGGGAGGAGGAGGAGGAGGAGGGAGGCGGAGGAGGAGGAGTGAGGGAGGAGGAGGAGGAGGAGGAGTTAGACCCTTTGGGATGGGATGTTGGTCGAGAAACCGCGTCACGCTGAAAAGTAAGAAAAGTAAGAAAAGTAAGAACAAATTTTTAAGAACTATCGATTAATCGAGGAGGAGGAGGAGGAGGAGGGAGGAGGAGGAGGAGGAGGAGGAGGAGGAGGAGGAGGAGGAGGGAGGAGGAGGAGGAGGGAGGCGGAGGAGGAGGAGTGAGGGAGGAGGAGGAGGAGTTAGACCCTTTGGGATGGGATGTTGGTCGAGAAACCGCGTCACGCTGAAAAGTAAGAAAAGTAAGAACAAATTTTTAAGAACTATCGATTCATAATATATAAATTATAATTAATAAATTATAATAAATTTATAGATTATTATTATAAATTTATAAATATTATAATTATAAATTTATTATAAATTATTATAAATTTATAAATTTATAATTATTATAAATTATAAATTTATAATTTATAAATTATTATTCATAATTTATTTATTAATTATAAATTATGGCCACAGAAGTATAACTTCCACCGTGTGGTCCGACGCACACCGATTTTTTTTTTTAGAAGGTAAGTTAAAAATAATTACATAAAGGTCTGTTATTTTTGCATTGGACTTTCCTTTTGCGCAGACCACTGGTATATGTATACAGGGTGATTCCCTCGCAGGTGCAAAAAAAAAATTTGGGTGAAATTACATCAAAAATGGAGTAAAATGCCGCCAACTGCATATTTTTATCTCAACCCGTTCTCGAGATATGATTTTTTAAAGGGTTTTTTAAAGGTGTTTTTTTCCTTTTAAACTCAAATTTCTCCACTTTACTGCATTCAATTTTAACATTTGACCACATTTTCGGAATTAGCATTAAATCTATACTATTAATAAGAATGAAACTCCGTCTGTCTGTTTGTCGTGTCTATGCACGGCCAAACGGCTGAGTGGGCCGGATCTACGAGTGGGGGGATCTTCTTGGGATTTTCCGATAGGGTGTATAAGCGAATTTAAAATTTTCTAATCCCACCCGAACCATGGGCCGTAGGGCGGGAGGGGGGTCGAAGTAATAATTAATGTGCGCTTTTTGGACTTCCCCGCTTCCCCAACCCCTCTAAACGGCCGTCGAAAATTCCGGAAAAATACCGGTTTCGTAGGTTTTGAAACGAGAAAGACGACGGCGCGATTGGATCGCGAAAAAAGTATCGGGAAATGCGTCAAAAAAATGCGAAAGTACGGACCGTGTTTTCTCGAAAAGTCCGACAAAAACTACGTTTTTTCCGATTAAAATATACCCCATAAAGGTACGTTTTTCGGAACGGTTTTCGCGGGCGAAATACAGCTTTGGGTCCGCCGAATCTGAATCCGAAATCGGATATCGAAAAAAGTGACGAGAACTCGGTCGAATTGCCAGCGGAAGCGAGGGGAACCGTTTAATATGACATTTTTAATCGACCCGGGCCGCCCGTTTCACAACGTTGCTTACCAGAAGGGACCCTCACAGGGGGGTTCCCATTTGCACTTCTACGCAATACCTTGCGAGGCGAGCAGGTATACATAGGTACCTACCTACCTTGCGAGCGAAGCGAGAGCCATTTCAACAGAATAAATACGGACTTTGTCCTACACATATACAGGTATACCTTGCGAGCGAAGCGAGCAACATCCCCTAATAAACTTTTCGTGGTTCCACGTAGTTTTATAAGATTTAATTTGTTTGTAAGAATTTCCTACAGAAAAAAACGTCTGCCAAGTTGGGTGGGCAGTATAACTTCCTCAAGCGAGCGAAGCGAGCAACATTCCCTAATAAACTTTTCGTGGTTCCACGTAGTTTTATAAGATTTAATTTGTTTGCAAGAATTTCCAACAGAAAAAAACGTCTGCCAAGTTGGGTGGGCAGTATAACTTCCTCAAGCGAGCGAAGCGAGCAGCATCCCCTACAGAAGTTAAACCTACCCTTAGAGACCTACCGTTTGCGAGCGAAGCGAGCAACATCCCCTACATGTTGGGTGGGCAGTATAACTTCCTCAAGCTAGCGAAGCGAGCAGCATCCCCTACAGAAGTTAAACCTACCCTTAGGGATCTACCGTTTGCGAGCGAAGCGAGCATCATTCCCTACATGTTGGGTGGGCAGTATAACTTCCTCAAGGGAGCGAAGCGAGCAGCATCCCCTACAGAAGTTAAACCTACCCTTAGAGATCTACCGTTTGCGAGCGAAGCAAGCAACATCCCCTACATGCCACACTTTGCGAGCGAAGCGAGCAATTTAATGGGGGGTCCGGGGGCTTGCCCCCCGGCTGGACGTGGAAGCGAGCGTAGCGAGCTGTAGCGGCTAGTATAATATAAGAATAATGTACTTGGGTTCTCAAAAAGTACCATCCAAAGGCCCTCACATCAGCTCAAACATTGACGATTTTGAAAAAATAATATTTGAAAACCTTTAAAACTTTACTACTCTTCCAAGACGAATCCTGGAAGCTGGCAAATCTCATGAAAACTGCTTCGTCTAATACTCTTTCCAACGGTATAATCAAGTTTACTTTTATTTTGTTATTTAGTGGAGAAAATTATGTTTTAATGTTAAAAAATGTGGGTTTTTCAATGAAATTGTTAGTTTTCTCGAAAGATGACCCTCCATGAACCTACGAGTATGGGGTCGGTTTCTATGTATTTTTTCACGCTGTATCGAATGGTAACATTTGTAGATCTCTCCAACTCCGTTATAACCGAGTTTTACACTTAAAATCGCAAATGTTTGTTTGTTACGATTAAATGTATGTGTGTAATGGGGTAAAACTAGTTAATTAAAGTGTAAAACTCGATTATAACGTAGTTGAGAGATCTGCAAGAGTTTCCATTCTTTCCAGCGAGAAAAAATACATAGAAACCGACCCCATACTCGTTGGTTCATGGAGGGTCATCTTTCGAGAAAACCAACAATTTCATTGAAAAACCCACATTTTTTAACATTAAAACATAATTTTCTCGACTAAATAACAAAATAAAAGTACCCTTGATTATACCGTTGGAAAGAGTATTAGACGAAGCAGTTTTCATGAGATTTGCCAGCTTCCAGGATTCGTTTTGGAAGAGTAGTAAAGTTTTAAAGATTTTCAGAAATATTCTTTTTACAAAATCGTCAATGTTTGAGCTGATGTGAGGGCCTTTGGATGGTACGTTTTAAGAACTCAAGTACACTATGCTTATAGTAAATTTAATGCTGATTCTGAAAATGAGGTTGAAAGTTAAAATTAAATGAGACAAAGTGGAGAAATCCGAGTTTAAAATGAAAAAACACGATTTTCCTGAAAAACACTTTAAAAAATCATATCTCCAGTTAAATATGCGGTTGGCGGCATTTTACTCCATTTTGGATGCAGTTTCACCCAAATTTTTTTTTGCATTTGCGAGTGAATCACCCTGTATATCGTAGGCACATTGCGGATGAGGGCACTTCACGAACTGTCTAGGCAGAAAACGAAGTTCTCGTATTTTCTCATCAATAGAACTACACACAGCATCCTAATCTATTGGTCCAACTATTATTTTGCTACCGGGTCTACCTAAAGGTAGCGGAAGCATTGTTTCCACTTTCAGGAGAAAAAAAAATTGTTGGTCCCCAAAATCAAAATTTCCACTCGCATTTTACGTTTTAGACCATCTGAACAACCCTGCAGTTTGGTTCCGTGTCTGTCTGTCTGTGTGAGGGTGTGTGTGTGTGTGTGTGTCTGCGTAATATCAATTAGTGAGAATGATAAAACAAAATACATGTAAATGTGACAAATATATCAAACTCCTTTGCGAGATTAGGTATATGATCTACATGGTAAAACTACATGATCACATAAATTCAAACAAGGAATTCGTCAATTGCAAATACCTTAAAAACCAGAGAGTAAATTAATTAAATATTTTAATAGTATAAGTAACGTGCCTGTACTCCATGTAACTAAATTGTCCAGATATGTACCTTATTATCGCACCATTCCACTGACACATCATTATTAAATCATACGACATAAATTACAATATTCAAAATTAAACAATCACAAATTTAATAGTTGGACAAATAAACCATGCCATTCCGCTCGATGAATTACATCCCAGTGTATTGTATACACTTGACGATCGGTAAACATCGACACCTTGAGTTTACCGCGCTCTATCGACGAATTCGTAAACTTCAGGCGAATCTAAAAAACGTCTGCTTTTATTCAAAGTGATTGCTATAAATAGCTCAATATTGTAGCCGATAGACTCTTATGCGTATGTTCCGGATTCGAGTCCCAGAAGGATCTTTTTCAAAAAATATATATATATATATATATATATATATATATATATATATATATATATATATATATATATATATATATTCGGGAGGTTGAATGACCAGTCTAGTCTTGAGTTTTTTAAGGTGTTTAATCACAACGTTTCAACCCAGGAGCTGGGTCCTATTCATGTGAATGCTAGAAAGAAATTGGCAAGGAATCAGTATTTTCTAATTGGTAGGTAATAATAACTATTTCTACATACATATTATAAGGGTGAAATTTCTTACATTGATGTGCTGGATCTTCCAAGTCAGATGTAAAGACTTTTCAGCAGTAAAATACGTGTTATTGGTGAAGCCAGTTGACATACAATGGAGATTTGACAGATCAAGATGGCGGACATGCCTTATCTTGTCATTATAACTAGGTATTTATTTAACTGTTAGTTTGGTACAATGTTTGAACTAAAATAAATGTATACAATTTGATTTTATGATATGAATAATGTACAGTAATATACCTTAGATGTTAGACTAAACAAAATTATATATATAGTTTATGAAGGCATTGATTGAACATTGTTGAATGAGTAGCATGGATGTTACTGATAGGGATGGATGCTATAATATTTGGAGGGAACTATAAAAACGAAAAAAGAAAAATTGTGTGTAGGGCATTTAATTTTAGGCAGATTAAATTTATTGATTTATTTCAAGAGACTGTGGTATACTGATGAAAGACCTTTTAGATCCGTTTTGTGGTTCAAACATTTATCCTCATTTTTAATAATCTGAGAAATTTCTTTAATTTTTCTTTTTTCTAAATGTTTTTCAAGACAGCAAATTGACCAGTTATCTTCAACTACAGGGTCATGTTTTGTTAAGGCAATGTATTTCGCAAATGCAGTAGGATAAATTTTATTGTGTGGGTTGTGACTGTTTCCATTAAAGGCTTTTTTATTGTCATACGTGTGTCCCTTCATTCTTTCTACCCCCAGTTGTTTTGTTTCCCCATAGTAGAATGAGTCACAATTTTTGCATTTTATAGAGTACACAATGTCACTAATTTCCTCTTTTTTGAGTGGGTCTTTTAGTTTTGAAAAAAGCTGTTTATTTTTCTGTGTGCTGTGTGTGTAAAATGCGACTTTCAAATTGGGGTTGTATGCGTTGATTTTTTTCTTTATTAATTCTGAAGTTGGGCCTATATATCTGAGTGATGTATAGTTGGTGGTGTGTAATTGAGAATCTGCTAAATTACGTGGGTTGTTATTGTTGGTTTGGACATTTTGGGCTGGTAGATTGTTGGGGATACTTTGATTATTGGAGTTGGTAGTTATGGGTTGAGAGGTTATGGTGTTGTTGGTAGATATTGATTTATTGATTGTTTGGTATATGATTTTTTTGATTAGCTTTAATGGGTAATTATTGGCTAATAGTATGATTTTAGCATCTTCAATTATTCTGTTGTGAAACTTTTGATGTGCAAGGCTTAGTCTTCTCTGTAGTAGGTTCTTGGCAGTGTTTAGTTTGAAGTGAAATGGTTGAGATGACAAGTAATTTATTAGACGTCCAGAATATGTTGGTTTATGGTAGTAGTCTGTGATAATTGATCCATCTGGCTCTCTGATGATTTTAATATCCAAAAAGGGAAGACAGTTATTTTCTTCCATTTCTATGGTGAAAGACATTTGAGAGCTGCAGAATCTGTTGAATTCGTCTAGGAGTGGGGTTATAATAGATTCTTCCACTATGAGAAGAGAATCGTCAACATATTTTCGGGACCAAAGCACTTTTCCCTCAAATTTAACTAGAATGACTTTGAAGAATTCATCTAGGACAATATCTGCTATTATGGGACTGCATGGATTTCCCATAGGTACTCCTGTTTTTTGTCTGTAGAACTTAGATTTGAAAACTAGGTAATTAGTGTTGAGAACAAACTTGATCTGTCAAACTTGATCTGCCATCTTGATCTGTCAATCTCCATTGTATGTCAACTGGCTTCACCAATAACACGTATTTTACTGCTGAAATGTCTTTACATCTGACTTGGAAGATCCAGCACATCAATGTAAGAAATTTCACCCTTATAATATGTAATATATATATATATATATATATATATATATATATATATATATATATATATATATATATATATATATATATATATATATATATATATATATTTTACCAGAGAAGGACGGAAGTGACGAGAAGAAAATAGTTTTCGAAGTCGTCGGTAGAGTGGGGTAACGTCGAGGCTTTGATTGATACCGATCGTCTTGCATTGCACAATGTGTTCACCTGTAGTGCATTGACCATGCAACTTCAACCATGTATAGTACTCGAGCATAGACAGCATGTTATACATATATTCATATTTCCCATGAATTTAAGTTTTTTCAACAATACTTTATGCATAACGTACTGTTCTTATATGTACATTTGCACATAGTCGGTTTCCATGAGAGATGATATAAAATAAAGAGCATCGAGTTATAGAGTAAAGAGCAAGCATACCTGTTTGATTCATTCCAGTTGTGACAAAGGAGGCAATTAATAAATAAGTTATTTTTTCTATAATTAAAAAAAAAGGGGTTTTTTTCTGGTAGAAATTAATGTTGCTGTACAAAATCGAATAAGGCGAACATACCTGGGAAGAATGCACGTACGATGTTGGCTTGCTGTCAAGGAAACAGGTGATGAGAACACGAGTGACCCGCAACACACCCAAGCAATGCAAATTGCATATCCACTTCGCCTAACTGTATCAAACTGTACCTATTTATAAGAACAATACTGATGCAGGTACAAGACTAAAATGATAATTGAACGTCTCTCAGAAATATTCCAAAATAGACCAGACAAAGATATTGGCGACAGTGTCCAGGGAACAGGCGATTTATTTTATAACAACAGGTCTCCCACATAAGGTGGTCAGTACTTCGAGGGTCAATTCTAGAGCTTATTTCTGATCGAAAGTTTCTCTTAGAGACTTTTTTTTTAATTGCTTAGATTTCGAGTAATTCAATTATCAAGATTTTTTTCGTGTTTTCTACCTCTTGTTACTAAAGCGATCATAACTCCCCTAATTTGCTGTGAAAATTCAAATTTGACGATACGGTTGGGAAGAGCATTCAATTTCCTTTTGGATGGATACCTGAATTTTTTTAAGAATGAAAGACATAAGAGATTTAAGACAGGAAAAAGCCCTCTGAAACGAAAATTTTATCTAAATTGGTAAACCTCGAGTTTTTTCAATCAGAAATGAAACTATGAGAAGCAATATGATTTCAAGACAAGAACAGCAAAAACTGTACCGAAATTTCACATTTTAAACGGTGTAGTCAATTTTACTTTTACTTTGCTAATTAGGGGAAAAAACTATGTTTGAATATTGAAAAACATTGTTTTTTCAATGAAAAATGAGGGTTTTGTTGAAAAATGACCTTCTATGAAAATACGAATTTTGGGTCGGTTGCTACGTATTTTTTTACGCTGAATCAAATGGCAACACATATATCTTCCCATACCCGTTATAACATAGTTTTACATTCTAGCTTACTAGTTTCTCCCCTAAAAACAAATGAAATCTATCATATCATACTAAATAAACTCAAATTTGTGAGTTAAAGTGTAAAACTAGGTTATAACGGGGTTGGGGAGATATGCATGTGACTCTGATTTTCATAGAAGGTCACTTTTTTCAAGAAAACTCTCGATTTCATTGAAAAAACACTGTTTCCTCCCCAAATAAGCAAAATAAAAGTAAAATCGACTAAACCGTTGAAGAAGTGGATTATCGAGGTTTTTACCGTTTTTGTGTCTTGAAAAAATGTTGCTTCTTATAGTTAAACTCCCGATTGAAAAAGCTCGAGGTTTCCCAATTTAGGTAAAATTTGCTTTGCAGAGGGTTTTTCCATGTCTCAAACCTTGATTCTTAAAAAAGCTCAGGCATCTATCCAAAAGGAAATTGAATGCTCTTTCCAACGGTATCCTGAAATATGAATTTTACAACAAATTAAGGAAGTTAATTTGTTGATGAACTTTCGATCAGAAATAAGCTCAAGCATCGATCCCTGAAGTACTGACTACCTCATGCGGGACACCCTGTATATCTAGTGGTTTCATAAAATATCATTCTAGGGGTAAACGTCTGCCATGACCAATCCCCCGCAAACAGATCTACGACACGAAATAAACATATTTATAATTGTGTAAAGACCAGTACAGTACACATGTCACTGATGCCACCGCTCCACATTCATATTCCATATTAACAAGACATTTACAAAGATCGACTCGATATCGGTTTCCTTTTTTACACATGCCCATATCAATTTTGACGACCCCATGCGGAAGAAATGCGTGGTGCGTCGGATAAATTTAGGGCTACGTACCGTAAACCATGAAACCACCTGAAGGCGTTTCAAAATCCAGAAAAAGAAAAAACAAGAAATTAGAACAAATCAATAATATAAAACAACATGAACACCTACACAGCACAAAAGAATTAAGGGATTACTTTTTCTTGTAGACGTCAATGACCTCAGATCAATCGGACAAAGTTCGTGTTATATCTCATGATTAGGTACCTAATGGAGATGGGATGCAATCTCTTTTTGTTTTTCTCAAACACAGAGAAATACCAGTGATATCAAGCTCCGACTTGAGCCAAAACAGAATGAAATCTGAGCTGTTTTCAAGAGAAGTAGAAAGAAAGAAAGAAGAAGAAGAAAGAAAATTTTTATTCAGCTATCTCGGATAAAAATCCATGATCAGAAAAGATTGTAAAAAAAAAAAAAAAAAAAAAAAAAAAAAAAAAAAATAATTGTGATCATTAGCACTAAGCAGTAGTTACATAAATAAACTTGTTGTAGGAAAAACGCAACCTATTCCACAGAAATTTAGGGGGAAAGAACGAAACATAATCGCATCTGAGGGTCACCGGATCAGGCCCCCGTCTGCATAAAGTGATATAACCAACAACATCTTACTTTGAATTTTAAATAAAAACGTTCTAAGAAAGAATGAGCTGTTAAGAAAAATTGCAGCTAGATCGCACTACATGCTACAATACAATTAATAAACAAGTTCCTCGGAAGATTGAAGAAGAACATAATTCTTATATGCCAACTATTACGATATCTATAAATACTATTTTGCATTTTAATAGAAAAACAAACAAATCCAAGAGAAAAAAAAATTTAGCAATCATTAGTGATGTTAATAAAGTATGGGAAAACATATTATACCTTATACCACATTGGGAACAAATTGTTTTATGGGTCTAAACTAATAGAATTATACAGAAAGAATTAATGCTCTCACTTCTGACACTTCTCTTAAATATTGATTAATCCTAAAAGCAATGTTTTTTGAAGCTGAGTTTAAAATGCGGAGTAATTTAGCCTCCTCATTAAGGGGGAACTCAATTTGTGGGACGATAAATTTCAAGCAGGCAATAGCATACATGGGACAAGAAAGCAAAAGATAGGACAAGTCGTCCAGAACTCCCCAATTATAGACAGGGCACGATGCCTCCGGGTGCAAGACATCTATTCCTCCCCCCCCCCCCCCCCCCCCCACGAGGAAAAGAAAAAGTTTTGAGAAATCGAAGTGAAACTTAGAGAGCGTTTATGGCGTGCCTGATACTAAGTTTAAAGCAAATAAAAATCAGAAAAAAATCCAAATATTTTTTGAACTACCCAAGGGGGAGGGGTGTGATTGGATACTTCAACAACAATTTTTCCATTTTTTGCCGAGTGACGCCTCATTTCAAAGATTTTTTTCAGTGCCAAACACGATGGTGAAGCCAGAATTGCAATAGTTTTTGGCGACTTCAACTCAACGTCACCCGTTACCATAGTCTTGAGGGAGCAAATGAAGATGCTAACCCAAATGGAACCGGGGGCACGGTTTCCTTAATTTTGATGTCACGTTAACGGTGGTTGGGCAACGCGATATCTTACCCCAGCTGCCTTGTTGCCTACTGGTTGTCTGATCAATTTCTTCATTTCGATATGAAACGCCAATTTCCAATCCTAAATTCGAATTTCACGTTAGTTTCAGTACAAATACGGGCTAATTTCTCATTTTTAGTTTTCAATTCCTTAACAGGGCATGGATTTAACGCAAAGATAGTAAGCTTCAAGTGGGGAACACCGCGGTTTAGTTGCACGTATAGGTCATTAGTCGTTACGAACTTCATGTTTTGGGTTTTCCGTTGGGTAAATTATCAACACGTATTCGAAAAAGTATTCTGCTATGACAATGATCCAGGATTTTACCTGATAATCATCAGTGGAGGCAGCATTTCACGCAATGTTCACGAGAAAACAGCTGTGAGATCAGGCAAACTAAGAACAATACTGTGAAGAAGCAGAGGCTTAAAACTCAGGTTTCTCACTTAAAAAATGTGAAATAATAATAAAAAACAAGGCCCTAATCGACCAAATAAAGCCTGTACGCGAAATAACGGATTTTTTATTTTTTAATTTTTTTTTTTAAATCGAGTTGAAGGCTTGTCGAGTTGAGACGGCAGAGGCGGACTTCAGATGGCACATTCATTTCCTACGCGACTTAAAACGTAAAATACTAAGTTTAGGTGTTCAAAAAACCGACCCGCTACATCAACAAAATTAGCAAGTACCTAATGGGGCATTGGGGGAAAAAAAAAAACTCATGTACTTCACTAGTATTTGAGTAATTCTGAGGCTACAAGTAGTGTTACATTTACAGGAAGGTTAGGCTGGTGTCGTGTGCCTTTAGATCCCTTAACGAGTGACGTTTAATGATCCATTCTAACGTACGACGTTTCTAACGTCCCCTCAAGATCACGTACTCTTGGGTACGTAAGGATGACGTTAAGGCCATGTGGTCACCAAAAATTCTCTATCTTATTCCGTTTTCGGATTAGAGCAGATAACCATGAAGAAGCGCGATTCTTTCTGTTTTAGCTCAAGTCCGAGCTTGATATCACTGGTCTTTCTCAGTGTTTGAGAAAAACAAAAAGAATAGGGTGCATCCCATTTCCATTAGGTCCCTAATCATGAGATATAATACGAACTTTGTCTGATTGATCTATGGTCATTGGCGTCTACAAGGAGACGAGATCCCTTAATTCTTTTGAGGTGTGTATAAAAGAAGCAAATTAGGCAAAACAGAAATATAAAATTTGATAAAATAATTTTAAAAAACATAAAAATAACAGTATTACAGAATAAAGTCGTGCAATATGACTTCATAACCGAATTTCCCAATTATTTTCAGTTTCATGCTTAATGGATCCACCGAGGTACCACAACCGTATACTCAAACCAGGCACCATAATATTATCTCTGAGTACGGTTCTTAACTTGGAGATTTCTCTTAATAAGACGGACTTATTAAGAGAAATCTCTAAGTCCGTTTTATTTCCTCACGGGAATTATTTCACGTCCATCTTTCACTAAGGTGATAGTACTATTTCAAAAAACCCAAATCAACTTTCTACCGAATTGAGGAGAATTTCGGTAGTACTTCCATTCTGAATGTAATATTCCTACAAAGCACACCCAATAAGTTGCGAACGGTATAAAAATTTACGATGCCGTAATCATATCCATGTTAAAATATATCAGCGTGTACAGTTGATTCAGGTTCACTACTGAAGGTTTCTCTGACTAAATCCCAACCTTAGAACATCAACTTGCAAAACACAGAACACACTCAAATCCCTCATTTTCGTATTCCAGAAACAGCATCCCTGGAATTACTGTGCAGGAAGGAAAGGCAACAAATCGTCCTTCTCAGCAAGAATGACCCACTTACGCGACACAATCATTAATTCAGTTTGATCCCAGTCCTCATCCCATATTTCGTCTTTTCCGCCCCAGTTTCTTTCCCTCACGTAAATGGCATTTTCTCCCACCTTCCCTCCTGACGCCATCCGACCTTCTAGGATACTCAATTTTTTTCTTCGGACTTGATAAATAGCCGCTCCTGAATAACCATATCCCAAAACCCCATTTTGCCAATACCTCTCTTTCTTTTCAACGGTCGGGCACTTGTATTTCACGAAACTTCTGAACCGTTCCTCGTGAAATATATACCAAGTCGTTGAGCCCTGTCGACTGGATACTGAATAACGTTGCCTTCCTTCTTCCGCCTAAATTTCGTTTCTATTATGCCCTCCGCCTGTTCCCAGTTCATTTCATTCGTTTTAACCCTCACAATCGGGGGCAAATAATATTTTTTCCGTATTCAGACGGTAGGCAGTACAGCAGCGGTAACTAATTTATTTGTGTTCAGTTGGGTACACGTACCTATCATTGCATTTTGATTTGCAAACCAAACACTGCATATTGAAAAAGCGTAAGTTGAGCGTGTGCCTATGGAACAAATTTTTGGAGTTGTAAACGGGCTTTTTGCCGATTATGAACTTGAGGTTTTGGGAGCCTACTCAGTATTTGGACACTGCTGAATTCATAGCTTTCCTTGGTTCTTGGTTTAGCGTTTGTACCTACGTAGAACTATTGATTTGGTGTAATTACAGAATTCTCCTCTCTTCTCCTTTGCAGATATCGCGAACTCGTTCTCCATGGATAAAAACGGGTTTCAACCGATCAATAGATACTGTCCGAGTACCTTCATTCGTTCGGAACTTGGAAACCTTTTCCCCTGCTTGAATGACCTGGTATGGTCCTTCATAGGGTTGTTTCAGAGCTGCTTTACTTTAAGAAAAACGTGTTTTGCGTTTTTCAAATTACTTGGAACGTAGACTCGGGTCTCCTGCCATCTTGTGCCTGGCATCTTCAGGTTTCTCATCTGCATCTTCAGTAAGTTGGCATATTCAGATGTCTCCACAGAATCGGTCGGTGTTCTTCCATAAAAATTGCCAGGTAGCCTGAGGGAAACTCCATATACTAACTCCGCCGAGGAAAATCCAAAATCTTCGTGGATCGTACTTCGCAAACCAAGCAGGATTGGTGACAAGCTCTCTATCCAGTTAGGTCTATTTAAACGTTTAATCCTTTCCTTCAGCGTTTTCCTTCAGCCTTCGATGCCATCTTTCGAGCAAGCCATCTGCTTGTGGAGGCACTCGTTCAAATTCATTTTGATCCCAGCCTTTCGAGTAGGTTAGTCGTGGTGATTGTCAATGGTACGCCGGACCTTGGAATCCATGCACCTCGGAACAGATTTGCAACAGTCTCAGCTCGAATGTCAAAGAGAATCTATCGATGAATGTCAGGCAGTAACGTTTTCCTCGAACTGGTGGAAGTGGCCCTACGATACCAACATGAATGTGGTCGATCTTTGAGGTTGCTTCTAAGAACTAACCATAGGGACTTTCAGTGTGCCTTACTATCTCGCTCTTTTGACAATCTACACACTCTTTAGCCCTTTCTTACATTCCTTTTAGTTGTGACATCTCTTCTCATTTCGGGCCATTCTGCTCTCCTCTGAAGTGCTCGAAGCTTTCCCTTATATCTGGGATGAGACAGCTTGTGAATTCTGTCGAAGGTACCTTGTCGGAACCGCAGTGGTACGAATGGCCGAAATTGATCACGAAATGTGTAGCGGATACACTTGGTGTCAGGATAAATACTGAGTGCTTTATCGGCCCATTCTTACGATCTCTCATCCATTTCAACCAGTATTGATTGATTCAGTACTAATTGGTGGCAATCAACTGCAAAGCAAGTAGATTAGGTATTAGAAAAACCTGTAACTGGGTTGATAATCAGTTGACAGATACATATGCATACATCATTCTGACCTCAGTGTGAAATTAAACTATACCCTGACATCAGAGGCACATTCTCGTTATGTCTGCAGTAGGGTTTATGGAGCGCTCTACTCCCTGAAACGTATTGCGTTTTTCACCCCATCCATTCTGAAGAGAAACCTAGTTATTGCTCTAATTATCCTTATTTTCCTCTACTGTGACTCTGTTTATACCGTTAAACTTGACAGTGTCTCAAGGCAAAAATTGGAGGTTGCCTTCAATTCGTGTATTCGGTACGCTTTTGAATTAAAGTTAAGGGACCATATCTCTGAGCACAAACACAAATGTTTAGGTTTGAACTTATTTAATCACTTTAAATTGCGGCAGTTACTAACTGCTCATAAGATTATGAGTGGTGCTTTGCCTGGCTACCTTAGAGAGTTCTCTTTCCCAAAGATCAGGGGCCATTCGTATCCGCGGCCATGCTACCAGAGCTTTTGGTAAATTGTTTGGCGTCGTGGGTGAGAGACTGTGGAACTCTCTGCCTGTCCACATTCGCTCTCTCTCTCTCTCATATAATCAAATTTAGGAACTCGTGTAAGAAATTGTTATCCACCTTATAATAAGCCTTCCTCTGCCCACTACTTAATTTTTTCATAGTTTTATTTTACTTTGCATTTAGTTGCACATTTTTTTAAATTAATTTTTTCTCTTTCTATTTAGATGTCGAGCGTCTGTAATTATTACTAAGTTATTGATTGTACATAATGGAAACAATATTTCTTCGTACAATAAAGTTAATTTGATTGATTGGTTCTTTGACATGCATATTTGACCTTTCGAGATGTGACGGTAGTAAAAATAATGTGCTGCGTAAACGCTTGATAAACAAAGAGATAGAGAGAAAACTGGGACTCGAAAGACTGATTGGTAAGTCATTTTTCAATTTATTGGAATCGCCCGTTTCACTCCCTTATCTTCACATCGCCAACGAACCTCATTCCAAAGCCTATCAAACCAACGACTTTGCGCCATTTAACTACGTTTATCTGCGTTCGACAATAAAACCGTTTTATCTCTCCCCTGATTCATGTTCATTTCCTCGGATTCCAAATCACTGAATCAAATCAATTTTAAACTGATCGGTCATTCTGTGAAGTCGTTCTAAAACAATAAAGCTTTGTAATCGGCCAAGAAAAAAGTTAGATCTTCCTCAATATTGGTTCTGAGGATTTCCTAAATTCTGGTACTAACACAAAAAATCCGATAGTCCACCGTTATTCTTACGCAGTTGAACCGAATGCTCAGATCGATGAATACCAGATCTGCCGTGTGGAATGAGAGCTAAGTTCCTGAACAAGACGTGTGGAATACACTTTGGAACAATAGCTTTGATCCCGCCGAATCTGAATCCGAAATCGGATATCGAAAAAAGTGACGGGAAGTAGGTCAAATTGCGAGCGGAAGCGAGGGAAGCGTTTAATATGAGAAATTATTTGTGCCCCGGACGCGAGAAGGCTCTAGGAAGACGTCAAGGGGTTCGATGAGGCGGGGCTTGCACCTGACGGGAACGGGTTGCGAGCAGGTACACATAGGTACCTTGCGAAAGAAGCGAGAGCCATTTCAACAGAATAAATACGGACTTTTTCCTACACATACACAGCAATACCTTGCGAGCGAAGCGAGCAACATCCCCGAATAAACTTTTCGTGGTTCCACGTAGTTTTATAAGATTTAATTTGTTTGTAAGAATTCCCAACTGAAAAAAACGTCTGCCAAGTTGGGTGGGCAGTATAACTTCCTCAAGCGAGCGAAGCGAGTAGCACCCCCTACAGAAGTTAAACCTACCCTTAGGGATCTACTGCTTGCGAGCGAAGCGAGCAACATAGGGAATAACTACTATTACTGAGCGACGTTAGGCAAGGTGGAGAAAAATTTGAACAGACTTCTCTTCTGACTATCTCTGTTCATATTAATGTCCGATCAATGATGATATAAAATACTCATCCCAGATATTATTCTGAAAACTCCCTGTGAAAATGCACTTGTAGTATCTGGAGCTAGGAACTCTGATAATTTATTTTTTCTTTCTTCAATGGTAGAGGGATCCTTCGGTTTTGATATTTAGTACCTACCTTACTGCTCATCCACTACAGCCCTAGTGATGTATTGTGGATTGGCCCTTGGATGCATTTTTATAATGAAAAGGTTTTTTCAGAAATCTTTAACCCATTTTTAGCAAACTGGAGAAGATCGATTTATACCTTCATGGAAATGAGATGTAATTTCCATGGATATTATACCTACCTAATTCCACCAGGAGCAACGCAGTTGCGGAAGATGTGTTTGGCGCAGGTGTCCATCGTCAGTTTCTACACCTCGAAACATAGCTGGATACACTCTCCACTTGCATGCTGGACTTGCAACTCAACTACATTGTTTCCAGCATGCATGACTCACGCCTGCCAAGGATTTTTGTGGCTAAGATAGTACGTAGGGGAATTTTTTGGGCAGCACAGTATGTTTGGGCAATTTGTTACTTCTGGTGTTAGTCCAAGTAGCGATAAGAGGCGGGCCACTGCGGACCGTCGGATCTATCGGACCTTCGAATGACAACATGACTTATCGGATCATCGTATGTGTCGCTGTGTCCTGAATTTCTCGTGACTCTGGTGCCAAAGGGTACTATTTGCCCCCCGGAACCAAAAGCTCCCTTCCAAAACATTATTTTAACATGGAATCATGTTTTAGCGATGGATCCCCCGCCGAAAAGTGAGATTATAAAGTGACATGAAAGTAGCGCCAATAATTGTGATGATTTCCGCTTACAACCGAGTCGTTGCTAGGGATTTGATACTTCGTCGTTTTTCATCCCACAAAATTCGTTGACCATTCGTTCGAAAGCTCTCGATTTATCCAACCATACTATATTAACTACTGCGAAGTGCGTGGCCAACAAGCTGAGTTATGAGCATGGTTATATGAATAATTGTTTACACTCAGGTGATCATTCTCAATTATTGATATTGTGAACATGATTGCGAGGAGCTAAAACATGATTCCATGTTTTTTTACATTTTAGCAGTCAGGCTCAAAGTGATAACATCCGGGAGGGGGGGGGGGGGTCCAGGGGGGCGAAGCAAAAATTTTATCTTCACTCCTCTCATCATCACGCTTCTTGTTCGTCGTCGTGGGCAGTTCAGTTCCCGTCAATCAGTTGACCATCATTGACCTATCATTTCACGCCCAAGGCGCTTCAGCAATTTCTTCCACGTGGTGGCCACCATCTTCTCCACACTTCTTTCTGCTGCCTGTATCTGCCCATTTCAATATTCCGAGCTCGGCAATCAGGTCAGTCCTTTCCAATATATATTATACCGATCTAATTGGTATCAAGGCCTCTTAATTTGACGCACAAAGCATTCTTCAAAGATCACCAACACCATCGCCTTCTCGTCGTTTTTTGTACCTTTTGATGAACATTTGCTCCAGGAGTTTCGTCGTTTTGTACCCCTTTGATGAACATTTGCATACATCAACATAATACC
This sequence comes from Adelphocoris suturalis, assembly GCA_030762985.1. NCBI lineage: Eukaryota > Metazoa > Arthropoda > Insecta > Hemiptera > Miridae > Adelphocoris > Adelphocoris suturalis. The sequence goes on from CM061049.1 coordinate 57,292,572, forward strand.
CTAATCCACTTATTGTAAATAATCATTTATTCTTACATAGCACCAAGCAGGGCATGCCTTAGGTAGGTTGAACACGTTATTACAAGTAAATGAGGCATGTAAATGGAAAATGTTCTAAATGCCAATTTCTTGTTTTTCCAGGAGCAACAAAAAACTGAATATTTTCGCAACAATTAATTTGTATTAAACCAAAAGTTAATAGTACAGACCAAAAAGACATTCGAAATTTCACTATGAAAAAATAAAGTCAAAAATTCGGCTGGAAATATGAGTATCATGGAAAACGCTGAATGTCCATATACTGAAAAAATGGACAAGGGTCTAAGTGCTAGCTGGAGTTTATTAAAAAGGGTCTAAGTGCCAGGTGGAGTTTCCTAAAAAGGGTCTAAGTGCCACGCACTTATACTCCTCCACCCGAAGTTTCATGCCTCTATTGGCACAATCCAGCATGCCAAATATTTCATGTAGGTTTCATCTTTCAAATGAAGGTTTTTCCAGAACCTTTTACCCTAAAATATGCGTAGGTTTCAGTTTCTGAAAGGATCAGCGAAAAATATAACAGAAACCAAGGTATTAGGTATTTGAAATATATAATTTTATTTCAATGATTTTTTTTTTTTTTTTTTTTTTTTTTGATTTAATCGTAAATATAATCGTTAATAATTCGTATCTTTTCATTTTATATATTTATCCTTCGTTATACACTCCACTGAAAGTTTTATTAAATACCAGCGAACACAGCTAATGAGTAGGAGATTTTAGGGTTCCTAAGAAACTAAACTTCTATCAACACAGTATGGTCTACCTAATCTTATTGGGGCATTAGACACTGGTCAGCTGAAGGCCAATATAAGCAGTTTGCTATCAGGCTACCGAAATGATAAGACTGAGGGTTTCAGGTATAGAATGTGTGAGTCAGAGACGTATAACCTATATAGGGAATTAGATCCTCAAGTAAAGTGCGCCAGTTTCTCTAAACAGGAGAGTTTGGCGGTGTGGAAGCTCGCTGGCTTCTCAAATTGCGCTGCGAATTACTGAGCATGTATGCAAGATCATTCAGTTCGAGCCCTAGAGAAGAATGTTCCCTATGCAACCTGCGGGAACGTGAAGATTTATATCGTTTCTTATGTGTGATTATGAGTGCGCCCGATCCTGAGGGAATTTAGATGGTCAGCATTCAACTGTCGTACACTCTTTCGTGCTATAGCTTTAATTATACTCATTAGAGTCAAGGGGTGGCCAAGTGTGGTCCTATTTTGCAAGGCAACTTTAAGAGATTTGCAGTACAAAAGTTTAATTTTTCAGCAGATCAGTAAGACAAGACAAGCCGTCAAAAAAGAGAGCAAGCTAGTGAGGAAGAGCTGTATACAGTAATGCATAGCTACAATTGTGAAATAATTTCTAGAGATTTACAATACCTACCTAAAACATTTTCGACTCAAAGAGAAAATTCAAGCCCAGCAACCTTTTCAAACTGATACAAAATTAATGGCACCAGCTATTTTTCTTCGTTATTTTTTGTTTTTTCCCCAGACAGAGCTTCAGACAATAGAGGACCAGCAAGGGCTGTAGCACTGGAAGTTCTTTACGGGGTTTTCCAGCCACTTCCCAAGGAGCAGCTTTTCGAGTTAATTTATCGACGGTCACCCTCTCCCGTTTTCTTTCTAATTTATTGAGCAACGATTTTCCCCTTGTTTTGTTCCTTTTCCTCCTGGCCGTAGGTCGTAAACTGTCGCACCAGAAGAGGCCCAATTCTTTACATATTTTTATTCCCATTTGCGACACGCTAACGCGGAGCTCAACTAGGGGGAATATTCGCACCGTAAATTTTGTATCTGGCCAAAGAAATTAAAGTTTAAACTGGCCTTAAATTTGGGAGCTTTGTTCATAATTTCAGTACGAAAATTATCGATAAAACCTTGTAATAGTAGGCTCTTTTTCGATAGACACCTTCCATGCCAGACATTCAGTGTCGCTCGTATTGTATGAAGAAATTAGAAAGAAGACAACATGCTGTATTTAGTACAGCATTCAGTACGATACAGCGCTAAAGAGAAGAGTAAATAAACATCACACGTCGGACGTTTATGTACATGTTTGAGACATATGATACTTCAGGAGCGTTCCACGTGTTATAGCCGCCATTTATACGTTGAATATATTCGAATAAGTCATAATCCTTAATAGTGAACGATGGTGAACCCATACCGCCTGCTGCTAATACGACTCTGCATACCATTCTGCATACGAATCGTAGTCAGTCACCTGACTAGAAAAACCAGAACGTGAAGAGGATTTACTTGTCGAAAACACAAATCGTAAATGTTAGGTATTGCATGATTGAAAGTTTGAAAGTCATTGAAAGTCAACAAAATGAATTGGTACCAGTCATCTGGTTCCTTATTTAAGAGCGTGACGTGAAGAGCGTGAGGAAACCAGTAAAAAGCACCGAACGCTTGGATTTTTAATACGGGCGCATTTCACATGTTATAACCACAATTTATGCATTTATTCTAATCAAATAAATCCTTATCCTCAATGGTGAATGAAATAGAACCACCTGCTGCTAATGCGATTCTGCATTATTGCATTGTTTGAGAGTTACTGTTGACTAGGGAAGGAGGTTTTATTGAGAAGGGCTGAGAACTCAGAGTCAAACCCTGAAATATGAAAACAGGGAACAGCACTGAACTTGGCAGCATCAAAGTTGTCGCTGAATCTCTTTCGCTTGCAGGCTTAATCTAGTGTCTGAGCTTAATGATATAGTTGGAAAATTTTGATACCACAGTGCCGATATATGGCATTGATATTGGCAGCAGAATGAACACCACTTTGGCAACGGATAAATTGTAGCAGAGCTAATCTTTGCAGAGCTCTACCAATTAGGAAAAAGTGCCAAGAATCGGCGGTGGCTCTAATTGTTGTCGCACACCTGAACTATAAAAATCAGTAGGTACGTGATGTGGATTTACCTGTGGAGAAAACATCTGTTAGGTAAACATTGTTGCTTGCAAGAAGAGTGCAGTAAACTAATGCAAGAATACGAGAGATAATTACCTTGGGCAAGGCGGCTAGGCACTGCTGCTTCACGTCCCATACGAGCTGATGTGAGGGGAACTGAAGGCACTTGTGGACATTCAGCTCAGGAACATGGACCCTGAGGAGAAGGTAGCCCGGGACTGGGCCCTCCCCGCCAGACTCCATACCTCACTGTAACAAAAAACAGAAAATTTGGCTTAAATTTCATTTGAAAATTCCAGTCATGCGGCATGATCGTATGAGTGAATTTTTAAAAATTACCTTTCGCATTATAATACGTTAAACTGCATTGATTTTCAAGCAATTTCAGTAGAAAGTAATTTAAATACCAATTTTATGGCAGAAAAAGCACATACTAAGTAAAATTCGGTGATTCAAAAAAGATTTTGGATTTTTAGGTTGTTTTGCAGTTTTTATAGATTTTTCAGCAAATATTAATGAAATTTAAGTACGTTTTCAGCATAATTTCTTGCAAAATTTTTTAATGTTCAAGTTATTTGTTGATAATTTGGTTTTGACTGAAAGCCTCCTAATAATTATAAATTTAAACGATTTTTAGAGATTTTTTTTAGTACATTGACCAATTTAATGTGCTAAAAAATTGTTGGCCAACGAACTCATCCTTTCGATTCAACCTTCCTTTCGAATTCAAAATTTTTGTTCGACAGCAAAAAATGTCACGCTTTTTTTCACCTACTACCAATCTTTGCTAGAGAGAGTATAACTTCCTGATTTCCCATCCCACGAAAACCGTTCGTTGGAAAGTTGCTATGTGAATTTATAACACGTGACTCCACATTCGAATGTTCCAATTTCCCCCTGAAGATCTCTGGATCAATCCACTACTCTGCTGGGATTTTTCTCCCTAGTTCAATACTCAGTCGATTTTTCTCACAAATGGTTTAGGTACTCTAGGTGATGCAGTTACCAGAGAAGCCAATGGCATATCCATTCACTTTTTATGTGCGTGTAGCGTTGTTACTTTTGAACAGTCTAACCACAACTCTTGATAATTATTTTTGTAGTTCGTATAACTCACCTATGAAATGATAAGGTACGCTATTGAAGCTTGATTGTTTAGGAGTTATAATATACCAAAAAAAGCCACAGTTCCTTTGAGCCTGACGGCTAAAATTAAAAAACATGAATATGCTTTAGCCGTACACGACTCACTCCTCGTCGATTCTCTGAACCCGACCCCCCATCGGCCTCTGAACTCTGTTTATCATTCAAAACAAAAAAATGTTTTAGCTCCTCGCTCTCACTTTATTATAGAAATGATCACGACCATTGAGCTCTTGTGAGATGATGATCTCCTAATAGAAACTCGCGAGTAAACATTCACTTTATTATAGAAATGATCACGACGATTGAGCTCTTGTGAGATGATGATCTCCTAATAGAAACTCGCGAGTAAACATTCACTTTATTATAGAAAGAGGCTAAAGAGGCTACATACGAAATTACAGCTTCCTATAGTGTAAAGTATAGAAATTACCTATTAAAATAATTTAACCACCGCTTCACAAATCTAACCGTTCTCGCAATATTCGGATCACCTGCTATGAATCACATAATCGAAACACCAGCTCAATGAAATCATCAGAAATTAACAAGCGGTTGCAATCATGTTCACAATATCAATAATTGAGAATGATCACCTGTGTGTAAACAATTATTCATATAACCATGCTCATAACTCAGCTTGTTGGCCACGCACTTCGCAGTAGTTAATATAGTATGGTTGGATAAATCGAGAGCTTTCGAACGAATGGTCAACGAATTTTGTGGGATGAAAAACGACGAAGTATCATATCCCTAGCAACGACTCGGTTGTAAGCGGAAATCATCACAATTATTGGCGCTACTTTCGTTGCACTCTCGTGGGACATTTTTCGGTAGTTAGGTCACGGCTAAAGCATATTCATGCTAAAACGCTTTAAATTATTACACCAAGTTTTCATTAAAAAATTCCCTGACAATTCCAGGTTTTCCCTGCTTTTCCAGTTGGGGGCCATCCAGAGTATGCAACGCGTTTGTTTAAGGTTTACGCAATTTTTGAAGAGTTACAGGTCCAACTAAATTAGGTTTTTTGCCCATTTTGGGAGGTACATACACATAGTGAATTCGTCCTGCACGTAATGCCACGCACCTATTTCACAAAGTCATTACACCTAAATACCTTCGATGTGAAGAATAGTGAAAGGGATCTTGGTTGTAGGTCGTTTTCGCGGGCGTGGTCACCCACCATCCGCGGGCACCAGTTCTCCTCAAATAGCTTCCACCGGATTGTGCAACGCGTTTAATGAACGCGAATCTGGTTTATCTGACCTTACTCTGTCTTGCGCCTCATTCGCATCTCGAATATAAATGTACTACGCTCACGGAATTATCTCACAAATAAGCGGCAGGCACATCACCTTCCTCGTATTTTTAACGTGTCTAATACACATATTAATGTGTTTCCCAAGTGCCGCTAATGTATTTGATTACCATTACATATATCAAAACCATTGAGGAAAAGGAGAATATCCTGTCACAACCGTCTGGCATGATGAAATAACGAGATGTAAAATCATCAAGAAATCGTAAGACGGTAACATTCTTGTACTGCGATTTATCCTAAATAACGCAGGTTCTACCTACCTGCGTTACTGAACACTATTTCTACCTGGAGGTAATGACTCACAAGTTTACTAAAATATTGTGGCGGTACCTGTTGGAAAAGTGATGAACTATTTCGCACCCCTCGACCCTCTCAAACCCCTAATCTCAGAAATGTCTGTTTTAGTAAGTTATGCACGCCGTTCAACCTCTCCTGATCAAATTTCAATAATAACTCTAGAATTAATCTTTGAGTGTTGAGATGAAGATTTTTTGGTAATTGTTTACTATTACTTTGTCACCTCTAACTTTTTCAGTATGAAGACATTTGTAATATTTATGCTTGTAAATAAAGGATTTATATTTATTGAGGAGTTTTGTTGCATTGTTTAGACACTTTTTTGCGGCTACTGCTCACTACAGTGACACGTTTGTTACAACGAAACTGATTAATTCCTTCATTTAAAGTCATGTCACTACCGCACTCCGGGCATTTTTTAGATTTCGGCAACACACCGTGATTGTATAAAAAAAGGTTCAAAGTGTCTTTATTTTCGGTTATTACGATAAACTGACTCAAAGTAAGCTCACAATTGTTGCACAGAAACGGATCGTAACCGGAACACGACGCCATCAGAACTGACTGCGAGAAACCGCTTCATGACGGAACTTTGATAAGACCTGTACTTTGACCCCATGTAACTAGCAATATCTGTTTGTTCCGGCCCTTCAAACATGTTTATCTGTCGTTGGTAGTCCATTGCTGATAATATATCTAAATACTGAAAAAGTTAGAGGTGACAAAGTAATAGTAAACAATTTTACCGATTTTTTTTTCTCTAAACCCCCCCCCCCCCCCCCCCCCCAAAAAAAAAGTTGTATTCACATTTTTGGGAAATTAGAAAATTTGGCTTCATCTCTACTGGTAAAATTGACTAATGAAAAACACAATCCCTTAGCTATTTATCGATCAGATTAAAAACAAAGGATATAATATACAAAAACGCAACAGCCCAGGTGCAACGGGCCCTTAAGTGATAGAAATGGTTTAAATTTTTCGATTCGGCAAAATAGAATGAACGCACGGTAGTAATTTATCGCGTTATTCAGAACCGGTGAAGAAGAAGGAAGGTGACACAGGTAAATTGGGTGCTGCTAAACGAGCGTTCAGGACGGTGTTTTCGTGTTGTATTAACGGCTAGATAATCCAAGATAACGGTGATACTATAAGGTGATAGTCTAAGTTAACGGTATAAAAGTGAGGCTAATTGATATCTCGGAACACTAACTTTGTGTCAACATCACGGTCGGCCCCAGTTGTTAACTACTGTTCTGCAAGTTCGGTTGTTGTGATTTGTTGTGACCTTTTGAGACGATCCTTTGACTTTTTCATGTTTCATTAGGATGGCCCGTGATTTGAATGTTTGCAGGTCAAAACCACTTATCCAGGTCGAAACACTTATCATGGTTGAACCACTCATCCATGTTTAGCAGGACCGCGAGACTAGCAAACGTAGTAAAGGTAGACTTTTTTTTAGAAATGAAACGAAATCAATCATCAAGTTAAATTTACAACATCAATAAATATAATGAAATATCTCAAGATGAAATATAGTATCTGCACTACTGAGTTACTGCGTTATCCGCCCAGTTTTCTCTCCAGCAATATCGATGAAGCATTTCATTGCTAAAATTTGGAGAGCGTCAATTAAAAAGTAAACCAGAACGACAGGCGTTTTTATAAAACTTTTAGCAGGATGACGCTAAGTGAAAAATACGGGGTGCTTTGGCATTTTTATTACCTGACAGCTTTCAGGGCGCCGCCGTCCCCCAAAACGCGCGACGGGTTTCAACTCAGCTAAAGTGCCAAGTTCTGAGGGGCCATCACTCACTTGAATCTGTCGTTAAGAACTTGAGGAAACCCATCTCCACTTGCAGAGGGAGAGAGCGCTTCCTTTCTGTCTTGTCAGGACGTACGGAAGGAAAATGAACGAAAGCAAAGAAAAACTTCAGAGATATTTTCAGCGTCAACATATTCATATATTTGTGTTGTGACGATTTTCGAAATTGAATTAGGTATTGTTATTTCCTTAAAAAGGTTCATCAGTATCTCAACAATTGAATGCAAAAATTATAATTCTTCAATCTTTAAAATTGACAAATGTAAAATGTTTAGGGTTTCTCGAGGGTTGGTCAATGAAAAGTCTATATTCTAGACCGACGTTTCGAAATATTTATATTTCATCTTCAGGGCTTGGAAAACTGTATTTGGACGCTTATTTCATATCAATCCTCGTTATAGAGCTACGGTAACTACATCTACTTAAACAACATCTTTGGGTATACTGAGAAAACTGAAAAAAACTTAGGGGTATACTGAGAAGACATTATTGAAGTTATACTGAACAGAGACGATAATTGAAGTTATAAGAGGTGAACAATAGCAACGTGGACGAAAATACTGTATACTGCATTCTCGTCCACGTTGCTGTTATACACCTCTTATAACTTCAATTTCCGTCACTGTTCTATAACTAGTATAACTTGAATAATGTTTTCTCAGTATACCCGAAAACAGCTATCTACTTGAACAACAGCTAGGTAGCTACCTACTAAAGCTCAATGACGAGGATTGATATGAAATAAGCGTCCAAATACAGTTTTCCAAGCCCTGAAGATGAAATATAAATATTTCGAAACGTCGGCCTAGAATATAGACTTTTCATTGACCAACCCTCGAGAAACCCAAAACATTTTACATTTTACTCAGTGGTCGAGAAAACCCAGGCAATGGACAAGTAAAGAATAGTTACGGGAAAAATGTATTTTTGAGAAGAACGCATCTGAAGTTTTGAATAGCATCTCTCCATTTATTTAATAATATTTAACAAAAACATATACATGAAATTTACTGTCTATTAAGACTATTAATCGGCATCAATTTTTATAAATTCTAAAGGGTAGCATTAAAGGGCTAAACAATCAAACATCGAGATCTCGAAAACTTTCAAGGTAACAGTAATGATTTTATGATTGTCAATGATAACTTAGGGAGAGCAAACCGTTTAATCTACAGCGTTGCGGATGGTTTTAATCGATCCATTGGGATTATATCTAATATAATATTTAATAATTAATTTAATTTAACAGCGTTGCTGATGGTTTTGATCGATCCATTGGGATTATATTTAATATAATATTTAATAATTAATTAAATTTCATATAATCTCAATGGATCGATTTAAAACCATCTGCAACGCTGTACATTAAACGGTTTGCTCTCCCTAAGTTTGAAAAGAAACACCTTCGGATTTCTATATCATTTCATCATGCGCTGCTAGCGAATCTATTTATTGAGGCAATCAAGCTCTAAATTCCATTAATGATCGCTAGATAGTGGAACCGGTAGACATAAATTGCCTTGTAAATATCAGCTGATATAATGCCAATAATCGAATTATCAGGTGATATAGTTGCAATGGTATTTATTCTAACTTTGCGAAATCGAGTTTATCAACTATTTTCCGTGCGAATCTACATACTAGAGAGACATTGATGCCTAGATGCTAAATTTCATCTCATAAATTACTCCGAAGTCTACCTATACGTAGCGGAAGCATTGTTTTCACTTTTGAGAGATGAAAAAGTTTTAGTCTCCAAAAAATCAAACGGTTGTTGTTTTTCTACAGTGGTAAAATTCCCAATCGCATTTTACGTTTTAGACCATTCTGCAAACATTCGTTCCATGTCTTTCTATGTCTGTGTAGCCGCAAATACATGTAACAACAATCTTAATTTCCACAATATTCAACCGATGTGTACGAAATTTTCATGGAATGTGCGGGTTAGGGTGTAGATGGTTTTCTATCATTTCCGTTGTTCCCAAATCAATACTTCACTCTGCGCATGTAAATTCCATCAAACATAATTTTCTCACGCCCCCGTGGTCCGATCTCGCTCAAATTTGGAGGATAAGTGGGAGAGATTAATTTGAGCATTCTCGAGTAATTTCAACATAATTCTATCATTAGTAGCTACTGCCCATGCGCGAATGTGTATTCCTTTTAATGAGCCTTTTTCAACAGTTTTCATATGATTTTGATAAAATTTTCAGGGAATGTGCGGGTTAGGCTGCAAATGGTCCCCTAATAATCGTATACTTCTCAAATCATTACTTCATTCTGCGCATGCGCAAACGTTAATTACTTCAAGTATAATATTTTTCACGCCTTGTCGTATAATCTCCCTCAAGTTTGGTACATAGTTGGGGGACGATAGTTTAATTCAGGGGTGCTCAAACTTGAACTGCTGGCGATCTACCTCAATATTTTTAGACTACTTACGATCGACTCTGAGAGGCTGCAAGTATGTGTGATGCAGGGTTGTCGTACATACACGATACACCCTACCTACCTAGGTAGGGTGTACCGTAGCATATATAGATATTAGCTTTCCGCACAATTTACATTATTTTAGTCAAGGTTTGGGTTAGGTTTACTTAAGTTCTTCTCTACAATATCAATGAAAAAACTCCTAGTTATTCAAAATTGCGAGTTTATTCGTTGTTACAAAACAAAAGAGTTACATATGGTGTTAAACTCAACTAAGGAGTGACTTTGGATGTTGAAGCGTGGCACTGCAAGTCCTCAGCATACTTTTCATAAGATGGTGCGTAACCACTGAGTGCCAATCGCAAGCATGATGACATATGATCGTCAGTTAGTCGATTGCGATATTTTGACTTAATTATCTTCATTTCAGAAAATGCAGACTCGCACAAGTAAGTTGACCCAAACATTGCCGTCACTTGAAGGGCGATTTGCCTTAGATTCGGATATTTATCTTCAGATATAAAACACCAGAAATTTGTATCAGATGCTGTAGCTTTGAGATGTATATCTGATATAATCTGCACCAACTCATTTTCAACAGAACATGAGTTCATATTAAACTGACTTGCTACTTCAGTAGCTAATTCCTCAATGTTTTTACATGAAAAAGGATAACTCATAAATGATGCTATATTTGCCAATTTACTGCAATCATAAAAACGCATTTCGAATTGTCCCAAAATATTTGATAATTCAGCCTCATACGTATCATAATTCAACTGAGGAATCCTTGCTTTCAAATACGGAAAATGTTTCAGATCCTTTCTTTTCAGTTGATCTACCATAATAAATTTCATAATTTCAAAAATCATAATTAATTTTTGTAGTTTAGTTACCTACTTATTAAAAAATGTTTTCTTCTCGAGATCTACTCAAAAAGCACTCGCGATCGACTGGTCGATCGCGATCGACCGTTTGAGCACCCCTGGTTTAATTATTCCATATTAATTTCAACATGATTGCATCATTAATAGCTCCTGCGCTTGAAAGTGTATTCCCAGGAACACAGGGACAAGGTTAATTTCAAGTTTTCATTAGGCGCCTACATCTACGTAGACATATTGATGTCTACCTACGAATCTGCAATTTGAAAAGGACTTTCTTTGTAATATTAAGCATTCGATATAAGTCGACACTGATCAGCTTTGGGGCCTCAGTCTTATTAGTCCTATTAGTTTTTTAATCGACTTATGATGCTGAAACCTGAAACGTAGCTCCTTTTTGGAGATCTCGAATACAATTACAAAGTATGGAGGGACTCAGATCACCTTCGGAACTTCCGAGGCTAACTTTCTGTGAAGTTATTATATTTAAGAGAAATATCAAGTCCGCACATTAAGAAACTAGAAGTAAAAGTAAATTTATTTCATAACGTAGAAATCTCTCTGGGTCGTGCTAAGCAACCGAATAATAATAATTGTGTACCTATTGAACATAATAACTGAAGGCTACATTACATTTCCTCTTCTCGAATGTCTTTTCAGTCAACGTGTTTCTGGTCTTCTACTTGATCTTCTCACAACAGGTTGGAATTCTCCTTGATTTTCCTTGTCCGCTGATGATGACTGGGTTTCTAGTTCTTCTAGATGTACTTGAAGGTGCCACCAATTTCTTCGGACATCTGTTCATTTTCGAGGGTGCCAATATATGAAAGAGGTTGGTGTGATAAAGTTTTAACGGTTTCTTTCCGTTTCAAATCCATCACCCAAACTCTCTCCCCAACGGACAGCAGCGGCAACGACTTCACTTCTTTTCCATCATCGAAATTTTTCTTCATACGGTGCTTCATTCTGTTGTCATATTCTCTAAATTCTTGGAGATCCTCCGCTTCGACTAGTTCGAAACTATCGATAGAAGTCGACCTCAGTTTCCGCCGATACAGCAATTCTGCTGGTGATAGGCCGGACTCCAATTAGGAAGTCCTATATACCAGTAACAAGATTAGGGTCTTCACACTTAATCAGAATTCGTTCGGCTATAGCTACTGCATTTTCGGCCTGTCCATTGGATTGCGGAAAATCCCAAACCTGACACCATGTGAAGTTATTATATTTAATTTAATTAATTTAAATCTCTCTGGGTCGTGCTAAGCAAACGAATTATAATAATTGAGTACCTTTTGAATATAATAACTGAAGGCTACATTACACTTTCCTATTCGACTCACGGTGTTGTTATTTAGATGGAGCTCCTCTGGGACTCCTCGGAAACAATTAAGAGGTACGGAGGCGCACTGATCAGCTGAGGGCCTCTGTACCTACTATATTCTTTCCTTACCTATAGACGTTTTTCAAGCATTTTTACTGTGAAACGTGATATTGTGGGGTCTTGGAACTGTAAAGTTGTTATCACTTTTGGGAGGCATGATGCACCATGTTCTGATTATATATTGCATACGGGGTTTATTAATTATAGACAAATTATCTGCGTAGATGGGATATCTCACGCAGAAATAATAAACCTTTGTGTAATAATTTGCAGTTTTTAGGCTGCTCTGGACCTGGTGTGGATATTTGACATCGGTTGTTAAAAACCTTTTTATGTATTGTTTATCGGTTTAAAACAACTTTACCATCGACACTAGCTTATAAATTAAGAGGCCCATAGACTGAAACCTATGAGAGTTAGCACACAGAATACACAGATAGACAGATTTACACAGAACTGAACCTATGCAGTTAACCTGTGCAATGTCAATGGGAGCGGTATGGGGAGGAAAAAAGTTAGCGTTACCCCAACATTTACTTGGGAGGTTCCAACCTGAGGAGCCGTAGCGGGGGGCGGGGGATCGTTGAAGACAGGTCTGGAAAACACCCAGGAAGTGGAATCAGCATAGGGGGCGGAACGGCGAGGGGTCCAGGGATGAGGAAGCTGCACCGACTCGTTTCCATGGTGACAGTGGCGCTGAGAGATCGATCTGCCTTTGGGAGCGGCCTTTGAACCCCTTTGAGCCTTCGGGGGTGGCGGGGGCGGGAATGTTGTCCCCTTTTACTACCGGTGCTGAAAACATTTCTAACCGCATTCTCGGCGGCGTTTCGGCGGGAGACGTCCCAATAAATTTCGTGGGGGTGGGGTTTTACGATTTTGTTCAAAATCTACTTTTAATAACAAAGGACTGGCAGTGGCTTAACCTCTAAACAATAAAAAAGCACTAATACGGCAATAAAAATGTAATTATAATATTAATAACACGCGATTATAGTTTTATTGGAGGATAAGTGACCGAATTGGGGTGGGGTTTTACGATTTTTTGTCCAAAATCGACTTTTGGGAACAAGACAGGCACTGGCTTAACCTTTAAACAATAAAAAAGCAACAATACGGCAATGAAAATGGAATAATAATATTAATAACACTTAATTTTGCTATGTAACGTTCGCATGGAAATCCTCAATGAGTCCTGCTTTAGGCCCAATTGCATGTCATCAATCTGAGATGTGCGAAATAAACTGCAGCTGTCCGCCCATAAAACAGGTACTCGAAACAGAATACTTAGGGGTAAAAATAGACCAGTGCCTTGGGTGGGATGAACATATAAAAGATTTATCTAGAAAAATAAGAAGGTTGCTACCGATGTGTCAGAACTTCGTAACTTTATGACCTTGAAAATAAAGAAACAATTTTACCACGCAATGTGCCAGTCACTACTGATTTATGCTATGCCAGCCTGGGGTTCAGCTTTCAAAACTAAACTTCAGCCGTTGTTTACGATCCAAAAAGCCCTGATCAAGGTACTATTAAAAAAAAACCCGTTAGGTTTGGGTCAAGATATTTATTTAAAGAATTCCAAGTTCTAGACTTATTTAGACTAATAGATAAATCGACTATAATTTATACTTACAAGCGATTTCTATAAGGTGGATTTGAAATAGTAAGTAATATTGGCTTAGGGCCATGTCATACGAGCGCTATTGCCGTCGCGCTGATAGCGTCGCGTTAAAAACGCTCCAACCCGGCAAAGGGGTTCTTATGGAGCATGTCATACGGACGCTAATGCCGTCGGCGAGTCCGCGTTAGCCGGACGCTGGGCGCTGCCAACGCCGACGGTCGCGCTAGCAACGCGGCGCACGTGACGCCGGGACCCTGTCATACGGAGCGCTAGCGCTAGCGGGACGCATTTGCCGCGTGAGCACTGGCAGAACAACTGGAACACCTAATAACATAATTGCCGCGACGGCAAATGCGCCCGGAAAACGCTACGTATGACAGGCACCTGGCGTTGGCGGGACGGCATCAACGCGACGCATTTGCCGTCACGTATGACATGCACTTTTTCCGGCGCTATCTCGACGCTATCAGCGCGACGGCAATAGCGCTCGTATGACATGGCCCTTAAGAAGTTCAAACCAGATTACTCTAATTATACCAAGATTTAATACTTCCGCTGCACAACGTTTTCATATATATATAGAGGGATCACCCTTTTTTTGGCAAAATTATTTCAACCAGAACGCTTAGTAAATTCAAACAAAGTAGATCTGAAGAAGCACTATATGGCTTAACTGTCTCATTTGCCTAGTCATTTATGTTATTTCAATTATTATTGACACTCATTATCATTTACTCCTCAAATTTTGAATTTTTTTATTTATGTAAACCAATGGAGCTATATCATACGTACTATATCTTTAGACCTTGATGGTGAAAATCCTGTATTGCAATTAATTATTTAAATAATCACTAACAGGAGAGCTAAATAATGAACAGACGATCCAATTCCCTGCACAAGATACTTCTTATTGGGAATTGAAGCATTTTTTGAACAAATCTGTAGTACATTGTTAGTAAATATTATTCTGAATAAAATGCATACCTATAGGTATATATATATTTTTTTTTTAAATTACAGTTTTATTGGAGGATAAGTGACCGAAGTGGCCCTTCTAGAATTACAAAATACTAAGATGTATCTATTTGCGGATGACACTGCCGTGTTAGTTGAAGTTGACACACATGGGAAAACGTATTTGCCAATGCAAACCTAGTGATCAACGTGGTAAGAAAATGGTTCTATGAAAACTATCTAACTTTGAACACAGAAAATTCAAGATTGGTTATTTATGGAGGACACAAAACATATATGTTGATGAGAAAGATTTATGCATCACATTACATGCATGCAAACCAAATATCATCTGTTTATGCCATGCATAAGTATCTTGGTATAGTCTAGGACGAAGAGCTAACTTGGAAACCCCATATTGACTATACTCACGATAAGATTAAGAAATTTATGTACATTTTTTACAACATTAGACACTCACTTCCGAGAGATACGATAAAACACAGTACAGCAGCAACAGCAGCAGTTATTACATATGGAATAATAACATGGGGGGGGGGGGGGGACATACTCCTCGCATATAAATAAATTACGCGTACGCCAGAAAATCATTATGTTGTCATTACCGCCTAGGACGCCATCTATAAATTAATATAATATAGCAAAGCTGTTTATCCATAAGGCAACTATATGTTAAAAATTTACTTTTGCAATTCCATAAGTATCCAAAAATCATAAATTCACAGCGTAATCCAGCATATACCACAAGATATGTAGTCGCAGGGAATGTAATTCGACCAAGACCAAGAGCAACGCTGTCAACACATAGTCCAAACTTTATTATGTAGGTACATCATTCACAGAGCGCTAGATAGTCATATGCAAAGAGCTCAAAATTATACTATACCAAACTACAAAAAGCAAATTTTAACGTGGCTTATTAAAAACGGGGCAGCTGACTGCGCAACTATACTAAACAGCATTTATGCATAATATTATAAAACAATAATTTTACTATAGAAAAATTTTCTACTTATAAGAAGACTAGCGTTCCCCCCGCGCGCGTTGCTGCGCCCAAATTAAATTTGTTTATTGATCGTAATTTTAAACTGTTATTAAGTCAATCGTGGGATCATTAGGGAAAAAACTGGATTCTAGATCCACTCAGCTGATCTGGGATCGGTCAGTTGTGTTCAGCAGTCCCTCAAGGGGCTACATACCAAATCTCAGAATCGTGGGATCATTAGGGAAAAAACTGGATTCTAGAGCCACTCAGCTGATCTGGGATCGGTCAGTTGTGTTCAGAAGTCCCTCAAGGGCCCACATACCAAATCTCAGAATCGTGGGATCATTATGGAAAAAACTGGATTCTAGAGCCACTCAGCCGATCTGGGATCGGTCAGTTGTGTTCAGAAGTCCCTCAAGGGCCCACATACCAAATCTCAGAATCGTGGGATCATTAGGGAAATAACTGGATTCTAGAGCCACTCAGCTGATCTGGGATCGGTCAGTTGAGTTCAGAAGTCCCTCAAGGGCCCACATACCAAATCTCAGAATCGTGGAATCATTAGGGAAAAAACTGGATTCTAGAGCCACTCAGCCGATCTGGGATCGGTCAGTTGTGTTCAGAAGTCCCTCAAGGGCCCACATACCAAATCTCAGAATCGTGGGATCATTAGGGAAAAAACTGGTTTCTAGAGCCACTCAGCTGATCTGGGATCGGTCAGTTGTGTTCAGAAGTCCCTCAAGGGGCTACATACCAAATCTAGGAATCGTGGGATCATTAGGGAAAAAACTGGATTCTAGAGCCACTCAGCTGATCTGGGATCGGACAGTTGTGTTCAGAAGTCCCTCAAGGGGCTACATACCAAATCTCAGAATCGTGGGATCATTAGGGAATCTCCGCGTAACGCTCCCCGCGTGACGCTCTCCGCGTGACGCTCCCCGCGTGACGCTCCCCGCGTGACGCTCCCCGCGTGACGCTTTTTCATTTATGTGCCATAGTAAAGACATAAAATGTCAAAAAAAAAAAAATGTAGTAGGCCGTCAAGAAGGTACCAGTACTTTCTGTTCAACTATTTCTACAACCACTAAAATTTCTAAAACCTGACACTGCACCCTTTTATGCCCTCTGGGTCAGAGCCCTTTGAACGGATTTGCACCAAACTTTACAGGAACAATCCTTGAATCATGCCTAATAATACCTGAAAGTTTCATTACAATCTGTCGAGCGGTTTCGGAGTCTATAGGCAATATACATATATACATACATACATCCTCTTTTATAGATATAGATAGGGACATCAAATACCATTGTAGTTATAATATTTAAGCTATGTGTGGACGCATTTATGCGATGTTACGTCGACGTGCTATGTTTGAAATTATGGGCAAATCGCCTAGACCTTAACCAACAGCACGGGCCAAGCCTACCGCTGGAAAATTAAGCTAGGCGAGTAGCCTAGTTCTATTATTGTAGTATCATCATATATATGTGTCTTTATTGAAATAAATCTATCTATCTAAAAAAGAAAAGTTGGTTTTGCTTACGCAAACTACGTTTTTTTTTTTTTTTTTTTTTTTTTTTTTTTGCCGTTCAACTATGAACTCGGTCTAGTTTCGGAAGGTATATATCAGGAGTTTCAAATTTCGTTATGGATTATGGAATGAAGGGGATGATAGTAATAAATTTTGCTAACTATTTTCGACAGATTTTTGTGATCATTTTTTTATTCAATTATGAATTTGGTCTAGTTTGTGGAAAATTTCATGCTGGAAGTTCTATGATTGAAATTTACTGTCGGTGGAGGGGGCTAAAGTGGAGGGGGGGGGGGGAGGTAATTTCGAGAAGTCATGAATATTTCTGTTTTTCTCTTATTTGAACTCTCACCTATATTCAGTCCATTCATAGGGACGCTCCTGTAATGCATGCATTACTTACCAATATGTTTAGTACATGATCTAGTTACCCGTACGAGCCTAATGTAGAGTTTGTAATTATCGGATATGTGATTCTCTTAAACACGAAACAAGCTGTTAGAGCGAGCACGATGAATGCTAAACTATTTGCATCGATTTCTCGTAGCGTTTTCGTAAGCCCGAGAGAAAGAGAACTCTTATAGAGACGTTAACGTGACTCTTGTCGTGAATCACTGCACAAAACTCAATTGTCACAGCAGACAATTTTCGAAATATAACATGAATTAGGAAACAACGACCACTTACCTCTACATCATATAAAAACGATTCAGCCGCGAAGAACACGAATCTTTAAAACGTGTAAAATGAACCTTGAAACGAAATCTTGACAATGAAAAAGCTGAAATCTTCGATAAAACGCCGAAAGCAAGAACAAAATGCCGATAATGACCCTTCTGGTTGAGGTGCGGGGAAAAAACACGAAAGAAACACAAATATAAAGGTTAAACCAACAACAAAAGATGGGAAAAATCAGGCGATTTTGTCGGGTGGGTGTGTGTGTGTCCATGCCAACTGCATCATAGTTGCTAAGTTATTCTGGAGTGTTATCTTAGAGAAAGGGCAAGTTGTCGTCTCGTAATTACGATTCCGAAAAAGCATAGCACGAGTAAAGCTGACTATTGCCGTTCCGAAAAGCGTTTCCACGTCACGAAAACCTCTTCTCGTCTCGGGAAGGCCATTTTCGTATACGAGAATATGAATACGAGAAGCACGAAAACTCTCTAATCTATAAGATTTATAATAATGAAACTCCGTCTGTCTGTTTGCCTGTCGTGTCTATGCACGGCCAAACGGCTGAGTTTTCGAAATTTTCTGATCCCACCCGAAGGGCGGGAGGGGGGTCGAAGTAACGGTTAATGTGCGCTTTTTCGACTTCCCTGCTTCCCCTAAACCTCTAAACGGCAGCCGAAAATTCTGGAAAAATACCGGTTTCGTAGGTTTTTGAACGAGGAATACGACGGCGCGATCGGATCGCGAAAAAAGTATCGGGAAATGCGTTAAAAAAAATGCGATAATACGGACCCGTTTTCTCGAAAATTCCGACGAAAAACTTGGTTTTTTCCGATTAAAATATACCCCATAAAGGTACGTTTTTCGAAACGGTTTTCGCGGGCGAAATAAAGGTTTGATCCCGCCGAATCTGAATCCGAAATCGGATATCGAAAAAAGTGACGGGAACTCGGTCAAAATGCGAGTGGAAGCGAGACGAAGCGTTTAAAATGACATTTTTAATCAAGCCCACCGCCGTTTCACAATGTTGCGAGCAGGCCTACGCACTTAAGTCTTGAAGGGACTCGATGACTCATTTCAACGGAATAAATACGGGGTTTTCCCAACACATATGCAGCAATACCTTGCGAGCGAAGCGAGCAACATCCCCTAATAAACTTTTCGTGGTTCCACGTAGTTTTATAAGATTTAATTTGTTTGTAAGAATTTCCAACAGAAAAAACGTCTGCCGAATTGGGTGGGCAGTATAACTTCCTCAAGCGAGGGAAGTGAGCAGCATCCCCTACAGAAGTTAAACCTACCCTTAGAGATCTACCGTTTGCGAGCGAAGCGAGCAACATCCCCTACATGTTTCAATTGTAATACATCGCATGTATACAGCCACACTTTGTGAGCGAAGCGAGCAACATTCCCTACATACCACACTTTGCGAGCGAAGCGAGCAACATTCCCTACATGCCACACTTTGCGAGCGAAGCGTGCAATTTAATGGGGCCCCCCGGCTGGACATGGAGGCGAGCGTAGCGAGCCGGAGCGGCTAGTATACAATAATGACCGGAATTAATGTCCTAATACCAGAATGAGAGACTCTTCGTCGATTCAAATTACTACACAACCTACCGAACTCACCATGATATCGAGAGATGAAATTTTTGTTTTATTCCACGTTCATTTTTTACCCTCCGCCGGACGCCTAATGAGTTTTTAACCGCTTTCCAATGCCCAACCCTCCATTTACTGTCCTACCTCTAAAAAAGTAACTGAACGGTATCACCCGCTCCATCGATTTGAATTTAATTAAACGGCAAGAGGAAGGAGGGGGTTGGCGGAGGTCGGGATGGTGGGATAAGGTCCCTCAGAGTAATTTGCATTGTCTGCTCGGAAAATCTACATCGCCTGCGGTTTATTCTAATTAAGGTTTTTTTTCGGTCCTGAAGAAAAAATCAATGTCACCGTTTTGGTGTTTTTGTCAAAGCAGTTTTTATGGGTGGTGAAAATGATTCAATTTTAATTGCGGGGAAGCCAATGTACGCTGCAAGCAAGAAATAAGCAATACTCAAGTGAAAGTGATAGCTTTGGAGTCTAGTAGATTCCACATGGTGAGAATCTGGTTTGCCCCTGCACTGTCACAATGAACCTAGGCTTAGCTGTAATAAACCTAATAGTCTTTAAATAGGGTCAGGGGGGGCAAGAGCGTACCTGTTTTTCATAAATTTCCCTCAAACTACAAGTTGAATAATGACTACAGTTTTATTAAATTCCTCAGACCTTTCTACGTCGAAAAACGTGTGGATATAACGAATTGAAGTTAGTAATTCATTCAGAATCGGGAAAAACCTAGGAGCATTCAAACAACGCACTTGCCCCCTGTTGAGGGGCAAGTGCGTACGTATAGTGGGGCAAGTGCGTTTTCAACTTTCTACCCGAAAAATAATAAAAATAAAATGAACCAATGTAGGTAGATGTTAGGTATAATTTGAAATGAATTGTTAATGAAAAAGCCACAGTTCCTTTGAGCCTGACGGCTAAAATTAAAAAAACATGAATATGCTTTAGCCGTACACGACTCACTCCTCGTCGATTCTCTGAACCCGACCCCCCATCGGCCTCTGAACTCTGTTTATCATTCTGCCATCAATCCTAAAACATGGAATCATGTTTTAGCTCCTCGCTCTCACTTTATTATAGAAATGATCACGACCATTGAGCTCTTGTGAGATGATGATCTCCTAATAGAAACTCTCGAGTAAACATTCACTTTATTATAGAAATGATCACGACGATTGAGCTCTTGTGAGATGATGATCTCCTAATAGAAACTCGCGAGTAAACATTCACTTTATTATAGAAAGAGGCTAAAGAGGCAAAATACGAAATTACAGCTTCCTATAGTGTAAAGTATAAATATTACCTATTAAAATAATTTAACCACCGCTTCACAAATCTAACCGTTCTCGCAATATTCGGATCACCTGCTATGAATCACATAATCGAAACACCAGCTCAATGAAATCATCAGAAATTAACAAGCGGTTGCAATCATGTTCACAATATCAATAATTGAGAATGATCACCTGTGTGTAAACAATTATTCATATAACCATGCTCATAACTCAGCTTGTTGGCCACGCACTTCGCAGTAGTTAATATAGTATGGTTGGATAAATCGAGAGCTTTCGAACGAATGGTCAACGAATTTTGTGGGATGAAAAACGACGAAGTATCATATCCCTAGCAACGACTCGGTTGTAAGCGGAAATCATCACAATTATTGGCGCTACTTTCGTTGCACTCTCGTGGGACATTTTTCGGTAGTTAGGTCACGGCTAAAGCATATTCATGCTAAAACGAGTTTGGTCCCAGTTTCAAGGTATTTCTTCACGCTGAATCGAAAAGTATCATTCGCAGCGATCTCCAACACACTTTAACTAACTAGTTTTTAGTTCATTTGTTACGCTCATTTTATTTACGTGTTTTTTAATGGTAAAACTTGTTAGTAAAAGTGTGGGAAGAACTACCTAGAAACCGGGCCCGAGCTCGTATTTTTTTAGGGGGTAATTTCACCCTAAAACCCTCGATTTCATCGAAAAAACCACGTTTTTCAACATACAAACATACTTTTCTCCTCCAATTAACAAAGTCAAATAAAAATAAAAAAAGAAGGGGGAAAAAACAGTTGGAAAGCTGAGATTCAGGCGCAGTTTTTAAGCTTAACGTAAAAAATTCCCGTATCAATTACTGGGACCTATGAGGATTTCGAAAATCCGAGATTTTCGAAACTGACCTGCCTATTTCATTTTTTAGGTTGATTCATCCCCCGTTCAATCCAAGCAAAAAATTTTGATTTGGCATTAAATCTCGTCTTTCCAACGGTCACCTCAGATATGATTTTACTTGCAAAATTAAGGGAGTCGTTTTAGTGTACGGTCGGAAACACACCAACAACAATTTTGAAAAAAGTAAAAAAATAAAATAAAATGGGAAAAATTTGGTTTTTTAACGTTTTAGCGGAGTAAAAAAACTGCTAGGAGACACATTTGATCAGAAATTAG
Organism: Adelphocoris suturalis; assembly: GCA_030762985.1. Taxonomy (NCBI): domain Eukaryota; kingdom Metazoa; phylum Arthropoda; class Insecta; order Hemiptera; family Miridae; genus Adelphocoris; species Adelphocoris suturalis. The sequence goes on from CM061049.1 coordinate 57,314,651, forward strand.
TTGTAGAATTGAACCATGGCCGGTGGTGTGACGTTAATGTGTAATAAACATACACACGCGCGCGCACACACGCACACACACATACGCGCGCACACGTATATATATATATATATATATATATATATATATATATATATATATATATATATATATATATATATATATATATATATATATTCCAACATTGTGGCACCCATTCAATATTGAAGTTAGGAGGCAACCTCCTTATCCGCCGGCGCCGGTGTATATAAGTATTTTATGGTGTATATTGCTTTTGAATGACCTCTAAAACACCAAGGTATACTTTTAATTTTATATTATTGGTTATTTACTTAATCCCACAATGCTATACTTGTGGAACCATTCCAGAAAATTTCTAAATCACCATCTATGTGGCAACCATACGATAGGTATTGAAGTGAAGTGGCACCCTCATTATTCCCTGGTGTTTACTCGTATAATTTTTTTTTGTCTCAGAATGCCTCAAAACGGATTTCAATAAAGAACATATTCGAAGATTTTGATTTTAAAATTTTCGAAGCCATTACAATAGCTTCATTTTTTTACGAAAATTCGCTAAAATAAATTTTTAAAAACCCGCGACGGAAAATTTCGAATAAGAAACTAATAATGATTCTGATCAATCTCAATTACTTAAAGTAACTACGTAATAACGTAAAACCATAACTATTATTACTTTATTAAGCTTTCATTCACCATTTTCTTCAAAAGTTTCCTTATTTGAGAGACCTTGAAAGCTCAAGCAGAGGTCTACCCACGGTATCATTTCATCGCTTTATAATAATTGAAACCGGTCGGCACGGAATCCGGTTTCGGACTGGGCGATGTTTTCGTTACGCAATCCCCGCGCACTCGCACGACCTACTTAGATTTCCCTTTTGTGATACCTCGTGGGATTTAATAATATTTTAACCGTGGAATCTTGCTTGGGAACCTGGACGACCCTAAGTTAAGTTGTTATTGGAAGAAGCAAACGTGATTATATTATTATGAATAACTCATCCGGATGATCACGAAGTTCGGTACCTACCTAATTACTCACACAGAAGCAATAAAAGTATTTCCCCTGTTGTAGACCCTAGTGTGGGGTTTTTATACATAGCTTTTCCAAGTCGAACTCGGAATTTTCCAGACCCAATCATCATGATTTTCCGTACCAATTTCAGAATTTTCCATTTCGATTTCAGAATTGCTTTAATAAAGAAGTTTGGGTTAGCGAGGGTTGGTCAATAATTCAAAAACTCTTCTATGCCGACGTTTCGCTGTATTTGTGTAGCATCTTCAGAGCTTAGTAGTGGAGCAGGATAAATGTTAGGTCCTCATTGCACGTTATACCTAGAATCCTCGCTGGACACATCGTACTTGTACACTATTTTCATACATGCTAACAGGAGGCTGTTTATAATAATAGAAACTTGATAATTATGATGAAAATTATTAAAGAGAATACATATTGCATAGAAAAATTCACGTGGGCTTGTACCAGTATGTGCTGGAAAAGAAAACTCTGACTTCAATTTTGTGAATGCTAAAAGCATAAATCTTTCAGCGAATTTTCGTGAAAAAAAAAAAGCTACAGCAATGGCTCCAAAAAATTTAAAATCAAAATTTTCAAAAATGTTCTTTATTGAAATCCGTTATATATATATGTGTATGTGTGTGTGTGTGTGTGTGTGTGTGCGTGTGTGTCTGTGTGGCTTGCTGGGGTAGGGTAACTGTTGGTGATTTTATCTCTTAGGAGCTCCTTCATATCCCTACCCAAGTCATGGTCATGCGTCCCCGTCGCGCAACCCGGGCACCCTCTGGGTGAACAGAGGGTGGCGAAATGACCCGCTGGCGATGAGGGGGGAGGCTCATGCCAATGGGCCTCCTGTCTCTTAAAAACGCTTCCCCCGTTATGGATACGAACCAACAAGAGCCTCAAAACCCCCGCGCGCCATTGGCACGCGGGGTTCTAGGGGAGGCGCTCGGGGGCGCCCCAGGCAGGGGCGTCGGCCTTCCTCTCCCTCTTCTTCTTCCTCATCATCCTATCCCTCCTCCTCATCCACAGCCCCGGCGAATGCCCACCAGTGTGCCCATTGCGAGAGAGCCTTCAGTTCCAAGCGTGGCCTCAGTGCCCACGTCTGGCAGAAGCATCCTGTGCAGGCCAACGCTGCAATAGATATAGAGCGAGAGCGGCCTAGGTATGCTTCTGAGGATTTGCGGCGAATGGCAGCAGAGGAGGCGGAAGCAGTGCGTAATGCAATATGCAATATAAATGTTTTCTTGCAAGCCCGTTTTCCCATGCGCACGCTTTCTGCCATTCAATCTCTTCGCCTGAGGCCCCACTACAAGCAGCTTGTCCAGGATGCAATCCTGGCAAATAGCAGTGGGGCCTCTCCCGCATCTCCGGCAGACGTGGGACAGCAGCCCGCCATTCAGCAATCCTCCCCCGTGACCTCCGGTCTTCTTTCAGACTTGAAGACTGAAGTATTGAGGCTCGGGGAGCAGGTAGGCAATATTGTTGGTTATGAGAGTGCCTACCTGCAGGATCTGGCGAGGCGGGCTGTTGAGGGGCCAAATGGCTTGGAGGACGAGGTCGCGGCCTATGTGCAGAGGATCTTCCCGCAGGTTGAGGAAGCGACCGTGGCGAGGCACCAGGGAGAAGTTCCCCCTAATGTGGTGCCTCGTGGAGGTCGCAGAGCAGCTAAGCAAGCGAGGAGGCGGGAATACCAGCGTGTCCAGAGATTGTGGAGGAAGCATCCGGCTCGGGCAGCTGCGGAGGTACTGGAGGGAGCTGGGGAAGAACAAGTTATGCCCCCCCTCCAGGAGTTTGTGGGCTACTGGGAGCCACTTATGAGTGCTCCCAGCCACAGCTCTGGTGAGCCGGTGGTACCCCCAGCTTCCACCAGGGACTCCTTACGCAGCATCATGTGCACACCGGTGCTTCATGACGAGGCACATAAGTGCCGTGTCAAAAACTCCACTTCTGCTGGACCCGATGGTATTTCCGCCCGACGCTGGAATAAAGCTCCAAAGAATGTTAAGCTGCTCATCCTCAACCTGTTCCTACTATCTGGAAGACCCCCAAAAGCGTTGACCCGTGCCCGGACAATTTTCATCCCAAAGAAAGGGGGAAGTGGGCCTGGAGGCTACCGTCCAATTTCTATTTCGTCGGTAGTCTTCCGCCACTTCCAAAAGGTTCTGGCATCTCGCCTCCAAGTGGCTGGTGTCATAGGTGACGTCCAGAGAGCATTTCGGCCAGCGGATGGCACAGCGGAGAATCTAACAGTTCTCCAAACTGTCATTTCGCTGGCCCGTATCAAGAAACGGCAGCTCCATCTTGCCGCTCTGGACGTCGCTAAGGCCTTTGACACAGTTAGCCACTTTGCCCTGACCGATTGTCTTCGTGGTGTCGGGGCACCTGCTCGTTTAATTGAGTATGTTGCCTGTCTGTACCACGAAGGCGTGACGGTCCTCGAGGCACAAGGTGAGATGTCAGGGGATGTTATTATTGGGCGCGGGGTACGCCAGGGGGATCCTCTGTCGCCACTCCTCTTCAACCTGGTCGTGGATACGGCCTTGGGTAAGCTGCCAGCTGAAATAGGGTTTGATCTCGCCCCTGGGGTGCGAGTAGGTGCATTGGCTTTTGCTGATGATGTCATCCTACTCGCAGAAACCCGTGAGGGCTTGCAGATCTCCCTCAACGCATTTGCTGAGCAGCTAGCCAGGTGTGGTTTGGTGGTCAACCCAGCTAAGTGTGGGTCGGTCTCCTTGGTCCCGTCGGGTCGCCAGCATAAGGTGAAGGTAGTGGATGAGGAGTGTTTTGTCTTAGGACAAACTTCCATCCCTGCCCGATCCGTGTTGGAGGTCTGGCGGTACCTTGGGGTCGACTTCATGGGTGTGGCCACTATAGCCGCAAGCCGTGTGGACCTTGGTGGAGCATTAGCTCGTGTCACCAAGGCTCCATTGAAGCCACAGCAGAAGCTGCGCCTCCTTCGCACGTACTTACTGCCAAAGCTTACCTATGGGTTAGTCTTTGGCAGGCTTACTGCGGGGAGGCTGCTTGAGTTAGATCGTGAAGTTCGCTCTGCTGTGCGCTCTTGGCTAGGCTTTCCACCTGGTGTCCCAAGTGCCTACATCCACGCACCGGTCAAGGCCGGTGGGCTCGGTATTGTCTCTCTTTCTGCCAGCATCCCTTCTTTACGCCGCCAGCGCCTGCTTGCCCTTAGGGGCTCGAGCTGGGAGGTCGCCCGCACTGCTGCTGACCTGGACTTTGTTCGGCAGCAGTTGTTGTGGTGCGATCGAGCAACACCAACTGCTCCAAAACCCAGCTCATCTGCTGAGTTCGCTGCTGCACTGCATGAGTCAGTAGATGGTAAAGAACTCCGACAGTGCTCTGAATCCCCCATTTCTACCCAGTGGGTGGAATGGGCTTCAGAGGGCATTGGGGCCCGCGACTATCGCCATTTTCACGCTGTCCGGGTGGCAACATTAGCCACCTCGGTGAGGTGTTCGAGGAGTAGTCGCGGGACAGTTGACACCCTTTGCCGTGCCTGTCGGGGTAAAAATGAGAATCTGTATCATGTGGTGCAGCAGTGTCCTCGTACTCACGGTGGCCGCATTTTACGTCACGATGCGGTTGCCAAGCAGATAGCAGGTGCTTTGTCATCTAGCGGTTGGGATGTCGAAAGGGAGAGACTTTACCACATGCCGAGTGACCGGGGCAAGAAGCCAGATATCGTTGCGATCAAGCCCGATAGGTCTGCCATTATCCTGGATGTCCAGGTTGTCAGTGGCAGCGTGGACATGGAGCAGACCTGGCGGGCTAAGAAAAGCAAATATGATAGAAACGATCTGCGCCAAGCGATATCTGAGCTAAAAGGAGTGGCACCTAATAACATCAAGGTCATTGCTGCGACCGTGTCATGGCGCGGGGTGTGGTGCGGGAAAAGCGCCACGGAGTTACTCGAGTTGGGCATCTCGGCAGGGGTACTCCGTGGTATCACCACCCGCGTCCTGAGGGGTTCTTACTTGAACTGGTGGTCATTTTATAGGGGCACATCCTTTCATCCCATTCTTCCTCCTCGTCCTACAACTTCCCTTATCCCTAGAGCCGGCGTCGGGTAAACCTGGGCGTCCTCCCACTTTTTTATTTTATTTGTTTATTTTTCAATTTAATGGCGTGCCCCCTCCGTCTTTGAGGGGAGGTTTATTTAAAAAAAAAAAAAAAAAAAAAAAAAAAAAAAAAAAAAAAAAAAGCGTGTGTGTGTGTGCGTGTGCGTGCGTGCGTGCGTGCGTGCGTGCGTGTGTGTGTATCCTCCAGACGATAACTCTTCTTCGGATTGAGATAAAGATTCCGCACTTGCGCCAAAAAATTAAGCTTTCCGAACGAAAAGACGAATTCGATGACCACCACTTTTTGAGCACATTAAATTGGTTATATTGCAAAAATAGTGCAGAAAAAAATCACTAAAAACAGTAAAGAACGGCTATAAATAGTTGAATTTATATTTTTGAGCAGAATATTTCAAAAATAAAGTTTATTAACTATAAAATAGAACGTTAAAAAATTCATGTACACAATTATGATAAAAAAGTACTTGAATTACCTTAATACGTGCTTAAAAATCGATAAAAGCGGTGAAAAAGTTAAAAATCCAAAATCTCTTTTGGAAACGCAGAATATTATTTAGAACGAGTTTTTTTGCCATAAAATTTGTAGTGAACAATTTCTTTTTCCTCAAAGTCCTTAGTTTTCAAAAGAATCTAACATAATATTGTACGATTGTACGATCACTTTTACTACAACTCGATAATATCCGTTGCCGCCGGAGGTTGGAGCTTTTTTTAACGACAAATTGAGCAAACTGACAGGATCTTTTTTTCACCTTTTTTTTTCAGTTCAACGGCCTCAGAATGGGAAGATTTACGCAGGTGGCTTCACCGAGAAAACGCTAGCAGAAGGAAGAGTCTTTTTCCTTGGTTCATCGCTCATATAAACTATGAGCCGACCATGACAGGGAAGAGGGGAAGTTTGGGGTAGGGTGGGGGGTATGCTGGGAGGGGAGGGGGGAATCCCAGGAGGGGAGGGTGGGAGTTATGACGTAGAGGAAGGGAGGGGAGGGGAGGGGGGGTTCCGCCAGGGCAGTTCTTTGCATTTTACGACCCGCCGTTTTTCCTCTCCGGTCCGTGAATAATTGCGAAACAGTCGACGAGTTTCAAGAGCGCCGTCAGAACGGGAGTCCGGTGGCGGTTAAAAGTGCAGCAGGGAGTCAGGGAGCTACTCAGCAACTAAGGGCCGGTTTCACCAAAGTTTTTAATCAACATTTACTCATTAAACCTTGGATCTCAGCTGCTAAACAACGATATTCGGTTTCACCAACTCCGGTTCAGATAAATCAATGATCAAGTGCGCTAAATCAACGATCAAAACTAACCTGCTTGTCCGTGAATAATTGCGAAACAGTAGACGAGTTTCAAGAGTGCCATCTGAACGGGAGTACGGTGTGGGTTAAAAGTTCAGCAGGGAGCTACTCAGCAACTACGACACAGCAGAGCGAATTTCAAATTTAAATACAGGGTGATTCCCTCGCAAATGCAAAAAAAATTGTGGGTGAAACTACATCAAAAATGGAGTAAAATGCCGCTAACTACATATTTTTATCTCAATCTGTTCTCAAGATATGATTTTTTAAAGGTTTTTTCAGGAAAACCGTGTTTTTTCATTTTAAACTCAAATTTATCCACTTTACTTCATTCAATTTTAACTTTTGACCACATTTTCGGAATCAGAATTAAATTTACTATAAGAATAGTGTACTTGAGTTCTTAAAAAGTACCATCCTAAGGCCCTCACATCAGCTCAAACATTGACGATTTTGAAAAAATAATATTTCTGAAAATCTTTAAAACTTTACTACTCTTCCAAAACGAATCCTGGGAACTGGCAAATCTCATGAAAACTGCTTCGTCTAATACTCTTTCCAACGGTATAATCAAGTTTACTTTTATTTAGTTATTTAGTGGAGAAAATTATGTTTTAATGTTAAAAAATGTGGGTTTTTCAATGAAATTGTTGGTTTTCTCGAAAGATGACCCTCCATGAACCAACGAGTATGGGGTCGGTTTCTATGTATTTTTTCTCGCTGGATCGAATGGAATTTCTTGTAGATCTCTCAACTACGTTATAATCGAGTTTTACACTTTAATTAACTAGTTTTACCCCATAACACACATACATTTAATCGTAACAAACAAACTAAACATTTGCGATTCTAAGTGTAAAACTCGGTTACAACGGAGTTGGAGAGATCTAAAAATGTAACCATCCGATACAGCGTGAAAAAATACATAGAAACCGACCCCATACTCGTAGGTTCATGAAAGGTCATCTTTCGAGAAAACCAACAATTTCATTGAAAAACCCACATTTTTTAACATTAAAACATTATTTTCTCCCCTAAATAACAAAATAAAAGTAAAATTGGTTATACCGTTGGAAAGAGTATTAGACGAAGCAGTTTTCATTAGATTGCCAGTTTCCAGGATTCTGTTTAAAAGAGTAGTAAAGTATTAAAGATTTTCAGAAATATTATTTTTTCAAAATCGTCAATGTTTGAGCTGATGTGAGGGTCTTCGGATGGTACTTTTTAAGAACCCAAGTACACTATTCTTATAGTAAATTTAATGTTGATACCGAAAATGAGGTTGAAAGTTGAAATTAAATGAGGCAAAGTGGAGAAATCCGAGTTTAAAATGAAAAAACACGGTATTCCTGAAAAAACCTTTAAAAAATCATATCTCGAGTACGGATTGAGATAAAAATATGCGGTTGGCGGCATTTTACTCCATTTTTGATGTAGTTTCACCCAAATTTTTTTTCGCATATGCGAGGGAATCACCCTGTATAACGCTCCTACCCAAGGTTGCCCGGTGTCCGGTTTTGGCCCGGACAGTCGGCTTTTTACCAAGCAGGGCGAAAAATGAACGTCGCCTTGACGGCCAAATGTCCGGTTATCACAGGAAGGGCGTTAAAAGTCCGGTTTTTGTAGTATCTGGTCCATGAAATAGCATTATCATAAAATGTCAATATTTTTAATCATACTTGACAATATATGTGAATACATCATGCGTTCAGCAAATTTTTTGTGATATTTGTAGTCAGCGTGAGTCATTTTTGAAGGTCTAGCTTTTTTAGGCGATATTTCCCAATTTTTTATATCAAAACCATGCACTGAGAATTTCACAGGAAACTGGATTACATTATTACAAGATCCAGATGAGACATTTTTTCACATTTTGAAAACGGGGTTTTCGACTCGGTGCTTAGTGGTGCCAAATGGCCGGTTTTGGGACAAAAACCTCAAACCGATTGATATACTTCCCGCTGAATCGATTGAGATGGGTCCAAGAATGATTAACTCACACCCGAGGTGTCTGAAAATGAAAAAAAAATAAAAAAGTTCCAGTCATGCAGCATGATCGTATGAGCGAATTTTCGCAAATCATCGTATTGTATAATGTTAAATTGATTGGAAATTTGAGCTTTTTGTGTGCAAGGAAATTGTGAACTAATATTTTCATGAGGAAAAAGTATTCTTAATAATAATCACCTTTTCAAATAGCGGTTGTGAATTTTTAGATTTTTTAGCAGTTTTTATCGATTTATTAGCATATTTTAATGACTTGTTTAATGACATTTTTCAGCATAATTTTGTAGATACATTTTTGAATGTTCTATTATTTGAGCAATATTCGACAAAAAATATAAATTCATCGATTTTTAGCCTTTTTTTTAGCCATTTATAGTGATTTTTTTTAGCACGTTTTTTAAAATTTTACCAAATCAATATCCTCAAAAAGTGCTGGCCAACGAACTCATCCTTTCATTAGGATTGCTTGATTTTTTGGCGCATTAACGGAATTATTATCTCAATCCTAAAGAGAGTTATCGTCTGGAATGAGAGATAAATATATAAATAAATGAATATAATATTTAGTTATATATATATATATATACCTATATAAACATATGAAAAAGCGTTGAACTCTAGGATTCGTATCAGAATGCAAAAGGATAAAAAATTTTGATTTTAATAATATATATATATATATATATATATATATATATATATATATATATATATATATATATATATATATATATATATATATATATTTGATTATATATATATATATATATATATATATATATATATATATATATATATATATATATATATATATATATATATATATATATATATATATATATATATATATATATATATATATATATATATATATATAAACATATGAAAAAGCGTTGCACTCTAGGATTCGTATCAGAATACAAAAGGATCAAAACTTTTGGTTTTAAAATTTTCCGAGCCGTTTCAATAGCTTCATTTCCTACAAAAATTCGCTAAAATGAGCGTAAAAAATGGGAATTTTCATTTTTTTTTTTTTTTTCTTACTACCGATGGAAGCTTTGTGTTCGTGATAGAAGTCGAAAGAATTCGTGTCCTCTAAAAGAAAAATTTCCAATTGGTTTTTGCGTTTCAGAGCTTGCTGATCAATTTTGGTTTCGTGTATGTCTGTCTGATGTCTGCCTGTCTCTGTCTGTGATAAATCCAAGTATACCAAGTTTCAATCCGATTCTGATGAAATCTTCAGGGACTGTGAGGCTTAGCTCCCAGACGGTGCCCTATTATTTTCGAAGCCATCGAATCAACAGTAGCTTGTGCGCATAAGGAAACGTGAATTTCTCTTAATAGATTTAATTTATAATTTTTTGAACGAAAACTCAACAAGTTTCAGGTTTTATTGCTGCTCAATATTGGAAAGAGGTTTAATTTGGTTTGTTGGGTAACCTGTTGATAACCCGCTGATCAGGCGATAAGCGCTAACCCGCTGATAAGCTTATCAGGCGATCGTCTCTAGTCCTGAAAATGTCATTAAAACCTGACATTGTTTGGCAACTATAGTTCTACATTTGGCCACCGACAGATGTGGAACCAGAATTGGCCAAACAACTAAGTAACGAAAAATCAAGTGGCAATTTTGTTTTTAGACGACAAACATATATGTATCAGATCACCATGGTTGCAGGTGGTAAATTTATTGGTTGTAATCGAAAGGTTTGTTACAGGAGAATTATGTACATCAGGCTCGAAACGTTGAATATTCTGTACCAACAGCTTACATCAAAGTCGGATGGGAATGATTACTCCCGAATCATTAGCAATTAGTATCATTAACGGAGACTTGATATATCCACTTTCTTTAATAGATCTGACCCCAGAGTAGGATCGCTTTAATGGAGCCTGACCTCATTTGGCGTAATCAGAGTTGATGAGAGGTGGAATCTGGGTGATTGAAGGCTCCCATGTCCTGTCTCCCATCCGGTCCAACGCTCCTCGTTCCTATTTCAACCACATCGCTTTAGGTACGGCCCCCGACCTTCCAGAAACCGATCATTTTGTGATAACGGGTTTTGAGATGAATCGGCCTTCCAGATTACTGAGCTGTTATCAAGATCTCTTATCACAGCGTTCCTTTGTCCGCCACTTCCACTCACACCATTCAATGTCCGGTTGCATGTACCGATAAATTACTGAACATTACGAAAACATTGAAAAATTGTTTATACTGTACTTACTGATTAGTTAAACGGTGAAAATAGGCACGAAAAGGTTTATTATTTATCTATTAGGGACAGTGGTACAAAACCAGTTTAAACCTCACTAAACGGAGAATGTACTTTATGCCAGTTGTACAAGTTCTACTACGGCGCCCATAATTTGTTAAGCTCTGCTTAAGTTGAACCGTCTTCGAGGGCGGTTTAAACGCAGTTCTATGGGTTTTTAGTGGAGAAGTTGTCTGGCGAGTTATGTTAGAGAGATTTTGTTCTTCCCGTAATTTCCTACCCGTGTATGCAAAAAGACAGAAATACCAACTGCGCATGCGCGAATCTTTGCGTCAACGTGTAGAACTACGTGTGTATGCGAAAGAGGCCGATCTACGCGTTGGCGGGAAAATCGCTTTCGTTGGAATTCCGTCTTACGTGTAGTCATCATAACCTGACACAAAGGTGACCAAAGTTTTAAGAATAGAGCTGTCAGTTCTCCCTCGGATTGCCGTCTAATAAATTTTCTCATTTCAAGTTAAACCTACGATAAATGTAATTGTACTATCAAACCAAATTCCGTTGATTACGTGAACGAAGTACCTACATAGTTCAACAGACAGATATCCCGTTCAACTACTTGGGAGTGAATGCAGTTGTCGATACTTTCCGATTCAAAGAAGGTACCTAACTGTTCTTTGTAAGCATCTGCATGTACATTTCGTACAACAAAGTAGTAATTGCCAGCATAAAGATTCAGACATCGAGCAGGTTTGTGTTTAAATAATACGATTTTATATAAAAGCTGTTGGCAGTTACAAATGACAAATTGAGAAGGTTGGTAGTAGAATTTGTGCTGGGTACCCAATTATGGAATCGACGATTTCATAATATAGGGAAGGCACTCAAAAGCGAACTATTCCATGAGGTTTGATTAAGTGAACTTGATGTAGATAGATGAAAAATTGAATGATGAAACAAAAAATTAAAAAATGCCGAACGGTGCTCAACTTCGATGAATAGACAAGTACCGATGAATTCAACGAGATATGGGCGTTGGTGAATACAAGTCGTAGGTCTGTACTCGAACCTAGCTATTCGATGCCTGTGAAGATTGCTGATAAAGTAGAGTTTAAATGTAAAATGGATTCAATGTTCTTATTCAAGGAATTCAAGGGAATCGTTGATATTGAAATACTAAAGAGACTTTAGCGTGACGATAGAGTTTGGTTATTTGTGAACATACGTGTAGAAATACGCGAAGAGATAGCATCTGCAGTTGCTTGCTCTAGACGCTGCTCTACGCGTTAACGGGAGAAAATCGTATGGGAAGAACAAAAACTCTCTATTATTGAGGAAAGGTGGTATAGACCACGAGATATTTCTGATGATGGACGTATTGTGGAATTGATGTTAGTGTATTCAAGGCAGCCACTTATCTTCCAGGAAGGCCAAAATCATTTCAAAAATTGATTGAAGAGAAACTGTTAGATTCAACTATTAGTTCTTATTTCTTTGACTTTGCTACCTTGAAATCAGCATCCGTATTTTCGTTTTTTTATCGTACCGGAATATTTTTAACGAAGTGCAATAAAATACTTCCATCACATTTACTGAAATCCGTGAGTTTTCCTTTTCCTGCAATTTCATCAAACGATTGGACAAACCGATAATATAAAATAAATGATCTATTCAGTTGAATGAGAAAAGTGACCATTGAAAGAAACACTCAAACAATTTAAAAAAGCTGATCTGCTGAACTAATCCGAACACGGCTGAATATAATTATGAATAGCAATGATAATGACATAAAAAGTCCAGTCCTGCAGCATGACCCCATGAGCGAATTTTTGAAAAAATCTTCAATTATTTCGATTTTTGACTGATTTTTCAACTTTGAAATTTTTGAAAACTTGATACATATTCTTATAGGAACTTTTACGCTGATTCCGAATATTCCACATGTTAGTATGCTGAAAAAATTATTTCGCACAACAAATCGCAAAAAACAGGCTATATTGAAATTTTTGACTACATTTTTGAAAATTTCAACCCGAAGATGTAATCCGATCATGCTGGCCAACGAACTTGAACTTTCGTTTTATGTCCTTAACATTTTAAAATTTGTTTGAAGTTTCTATCACAATTCTACGAACAGTTATCGTCTGGAATGACACATACATATATACATACATACATACATACATACATACATACATATATACATACATACGTGTATACATACATACATACATACATACATAAAAAAAATGTGTTGAACTTCAGAATATGATTCAGAATAGCCTGAAACAGATTTCTGCATACAATTTTTTCAAAAAATCACATTTGAGGCGAGAGCTTAATTTTCTTCAAAAATTCGCTAAAACCAACACATTCACTTCCCCTTTCACAAGGTTATAAACGCATATGTATGTGTGTGAAAAAGCGCAAACTTCAGGAATCATTTCAGAATGTTTCAAAACGGATTTCAATGAAGAAATTTTTCAAAAATTTTGGTTTAAAAAATTTCCAAGCGAAAATTCGCTAACAGGTGCAGGATGAAGAACGTCCATGAGCCTGGTGCGTTTAATGTTCGGGCGTGCGGGTGGAGAAAGCCGTTCCAAGAGTTCAAGGTCGACTGGATTGCATCGAAATCAGCGTCTCCGCTGCGGTATTTCTATTGGGCAATCTAACATGGCTAAGATTAGGAAAGATGATCGAAACTAGCAAAGCTAAGGCCTGCTGCGAGCTGGGTTTATAAACTAGGGTGTAACCGCTTGGAATTTCGCAAGAGATCAATGATCCAAGAAAATCACATGTGATAAATGTAAGATCACAGATTGAAAACTAGATCAGAGAACCTGGGGGCTCGAGGATCCTAAGGACGGGGGGGGGGGGGGGGGGGGGGGTTGGAGAAAAAGATAAGGGAGTGTAAATTTAAACAAAAGTGAGCGAATAGTTTGTTGCCAACTTTGTCATTATTCTTCAAGTACTTACAAAGGAGTGCTTGATGGTTTTTTACAACTCGGATAGATCAGCAACATCCTTTCCTATCAATTCTGAGTAGGACCGGTAGGCATGCGTTGTTTTACAGCTACGAAAGAACGTTATACAGCTGTTTATTGAAGTTCAACTGCTGTTCTCGTCAGCGAAAATTCAACAAGACTTGAAATGAGGCTGAATGAGGCTACGAACATGAGAACTCGAGGAAGAGCGTAGCACAAGAACATGCACCTTGCCAATTTCCTCTTCTTTAGTCGTCTATCACTGCAGTCGTGACATACACACTGGATGTTCCGTATCGAGACTGTAGATAGGGGAAAGTAATTTAATTTAAGGAAAATAATTTTTTTTTTTAAATTACTAACATAATTCTCATTTTTACCAGTACTGTTCAGGAGGGTTGTGCGGGGAACAAATAGGAGAGCGAAAAGGGGTGACGCAAGATATCAACAAGGGGGAAGACATGTCCACCACCATGTTCTACGGTCCATCACTCCCTAGCGCTCCTAGACCTAGTTAGCTCGAAGCCCAAATGGGGTCGAAGCAGCAGAGTAGTAGGAATTTCGAGTGAAGTAATGCAAATTTGTTTGAATTAGATTTAACATGTTAGGGTACTCTTCTTTCATATTAACCAAAGTGAATCGGGATTTCCCTACTTGCTTGTGAAAGTAGACTTGAGCATAAGTTGTTCCTTTCACTAGACGTTCAACAGCACGTCGAACCCCCCATCACCAGTGCCACCTGGATCATCTCATCTCAGGTGCATGAAAACCGAGCTGGGACCTATCACCAAATCCAAACATTGAAAAAAGGAGAAAAGAACGTTTTTTTGGGGTTCTGTAATCGATTGTCAAGAAGTCCGGTAGAGTGGGGGGGGGGGGGGGGGAAACTGAAATGAGGAACCGTTCCAGTCAGGGAACTGAACCTATGAAAGCTGTTCGGAAAATACAGTGTCCTGGCGCCAATGGTGGGGGGGGGGGGGGACAAGCTAGCTCCTGAACGTCAAGTGTAATGAATCAGTTTGACCTCATCAATATGACAGAACTAATAGTACTACCATAGGAAGGAAGAGAGCAGATGTGAAGGGCGTTGAATTGATGGTGGAGGAGCGCGCACATTGTAAGCTCGTGTCTCGGGGAAGACACAATATGAAGGCAATATCAATAAGAAGCTCCAAGAAGGGGGAAAATAACACGGGAGTCGTATCTAGGGGTGACGGCAACTGTCTGTCTACATCAATACCTCATCTCAAAGCACCCAACATATTCCTCGCACCACCCTACAACTCTAGCCGGTCCCAACCTGTACAGAAGAATGAAAAAACGTCGCAAATCATTTCAGAAATGTTTACTATATTTCTGAGTAGTACCTAATAAAATAGTAGCAGCAGTATAGTAATATAACAGTGAGTATCATACGCATAGTTGAAGTACAGTAATGTAATACTAGTAATATAGTAATGTTGTAGTGGTATAATATCTGCAGTGGATGTGTTCTACATTCTTAAACCACCTACTTCAAACGTATAAAAATCGCAAAACGTAATCAAACATGGGAGAAAAATATACAGCTATAACAATGGGGGAAAAAAAAGTTTGCCAAGTTGGTTGGGAAGTACTATAGCCCATACGAACTAAATCACTCGCGACGAAGTTGTGGAAACCCATTATAAAACGGAAGTTAGTGAAAAACGTTGTCTATTTCCACGAAAAATAAAGAGTTACAATGTTAACAATGTTACTATAGCCCATATTGTCGTGGGGTAGGTTAACGTTTCAGCCAAAGTCGGCCATGACTGCGCTACGTCAGGGAATCGCAACTCAACCAACCTATTTTTCTCAACACGTTCGTCGTCTCACGTCAACCAAATTCGTGGTTATAAAGCCATTTTTTAACAGTTTTGTTTTGCGAAAGTAATATTGTAGCAATACAAAGTTTAAATTCAATTAAATAGTTACAATAATCGTGCCTGCCAGTGCGATTATGGTTTGTATGTTGTAGCCAACGATACCAATATAACGGTGAACGAGTTTTTATTTGGACTATAGGAACGTACTAACTATTGTAGATAATCAATGTTCGAAAACTAAAGAACTTCGGATCTCGAACGCACAGATTAATCAGCCGTTCGTAGTAATTGAGGTCATCATCTGGTAATAACTTGATGCAATTTACATAAAATTTGTTGCCTTGCATATCACAAATAATGAAAATATTGACTAGGAACTAGGTAAGACTATGTTATGCAGTATGTCCAGCCGTTTCCACAGAACACATTTGCGCATAGTTTACTCGTCACCATGACAAGGTGAAATAACATCGACTTTGCCAAGCCTCGATGTAAGGATGCGCTAGTGTCGAAGTCTAGAGAATATCACCTATAGCTGCCTCACAAATTTAACATGGATGTACAGAATTAGTTGAAGATCGAAATGACTGATTAGTCGTTTATATAAGTCGTTTATATGACTGATAATTTCGTCCATTTCGGACGAAAACTGTGAAAAATAAGCTTGTTACAAGGATCTGCGACACACGAAAGACACACAGACAGACACGGAACCAAAGTAGTTCAGAATGGCCTGAAACTTAAAATGCGAGTGGAAATTTTGATTTTAGATACCAAAATTTTTTTTCTCCCGAAATTGAATCAAAAATGGTTTTGCTACATTTAGGTAGACTCGGAAGCAAAAATTTGTTTTAAGGTTTCTCCAGTCATATCACATAGCCACGCAAAAAAAAAAAAAAAAAAAAAAAAAAAAAAAAAAAAAAGTTGCAGAGAGGTTTCTTTTAGCGAATTTTTGAAGAAAATTAAGCTATTGCTCTCGCCTCAAAATTTGTAGAATGTGAATTTTTGAAAAAAAATTATGCAGAAATCCGTTTCAGGCTATTCTGAATCATATTCTGAAGTTTAACGCATTTTTTTATGTATGTATGTATGTATATATGTATGTATATATGTATGTATGTATGTATGTATGTGTCATTCCAGACGATAACTGTCCGTAGAATTGTGCTAGAAACTTCAAACAAATTTTAAAATGTTAAGGTCACAAAAAGAAAGTTCAAGTTCGTTGGCCAGCATGATCGGATTACATCTTCGGGTTGAAATTTTCAAAAATGTAGTCAAAAATTTCAAAATAGCCTGTTTTTTGCGATTTGTCGTGCGAAATAATTTTTTCAGCATACTAACATGTGGTATATTCGGAATCAGCGTAAAATTTCCTATAAGAATATGTATCAAGTTTTCAAAAATTTCAAAGTTGAAAAATCAGTCAAAAATCGAAATAATGCCGTTCGCTGGTTGTAAAAATCGGTAATATTCTTCAAAAATTCGCTCATGGGGTCATGCTGCATGACTGGACTTTTTTATGTATGTATGTATGTATGTATGTATGTATGTATGTGTCATTCCAGACGATAACTGTCCGTAGAATTGTGCTAGAAACTTCAAACAAATTTTAAAATGTTAAGGACACAAAACGAAAGTTCAAGTTCGTTGGCCAGCATGATCGGATTACATCTTCGGGTTGAAATTTTCAAAAAATGTGGTAGTCAAAAATGTCAAAATAGCCTGTTTTTTGCGATTTGATGTGCGAAATAATTTTTTCCGCATACTAACATGTGGTATATTCGGAATCAGCGTAAAATTTCCTATAAGAATATGTATCAAGTTTTCAAAAATTTCAAAGTTCAAAAATCGGAATAATGCCATTCGCTAGTTGTGTAAATCGGTAATATTTGCATGAAACATTGTCCAAATTCAGATTGAACTACTCTTATGGAAGTATCCCTGTATAACCAATCTTAGAACCATGCTGTTTAAAACGTAGGTAGTAGGTGCTTGTTTAAAAATGAAAAATAAAAAAAAAATGTAATCACAACTGATGAGTTTACTCTGTGAAATCTTCCGTCCTCCGATTCTCTCGGTCGCTCTCTTTAATGTTTTACGCTCAACTGTTTTAGGACTTGATGTAGCTTTAATACTGACTGTGGCTTAGAAAATATCAGCCATGAAATTATGAAGGTTCTATTTATGTACGTACTAGCACGCAGACCCAAGGCCTCGCTCCGCTCGGCCGTCAGTAACGTTAATCTCAACGCCTCCCTCCTTCGAAATCTATGAATATTTACCTACATTTGTCTTTAAATCTACAAGATTAGTTTAATAATTTAAAGTATGAGTACCTCCTAATTATTTTTAATAATTTGATTCCATGTTTGTCTATCAAAATCATAAACTAAAATTTCTCTACACGATCAATAGCGACTGAAATGTCGACGATTTCTTCAAAAATTCGCTCATGGGGTCATGCTGCATGACTGGACTTTTTTTGCGAATTAAAGGGGAAAACGTAACTGGTGGGGACGGGCATTTCAATAAACCGTAACACTTAATTATCTTCATGCCTGGACACACACGGCCATTGTTAAATTGTTAACTACACACTCAGTCAACTCTTTTTTTTCCCCAACCCCATCCGATTTCCGGTCTCAATGGATTTACGACCAAATGAATCTTCCTCCGCTTGATTGAATGGGCGCCTCGTACAGGTCCGTCGGAAATCATGTTTAGTGAGGCCGCTAAAGTCGCGGGCTCCGTCTCGTTTAAACAAAGGAAAAACTGATTATTTCACGGGCGAGACTGTACTTGGATGTTAAGCCAGGTACAGCCTTTTCTTGACAGTCAGTTCATTAGTTCGGGGTCATTGGCCCAGCCGATTAATTATGTTACTGTTCCTTTTGTGTTCTTTGTCTTAATGACCCCGCTAATTGGATGGGATTCATTCAAGAATGTGAGTCGGTTGAAAAACAAAACCGTCTTCCCATTGTTAGCGAATTTTCGTAGAAAATGGAATTATTGCAATGGCTCGGGAAATTTTAAAGTTCAAATTTTTGACAATTTTCTTCATTGGAATCCGTTTTGAAACATTCTGAAACGAATCCTAGTTTAACATAAATTCCGTTCTTGCGCCGAAAAATCAAGCTTTCTAATCGATAGGACGAGTTCATTGGCCAGCAAAAACAGCTAAAAATCGTTAATTTATATTTTTTAACAGAATATTGCTCAAATAAAGTTTAATAATTATAAAATAGAACATTAAAAAATTTATGTGCAAAATTATGCCGAAAAATGTACTTAATTTTCATTAAAATGTGCTAAAAAATCGATAAAAACTCCAAAAAAGTTAAAAATCCAAAATCTCTTTTTGAATCGCAGAATATTATTTAGAATAAGTTTTTTGCCATAAAATTGGTAGTTAACAATTTCTTTTCCCTCAAAGTCCTTAATTTTCTAAACAATGTAACATAATATAGAGAGTTTCCAAACGATAAGTCAATTGGGATAAGGTGCTTGTGGATTTTATAATCTGGGGCGAGACACAGCGTATGCTAACCTGATGAAGTCAAGAGGTTCGAATCAGTGTCTTATCTTAAAGTAACGCTGCTTATTTTCAAGTAACGCTGAACCTCCAAGGGGATTTTCCCGCCTATCCCGTGTGTTCAGTTTCCAGCATTTCTTAGTTTCGTAGTTCTTTTCTCATTAACGAAAAAGGTTTTGCAATGTCAGAATTTGAAAATTTATGAACAAGAAAATGAACATAACTTTCATGAATAATGAATACCAACTAAATGTGAATATCACTGTTATCGGTGTGTAAGGTTACTTTGCGATCAGGACGAAGCGATGAGGTTAGGTAGATTCGGGATAAGGCGTCTTATGTATAGGGTGAGATAAATCATTCTTATTGGAGATGAGGCCCTCACATGCGCAGTAGTGTTTTCTGTTCACGATAAGGTGCCTCAGCTGTATCTCTCTATTTCTATAAGAACTCTCTAATATAGTACGATGATTTACGAAAATTCGCTCATACGATCATGCTGCATGACTGGAACTATTTTATTGATCCCCCTAGCGTGATACCGAATTTCATTCGCTATGTGATTCAGATGACTATTCTCAAGTCCTGAGTACTCTTGAATTTTCACGGAGCTTGCAGTGCGATGTTTCGGGGACAAGCGAGCCGCCACCTCAGCTAAGGTCAGTGCTTTTACGGCGAACCTCGAATTTTCCAACCCTTGCATCGGCAGGAGCCAGGATAAGAAAATCCAAAAATGCCTCCTCTATAGTCCTCTGGTGGTAATCGGCACAGCCCGAAGAACAGTTTTAAATATTTCCTTGTTGTTTCGTAGTTGATTTTTGTTGCTTTGTCACATTGTTTTTTAGCGTTGTTTGTCTAGTTTTTTTTTTTTTTTTCTATGGGCGGTAATAAACACCTTTTAGTCCGACCTTTTCAATTTTTCTGAAAAAAACATTGTTTGAAGTGGAACACACAGCCGTCGATCTGACATCCCTGAAATACTTTTGAGAAATCTCTATGAGCAGTCATCTCAAAATCCATTGCGCAACGGGCCGGAGTTGACAAAGGTTATAAGAAGCGGTAAGATGTTTTCAGAGAGTTCCACATCTTCTCATTCGCCTCATACTGCCTACCTCAAGAAAACTAGGTCGATTACGACTGGCGCAATCGTAGTTCTAGAACTTGCGCAAATGTGGGGACATTTTTCCAAATTTCCCTAAATCCGATTAGCGCAAACGTATGCCTCTTGCCTTCCCAAACTGGTGCAAACGTAATCGTTTCTTAATCTGACTGGCGCAAACGTATGGTTGCCATTTAGAGGATGGTATCGGTGCCGGCCGAAGATCAAGAAAATGGCGGAGTGTATTCAAACCATTGTAGTGTCTGATCAAAGAGTACAGCGATGTGAAATCTTTCGTTACAAGCAGTAAAGGATGAAACACATAACGACAAAGTAGAGTGGAGTGAAGGATTTCGAGGAAATGATTACTTACTCACAGTAATCACAATAGGTTTTTCAGACATATCTTGAAAATCGCGTATGATGGACGGACTGAACTACTATTAATTGTGTGTTCGCCTATTGTTCGACTTATCTACATAACCAAACCAACCGCCTTACTCACATGATGTCCAATAATAAAAAACGCTGAACTTTAAAATGGAAGTCCAGTCATGCAGCATGACCCCATGAGCGAATTTCTGAAGAAATCTTCGTAATTTCAGTCGCTATTGATCGTGTAGAGAAATTTTAGTTTATGATTTTGATAGACAAACATGGAATCAAATTATTAAAAATAATTAGGAGGTACTCTTACTTCCATAAGAGTAGTTCAATCTGAATTTGGACAATGTTTCATGCAAATATTACCGATTTTTACAACTAGCGAACGGCATTATTTCGTTTTTTGGCTGATTTTTCAACTTTGAAATTTTTGAAAACGATACATATTCTCACAGGAAATTTTACGCTGATTCCGAATATACCACATGTTAGTATGCCGAAAAAATTATTTCGCACAGCAAACCGCAAAAAACAGGCTATTTTGAAATTTTTGACTACATTTTTGAAAATTTCAACCCGAAGATGTAATCCGATCACGCTGGCCAACGAACTTGAACTTTCGTTCTATGTCCTTAACATTTTAAAATTTGTTTGAAGTTTCTAGCACAATACTACGGACAGTTATCGTCTGGAATGACACATACATACATACATAAAAAAATGCGTTAAACTTCAGAATATGATTCAGAATAGCCTGAAACGGATTTCTGCATAACATTTTTTCAAAAATTCACATTCTACAAATTTTGAGGCGAGAGCAGAAGCTTAATTTTCTTCAAAAATTCACTAAAACAGCGACCCATTTTTCCGACTCTCAACGATTCACGTTTTCCAGTTTCCTCAAGTTAGTTCCACGAATCTCAACAGAAACTTCAAAAACTTCAGGATGAAAAGAAAACCAACGAGATCCCCCAAGTCCTTTCAGGTTGGAATTTATGCTTGAAGGAATATGAAAAGCAGACTGAGAAAGGAAAAACTCATGAGCCCTTTCAAAGAGGGAGAAAATTAGACTGTTGGGTCGGTCGCAAGCGTTTTGACCTCTTTCGCGTCAAGTAGAGTAAAAGAATAGGTGCAAAACCAAGTCAAGCCTTTTCAGAAATGGTTACATGTTGAACAACACTGACAATGTTTCCGAATATTACTCTACTTAGAAAGCGTCCCTTTCAATTTCGGCATGAAATTACTAACTTCAGGCGGACACAGGGACGATGGAAGAAGTTGTTTGCTAGTTTTACTTTCTTAAAGTCTTTGAGGGTTAAGGGAAAGTTGAGTAATCGATCTGAAAGGTTTGTGAAACTCTCAATACAGGAGCCTGAACCTAATGTGTTCTTTTCTAATAAGACAGTTGCCTTGTTTCTATTTTAATTAGGTAGACAAAAAAACAAGTACTGCTTCGGTATGTGTGTTATGTCATTCTGTCGGTGACTGTAGCTCGAAAAAGAACGTTTTCTTCTACATTTTCGTTCACTACAATCGGAAAAAACATAATTTCATGCCTCGAAATTTGAATGGGCCCAAATTGGAACTCCAACGAATATTTTAAGATCGACCAACATAGCCGGAATGAATTCTTTTTATATTTCTTCTTCATATTTTTAGTGATTTCTCCGGGAATACTGCACCTTTCGGCCATTTGGTTAGTACTATCGTGTTCGACGGTTCCAGAAACGTTACTTTGTCACTGGAATACGAAGTGCTCTCGATCAAATTTTAATGTGGCAGCCAATCGAGCTCTCCGCCAAAAAACATGCATTAAAAGCAGCGTTGCCATGTAGTATGGAGGAAAAAACCGGAGATGGGGGAAAGTATAGACTAAAAATACTTATTAAAAGATCATACAATCATAAGTTCTGTGCATTCACAATTACCTATTAATGTTCATTTCCTTGATGAAACCATGTTCCTGCCAAATGAGACATGAAATTTACCTATATATGTAATATATTATTGTAATATATTCCGATATATACCATTTGCCGACTATAATGGGTGGATTCAGATAAGCTTTGAACGAATTTTGAGTTGAACTAAGTCACACAATTCTCATTCATATTCGAGATAGGTACCTATGATTTGTAAAAGAGTGTCTCGGAAAAACCACGTTAATTGCATTAAAACTATGTTTCTCAACATTAACTCAACCAAATTTGATTTTCGGAGCATATCTTTGAAATCAGTGTTACATTTTCTAAAAGAATTTCTAAAAGTCTTTTGATTCTCGAAAAATACGATCTAAATAACATACCATCAGCTGAAACGTGAACTGTTTTGAAAAATAAAAACTTGGTAGATACATTTTACATGGAATTCGAAAAAACTTGGTCTCAGTTGCGGCAAGTTGTAAAAAAGTCCAGTCATGCAGCATGACCCCATGAGCGAATTTTTGAAGAAATCTTAGACATTTCAGTCGCTATTGATCGTGTTGAGAAATTTTAGTTTATGATTTTGATAGACAAACATGGAATCAAATTATTAACACATGCACAGAGGAAACTCATCAGTTGTGATTACATTTATTTTATTATTATTTTTTTTTAAAGCACCTACTACCTACGTTTTAAACAGCATGGTTCTAGGATTGGTTATACAGGGATACTTCCATAAGAGTAGTTCAATCTGAATTTGGACAATGTTTCATGCAAATATTACCGATTTTTACAACTAGCGAAAGGCATTATTTCGATTTTCGACTGATTTTTCAACTTTGGAATTTTTGAAATCTTGATACATATTCTTATAGGAAATTTTACGCTGATTCCGAATATACCACATGTTAGTATGCTGAAAAAATTATTTCGCACAACAAATCGCAAAAAACAGGCTATTTTGAAATTTCTGACTACATTTTTGAAAATTTCAACCCGAAGATGTAATCCGATCATGCTGGCCAACGAACTTGAACTTTCGTTTTGTGTCCTTAACATTTTAAAATTTGTTTGAAGTTTCTAGCACAATTCTACTGACAGTTATCTTCTGGAATGACACATACATACATACATACATATATACATACATAAAAAAATGCGTTAAACTTCAGAATATGATTCAGAATAGCCTGAAACGGATTTCTGCATAAATTTTTTTCAAAAATTCACATTCTACAAATTTTGAGGCGAGAGCAATAGCTTAATTTTCTTCAAAAATTCGCTAAAACGAGTGTGCAAGCATTTCATAAAGGTACAAGTGTAGACTTGTAATGCACTGTGAAAATTAACAAGTGTACAGGCGAATTTGGATACGTTACAAGTGTTTCCCCATCATTTAGAACAAGTCACTAATTTACAGTTGTAAAAAAATGGCTGATTTTTTACCTACGTCCATTCACCTGTAAACTTGTTATTTTCCAGCATTGTGAGTTGACAATTTTTCGGTGTTTAATATGTGGGAATCTTCCGCTAAAGAATACAGGCAAGAAAGAAGCATTCAGCGTAGAAGACGCCAACGATTTTTTCGGCCACGAATAAACCCTCATTTCGTGGGTCTTTTTGAGTTTAACAAGAGATTTAGGATGTCTTTCGAGACCTTTGAAAGATTCAAATGGTGAGTGACCCTGTGCAATTTTTCCTGATCGGGTATTGAGGATCACCCTACCATTGAAGAACAAAGTGAAGTGTGGAGATCATCTCGAAGTTGCAGATGACATTCCAGCAGCATTATGAGCATCCTCCAAACCCATTCACTCCCGGGTAAAAACACATTCTGTGTTAAAATGCCTTCACCGAGGCCTCTTCAACGGAGCGCAAGATAAGGGCTCGACCTAAGCAAGTTCACAACAGTTCACGAAGAAACTTGGCTGCGTAAACAGTCGACAGCTCAGCTTCAAGTTTCAAGTTGCCACCGCATGAAAGTTGAACAAACTCAATACCGCACCTTGTTCTATCTGCGCGGCGAGAAATCCCGCTTGGAGGCTGAGAGTTTTATATCTAGGCGAGGAGTCGAAAGTTCTGATCGGCGAAAATCGCCATATGGAAGATGTCTACCTCATTTCGTGGTTTCGGGCTTAATTCTATACATCGTTCGTGTTGGTTTCTGATAGCTGGGGTATGGGAATATAATGAATAAGTTGTTATTTAGGTACCAACTTGATGGTTCCTTAAGCATTGTTGTTTCAAGTTGAAATGTTGTTGGTGATGAGGGAAAGAAGAAAAATTACTCCTTTTTTCTTTAATCTAAAGGATGAGTTCGTTGACAACACTTTTTGAGCACATTAAATTGGTTAAATTAAAAAAAGTCCAGTCATGCAGCATGACCCCATGAGCGAATTTTTGAAGAAATCTTAGACATTTCAGTCGCTATTGATCGTGTTGAGAAATTTTAGTTTATGATTTTGATAGACAAACATGGAATCAAATTATTAACACATGCACAGAGGAAACTCATCAGTTGTGATTACATTTATTTATTTATTTTTTTAAAGCACCTACTACCTACGTTTTAAACAGCATGGTTCTAGGATTGGTTATACAGGGATACTTCCATAAGAGTAGTTCAATCTGAATTTGGACAATGTTTCATGCAAATATTTTTGACTGATTTTTCAACTTTGGAATTTTTGAAATCTTGATACATATTCTTATAGGAAATTTTACGCTGATTCCGAATATACCACATGTTAGTATGCTGAAAAAATTATTTCGCACAACAAATCGCAAAAAACAGGCTATTTTGAAATTTCTGACTACATTTTTGAGAATTTCAACCCGAAGATGTAATCCGATCATGCTGGCCAACGAACTTGAACTTTCGTTTTGTGTCCTTAACATTTTAAAATTTGTTTGAAGTTTCTAGCACAATTCTACTGACAGTTATCTTCTGGAATGACACATACATACATACATACATATATAAATACATTAAAAAATGCGTTAAACTTCAGAATATGATTCAGAATAGCCTGAAACGGATTTCTGCATAAATTTTTTTCAAAAATTCACATTCTACAAATTTTGAGGTGAGAGCAATAGCTTAATTTTCTTCAAAAATTCGCTAAAATGTACTAAAAAAATCACTAAAAATGTCTAAAAATTGTTAAATTTATATTTTTATCAGAATTTTAGTTAAAAGAAGTATATCACCCAATAACTATAACATTAAAAAAATTCATTCACGAAATTAAGGTGAAGAAGTTTCTTAAATTTCATTAATATTTTCTGAAAAATCGATTTAAATAACTGAAAAATTGCTAAACATACAAAACATTTTTTGAATCGTAAAATATCATTTAGGATGAATTAATTCGCCATAAAATTTGCGGTTAAAAATTTCTTTTGTACTCAAACTGCCCACATTTTAAAACAAAGAAACATACTATAGTACGATAAGCTACGAAAATTCGTTCATGAGACCATGCTGCATGACTGGAACTTCTTTTTTGTAGCAATGTTATTCTGAAGAAAACCCGCAATTAGGTACGTACGTTTTATAAAGGTTTTGATGACATATATTGGTCGTTTACCGCACTGTGCAATGCCTGGCAAATCGTTAGGGCAAATCGAACGGAAAACTGAAATGAAATGAAAATGAAATTGATTCCTCCAAAATTACAAGAATACATTTGTGGTAATGAGTATAGAAGAAAAGGGAGTTTAAAATATTATTTGAATGATCAGATTCACATACTTAATTTACTACAATTTCCCCGCACCGTAAAACATTGTTCCGTGCTGTGTGGGGGAGTTAACTCCCGATTTTTACATGGATGTGCGTTGCGAACTTGTAACTTCTTACGGACTAAAAATAATCCTTCCTATAGATTGCGCAAAAAAAAAAAACTTATATTAGTAAACAACTTGGATCATTGACTCCAAACATTACTCCATATAAATACTTCTAAATATGCTTTCACAAATGAAATGTCCCTGAGAAATAAGCCAACTGAAAACAATTTTATTATATGCTGATCTTTTATAATTAGTAGGGTTGGTTATAGTAGAGGGTGCTTATCGCAGTAATAGCGGCATACTATAAAAAATTTGGCGTGCTGTACTTTTTAAACGTGACTGAGGAGCAGGCATAATATTTTGTGTAGTAGGGCGAAAATAATATGCACAATAATTGGACATATAAGTCCGTAATGGAACAAATCCGGATGCTTGTGCATAAACAAGAGAGCAGGCTTGACATATAATTGGCCAGTCATCGAGAATAAATCAGTTTTCGGAAACCTTTCAGGTTTTTTAACTATAATTTTCAAGATCGCCTTTTGAGAGCTGTCACCAAAGGACGCAACAAAGATGGGAAGGCTCCACCCCACACAACTATGCCAAAGTTCAATATACTCAGTCAACTATTTACTCAAATTTTCACCTTTGAACATCAACGCTACGTACAAGTGCGGAATAGGTAAATACGTGTTACGTATACGCAGGCAAAGATATGTTAATATCCACAACCGTGTCACTAATCACGGGAATCGACGAGCTGTAACGGTTTAATGGACGTTTAGCCATCGCCTGACAGACATCGTAACCGAGTGATTTCCATAAATTGGGTTCCCAAGGCGGAGAGGCGCCGACATCTGTGTCAACCTATCGGGGCTCTCATTGCCGTGAAAACGACAGAGTTAATTCCCGAGAACCCCCTCAGACTTATCAGCTTATCAACCGGGCACGCGACGGCTCAAGAAAGGGCAGCTGGAGGTCTCGTAATTGACCCCTCGTCTCACGCTCGATGTGACTCTTATTATACGAGTCTATCAATCTAAAAAAGATCACTTATTAGGTAGTCATAGTCATAGTCTTTATTTCATGTTCTGAATACAAATTGTACATAACAATCGTCATTACATATTATGAAATTCAATATTACTATTGGAAACTCGTCGGAACTATAATTAAGGAGTTGAGGGGGCATGCGGTAACCCCCACGCCGGCCGGGAGCACCCCGACCGGCCCCAGGCCCCACCCACCATGGCGGCTTCCCGGACCAGGCAACTGATGGTGGAAACCGCCAGCGGGAGCAGAAGCTCTCTCCACCACCAGACGCCCTGTCAAAACGCAACGTAAACACGCAGCACATTTACCAAACAAATCAGCGCCAATGGGGGGCCGCCGCCCAGGACCAGCCAGGAAACCCGACCAACAAGGAAAGAAAACCACACACACACACAACAGTCACATACTAATAATTTACATTCACGCTCCAGATACATACTTATTATAAAAAAATAACAATGTGATAATTAAAACTGACAACAAACAATGAAGAAAAATACACATTTTGATAAGTCGATAACAAGATAATTTTTAAAACACCTAAAATATCACAGACCAACGACTACTACTATTACTACAGATCAAGCGAGAGTACCAAACATAATATCCTCCGCTTGAGTCATAAAAGTTTAGAGCAAAACAATACCATGTAAAAAATCCACCCGAGTCTGCAATATCACCTAAGTTCTTTGGCCAGTATTTCACATTCGCTAAAATCATATTTCATAAATTCGTCATAGGTGTAAAACGCATTTTTCTTCAAAAATCTATCAATGCAGGGTATGATTTCCCCCCCTTTATTTGGCTTTAACATCTCATTAGACAACACAATCTTCCTTGTGCCTTTATGTAGGTACACAATTATGCTGAAAAAAGTTTCTGTCATGCAGCATGATTGTATGAGCGATTTTTTTTGTAAAATACCGTAAGTAGTATTTTATGTAACATACTATTTATTTTATTTTATTATTTTTTTTCGGGGGTGTATAAATTTTATAAATGGAAGGTAGGTAGTGACTGGGGAGGGGGGGGGGGGGAATGTTACATTTTATGTAACATTGCTTTGAGGACTTCGAGTAAAGAGAAGTTGTTAACTGCCAATTTTATGGCAAAAAACTCGTTCTAAATAATAATCTGCTATTCAAAAAGAGATTTTGGATTTTTATCTTTTTTTGCAGTTAACTTTCTTGACTAGAGCTGACGACGCCGAGACGGCGAAATATTCTCTCATTTTAGCGAATTTTTGAAGAAAATTAAGCTATTGCTCTCGCCTCAAAATTTGTAGAATGTGAATTTTTGAAAAACTTTTATGCAGAAATCCGTTTCAGGCTATTCTGAATCATATTCTGAAGTTTAACGCATTTTTTTATGTATGTATATATATATGTATGTGTGTATGTATGTATGTATGTATGTATATACACATAAGTATGATAGAAATGACCTGCGGCAAGCAATTTCCGAGCTAAAAGGAGTGGCGACCAATAACATCAAGGTCATGGCTGCAACCGTGTCATGGCGCGGGGTGTGGTGCGGGAAAAGCACCATAGAGTTACTTAAGCGGGGCATCTCAGCAGGAGTGCTCCGTGGTACCACCACCCGCGTCCTGAGGGGTTCTCACTTGTACTGGTGGTCATTTTATAGGGGCACTTCCTTTCATCCCATTCTTCCTCCTCGTCCTGCAACTTCCCTTATCCCTAGAGCCGGTGTCGGGTAAACCTGGGCGTCCTCCCCACTTTTTAATTTAATTTGTTCATTTTTCAATTTAATGGTGTGCCCCCTCCGCCTTTGAGGGGAGTTTCGTGAAAAAAAAAAAAGTATATGTATGTGTCATTCCAGACGATAACTGTCCGCAGAATTGTGCTAGAAACTTCAAACAAATTTTAAAATGTTAAGGACACAAAACGAAAGTTCAAGTTCGTTGGCTAGCATGATCGGATTACATCTTCGGGTTGAAATTTTCGAAAATGTAGTCAAAAATTTCAAAATAGCATGTTTTTTGCGATTTGTTGTGCGAAATAACTTTTTCAGCATACTAACATGTAGTATATTCGGAATCAGCGTAAAATTTCCTATAAAAATATGGATCAAGTTTTCAAAAATTTCAAAGTTGAAAAATCAGTCAAAAATCGAAATAATGCCGTCAAAAATTCGCTCATGGGGTCATGCTGCATGACTGGACTTTTTGTAAGTCATATTGATGTGTTTCCTATATTTCCCAACCATCTGTAAATATTAATTAATTACAATTAATATTACACGCGAGTGTTTTCATCCTCCATCAAAACTATATATATACGTATGAAAAAGGTAACATTTTGGACCTATTGCAATAGCTTCATTTTTCTACGAAAATTTGCTAAAATGTGCTTAGATATCATAAAAATGTGCTGAATAATCGAAAAAAAAAACTAAAAATTTTGAAATCCCCGTATGAATAGCAGATTATTATTAGGAATAAGTTTTTTGTCATAAAATTAATATTTGACAATTTCCGTTTAACTTCCGTTTAAAAAATATTAAATGGGTTTCCACATCTTCATCGCAAGTGATTTAGTTCGTAGAATTGGCTTTCTTATTTAGCTACCTACCTTGGTAGGTCATTATCTCAACTTCCTATCCTAAAGCTTTCCCAGCTTTCATTCCCTTACCAGGGTGACAATGGTGTCATTTAGGGCTCCAGTGCGATATTTTTGTTCCTCCAAGTACGAAGGTGCCCTCGTTGCAATGGACTCAATAGGCTGAGAAAAATTGTGATCATGCTCCATAACTGGTTTTCATTCATATTGTATAGGAATCGGTATACCTTGGTATGTCTCAGTTTCAAGGTTTTATTCAGCCCTACATCGAAACTGTTTGCATGTCCTCCCGCCGACGTGTTGTGGAAATTGTGGTTGTGGGGGTAATCATAATTATTCACCGACGCCTCGTGATTTCACCCGCCCCACCCGCCACTTAATGTTAGCAGGAAGGCACGAGAGGGCACTTGAAATAGAAGATAGCTTATATCGAAGTACTTCGTATAAATATATACCAGAAGTTGGAACAGGGTCTTGCGGAGCACGGATATAGCAACATGTCGTGTCCATCAGTTGTTAGCTGAGCGGAATCAGAACGTTTGAATCTTAACTTGCTAAGTTCAATACCTTCCTTCGGTTAACAAGACGAATTGCATTCATGATAACACCGCAGCTGGTCGAATCTGCGAATTTCACGGTGTATTCTGTTTGTCGAAAAACCTCTTATTAGTTCCAGGAATTCTAAAACGAATACTAGCTATAAAAAGTCGTTTGCGAAGAAGATGAAAAATCGTAGGTATAAAAATACGGTTCAATATTTAATTGTTGAGCCCATGGAGACTTTTAATCGGAGCACGAAAGCTATCTTATGAGCGTAGTTTTCTAAAAATTCTAAGAAACCAGATTCATACGAAACATACGAAATTAAATGTCTTAAAGAGGCTACATACAAAATTACAGCTTCCTAGAGTGTAAAGTATAGAAATTACCTATTAAAATGATTTAACCACCGCTTCACAAATCAAACCGTTCTCGCAATAATCGGATCACCTGCTATGAATCAAATCATCGAAACACCAGCTGAATGAAATTATCAGAAATTATCTAGCGGTTGCAATCATGTTCACAATATCAATTATTGAGAATGATCACCTGAGTGTACACAATTATTCAAATAACCATGCTCATAACTCAGCTTGCTGGCCACACACTTCGCAGTAGTTAACATAATATTAATCGATAGCTTTCGACGAATGGTCAACGAATTTTGTAGGATGAAAAACGACGAAGTACCATTTCCCTAGCAACGACTCGGTTGTAAGCGGGAATCATCAAAAACGCTCGCATACGAGTCTGCAACACATTATGTGTTGCAGACTTGTATGCAAGGTCTAAGAGCCACTCATCTGATCCGGACCCTGGGTATCGTCAAGAAAATGTCCTAAAGAGGCTACATACGAAATTACAGCTTCCTAGAGTGTAAAGTATAGAAATTACCTATTAAAATGATTTAACCACCGCTTCACAAATCAAACCGTACTCGCAATATTCGGATCACCTGCTATGAATCAAATCATCGAAACACCAGCTCAATGAAATTATCAGAAATTATCAAGCGGTTGCAATCATGTTCACAATATCAATTATTGAGAATGATCACCTGAGTGTACACAATTATTCAAATAACCATGCTCATAACTCAGCTTGCTGGCCACACACTTCGCAGTAGTTAACATAATATGGTTGGATAAATCGATAGCTTTCGAACGAATGGTCAACGAATTTTGTAGGATGAAAAACGACGAAGTACCATTTCCCTAGCAACGACTCGGTTGTAAGCGGGAATCATCAGAAACGCTCGCCGACGGGTCTGCAACACATTATGTGTTGCAGACTCGTATGCAAGGTCTAAGAGCCACTCATCTGATCCGGACCCTGGGCATCGTCAAGTAAATGTCCTAAAGAGGCTACATACGAAATTACAGCTTCCTAGAGTGTAAAGTATAGAAATTACCTATTAAAATGATTTAACCACCGCATCACAAATCAAACCGTACTAGCAATATTCGGATCACCTGCTATGAATCAAATCATCGAAACACCAGCTCAATGAAATTATCAGAAATTATCTAGCGGTTGCAATCATGTTCACAATATCGATTATTGAGAACGATCACTTGAGTGTACACAATTATTAAAATTAACCATGCTCATAACTCAGCTTCTGGCCTTGCACTTCACAGTAGTTAATATAATATGGTTGGATGAATCGAGAGCTTTCGAACGAATGGTCAACGAATTTTGTGGGATGAAAAACGATGAAGTACCATTTCCGTAGCAACGAATCGGTTGTAAGCGGAAATCATCAGAAAACCAACCGTAACGCTTTTTTTCAACGCTTTTATTTAACGCTTTTTGTTAAGGATTTTTTTGTTTATGTACCAAAGTAAAGACATAAAATGTCAAAAGAACACAGAGTATATAATACAGGTAGAGTATGCAAGTAATATATTTATATTGTTGAATACAGCGTGATTAGTATCGAGTGTGACAAAAAAAAAATTAGGAGAAACTATATGTAAAGAGGAGCACAATACGGTCAACAGCATATTTTATCTCAACAGTTCTCGAGAAATAGGGGTTTTTCAGAAAAGCCGTGTTTTTCAGCATGGAACATGCTTTAACCACCACCTAACTACGAGACGTTCGCAAACAAACAATTTGAGAAACGAGACTCTAGACCCTGACCAACTAATCTAAATTTTTACTAAGGGATTGACCACTTGATGTTATGTATTTTTGAGATGCGAGCGTAGCGAGAATCCAGACCACTAATCTAAGCAGAAAACTGATCTGTGTAAAATCTCATGGCGACTGGAGCGCTGGGAATGTCACGCAGTGGGTAGTCGAACTAAACAGCAAGTCAGAGTCTAGAGTCTTGTGTCTCAACTTGATTGTTCGCGAACGTCTTGTTCACCTAACGCCAAAAGTGTCACGTTTTTACGCCACGAAAAACTGTCAAGCTAATTTTCTTATGAGTATCACGTGAAACCAAGCCGTTGGTAAAGAAATGGAATTTCCGCAGTGTTCATCGCACAGAAATCGTTCACAATTCGTTGGAAAACTCTAATTTAACTGAAGATTAATAAGATATTTATTTCGTAGTTTTACATTTATTTCAAAGACATTAATCCAATAATGCAGTGTTATAACTGGTTAGT
Source organism: Adelphocoris suturalis (assembly GCA_030762985.1). Lineage (NCBI taxonomy): Eukaryota > Metazoa > Arthropoda > Insecta > Hemiptera > Miridae > Adelphocoris > Adelphocoris suturalis. Next base: position 57,347,664 of record CM061049.1, read on the forward strand.
AAACAATATTACATTGTACCGCTTGTAAGCCTTGTTTTGTTGACAATTCGTTGAGGTGGAGATCTTGGTTATAGTTGCCGCTAATTAGTTTGGCAACATCATAACAATTAGAAAACAAAATAAAATACTTCTGCAACTTCCGCAGTTTTCATCGTCAAAAAATCGTTCAACATTCGTCGGAAAGCTCCTATTTTACTGAAGATTAGTAACTTAACATTGTTCCATTGTACCTCAACGGAAGCTGAGTGACGCGCATTATAGTCCATTGAAAGGAGAATGCGACCCCGAATTAGCGGGAAGAAAGCATGTTCCATGTTTTAAAATTTTAGCCGCAGGCTGAAAGCGGAAAGCAACCGGGGCGTCCAGGGGGGCCAGTTTTCTCTTAAACTTAAATTTCCCCATTTTAGTTCATTTAATTTTAACTTTTGACCACATTTCCGGAGTCAAGGTTGAATTTTATATAAGCATGATGCACTTATTTTCACACTCAGATAGATATAGAGGTGAGTGCCCAAAACCGGACCCCTGTTTTGTTTTTGAATGAAAAAAATAGAAAATAGTGAAAAATTATGTTTTAAAATCATCTAATATTTACTTTGTAATGTTAAGCATCATTTAACTTGTACTTTAAAAAATCTAATTCAAAGTTAGTACAAATTATTTTCAATAATGCACTAGTGTAATCGTCCAGGGAAACGTTTACGATGCAAAATTTCCAAAATCGAGAAGAAACGATAATCATCAGTAACGCTTGCATACTAGTGTGCAACACATTGGGACATTTCATGTCTTTAGTTGCAGACTCGTCTATTAAAATGATTAGGTACCTATTAAATGATTTAACCACCTCTTCACAAATCGAACCGTTCTCGCAATATTCGGATCACCTGCTATGAATCAAATCATCGAAACACCAGCTCAATGAAATCATCAGAAATTAACAAGCGGTTGCAATCATGTTCACAATATCAATTATTGAGAATGATCACCTGTGTGTAAACAATTATTCATATAACCATGCTCATAACTCAGCTTGTTGGCCACGCACTTCACAGTAGTTAACATAATATGGTTGGATAAATCGAGAGCTTCCGAACGAATGGTCAACGAATTTTGTGGGATGAAAAACGACGAAGTACCATTTCCCTAGCAACGACTCGGTTGTAAGCGGAAATCATCAGAAATCATTGAGCATATTTTGTTGCGTAACGTAACGTGACATAACGAAAATTTGGTTGTGTGCCATAGCAAAGACATGAAATGTCAAAAACAATTATTTTATAAAACCTTACACTTTCTCAATTTGTGATATAGTTGCCGAAACCGGACCCCTTGTCAAAATAACAATAAAAAAATTTAAAAATGGTATTAAATCAAAGAATACTCATTCTAGTTTCAAATATAATTATAATTTAACAATCACAATACAATATAATACAATAAGATGAAGATTTCAATCTCAGAAAATGATACAGAATGTATTTTAAACAGGGTCCGGGTTAGGCAACAAGAGGGGGTCCGGTTTAAGCGACTAAAGCCATCTGTTTGTTAACCCGATTAATTTTTAACCAAATATCTAAATGAAACGTTTTGAAGATATACAATAAACGTAAACCTTGCCATTTAAGAATATATATAGATATAAAGGCTTACCTGAAAATATCTGGGAAAAATAACGAAAACTGTAGCACTTCCCAAGAACTTTTTTTATTATCAAAACATGTAATGGTGAACTGATAAGCAACAAGTGAAGTGGGCGATGTGTGCGCTCCACAACATAGTGGTAGATGCCTAAGCTATTGTTTACAGTTGAATAGGATAGAGTTCAGGAGAATGCAGTGTCAGAAGACCAGGGGTCCACTTTAGGGGGAGGGGTCCAGTTTAGGGTACTTTCCTCTACGATTAAATGAATCAGAGTTATTAATGGCGTCATTTGTTGTAAGTGATGAATCCAAGTTTTTCTCCAGTAGAGATTAGTTCGATTGCTCAATTCCCTAATAGCTGTGTACACACTCCAAGGAATAGAGGGAGATAAGGTAGTCTTAGTGGTGCGTGGAGCAGAATCCCTCGCCTGGCTAATGAGGGGATTTCGGATTAGCATCTAGAGCCTGACTTCTCGTTCGACTTATCCCCCTTAAGAATAGCCGCTGCTCATGAATCTGATCTCAACATTTTCATCACATTACCTCCCTAAGTACCTACAAGCGGTTGTCGATACTCGCATATTCTGCGCAGAAATGGAATGAGATCGGGCCTGTGTTCAAAACATTCTGTCCACCCTGGAAGGGTCGGAATCGAGTTGGGTCCCTTGTCAATCAACGTAGATGTCAATGTTGCCAAGTCAGTGGTCCCCCCCCCCCCCCACCACCCTATATTTAGAGTTTTTTCCGCTAAACGGGGGATTTTGAGCGAGGAAGCGTTTAGGGTTTTTCTACGGGGATTTTCAATTTATGAAAGAACACGAATATGCTATAAATTTCATATGGCAAAAGCTTAAGTTTCTCTTGTCTGAGGGTCGTATACAGATTAATATTACAACGCTTCTTTATTTGGACAGTTCAAATTATAACGACTTAGAAAAAAAAGGTCTTTCTGTCCATGAATCGGGTTTTTATTATTCTCCAACGGTTTTTATTACTATCCCCAATAACTGAGGCTTCTTCAGGAAATCAAAATTCAAAATATAAAATTCAAAAAATTTTATTTTTATAATAAATACTTCACTTTGGTTTATTATTTCCAATAATAAGCCTATGTGATTGCGTAGCAAAAAATTTTTATAACCCCCCCTCAAACTTTGTCATTTTACGTTTCAAGGTGCGTAGAATCCAAATTTGAAATGTCCGTCCGCCGTCCGGGCCATAAAAGGCCTAAGAATTAACTTAAAAAACACGTTCTTTCGCACATACACTCCATTTGGGGTCTAGTTGGTCCTAACGTTTAACCATCCCGATCGCTTTACTCGCATAGATGCTATGGGCCAAAAACGGGCGAAAAAGTGTCTTTTTAGAGGTTTTGAGTGTTAGACGTGTTAGACGCACGCCTGGCACGCTTGGCAGGGGGTCACGGTGGGAGTTGAGGGGGGTGAGCGGGGTGTGGAGTGAGAGGAGGCGCCGTGGCACCATGAGGTGGGTACAGCGTTCCTTCGAGGCATGAATACATGTTTTTTTCTAGGTCATATTTGTGTGTTAATACCAATGCTTTGCCTACGCATATTTAATAACATATCCTCTCGACTTTTCGTACGTTCTTAGATAATGATATTATTAAGGCAATAATTATTTGAATAGATAGGAGTTCAAATCGAGAAATAGGTATAAACATGCGTGTATAATTATAGTAGTATAGGTTGTGGCAACTCGAAATAGGACACGCCGAGGAGTCTGGACGGGCCTTATGACGTACGCAAGAACTAAAACTACAATCATACTCAATTGAAAAAATAATTTGTGAAATAATTTGCAGCGTTTTATAATAAATCGAATTCAGAGATGACAGTGAGAGATAATTAAATTTAAAATCGTTTGCTTATGTAGGAAACAATATTTTTCCGTACAAGTGGAAAAGCCCGTGTCACCACGGGATGCAAGTACAAACTTTAATTATGCAAATAAAAAAGCAAAATCTTTCTGTTTCAACTTAATTTTTATTTATTCAAGTTGTATTAAAAAAAGTTACATTCATTCAGTTACAAAATTTATTATTTATTCAAGTTGTATTAAAAAAAGTTACATTCATTCAGTTACAAAATTTATTCTAATGCTTCAGGAAATAAAACATTGCGGGTGTATACTAAACCATTCTGATGCTGTCCTTGATTTTCAGTATTCTTAATTTGAACTTTAATTGCACTAAAGCGACGAACTCTTGAAAATGCGACGTATAATTGTCCATGGCTGAAAACTGGAGCAGATAGATAAAGTCCAATGCTATCGAATGTTTGCCCCTGAGATTTATTGATTGTCATTGCGAACGCTAGATTAACGGGAAACTGTCTACAACTTTCCTTCGTTTTTGCACTGTTTCTTGTTTTTTAATATGAAGGAATCTGATTTATAACTTGGTAGAATTATCTGCACCAGAATTTCCCTCGTTTTTGCACTTTTTCTTGTTTTTTAATATGAAGGAATCTGATTTATAACTTGGTAGAATTATCTGCACCAGTTTTCTTCATGCCGGTCAGTTTAAAAAAAATTTGAAGAGAATCGGTGCAGGCGTTCAAGCGTTATCACTTTGTATGTATCCTATTATTATAATAGAAAGATGTTTTCATTAGTTCGTAAGTGACGGTAATTATAAATTTAGAGTCCCTCAATCAAATACGAGTGAATTTTGCTCAAGTTTGAGTGTCTTTTCATGTCGAACCACCAATTCAAGAAAAGAAAGGCCTTTTTTGTAAAGTCTTGTTATATATTATTTGAACGTTAACTAATGTACATAAGTTAATTGGTCTGTCTAACAAAACGCTATAACTTTTCAATATGATCTATTTTTGCATTCAAAATTTCTCTTCGTACAAACATGAGTACTTGAATCTAATTCACATTTTGTTTTAATTCACCGTTGTTCATCTTTTAGGGGGCTTTAAGGGGTAGTTTTCAGTGCTTGAGGGGGTTTTGGTGTAAGTTAGTTGGTAACACTGTTAGATGCCTTAATTGAGCAAAAGTCAATTAATGGGGGTCACGAACTTCCCAACCTTCGGTACTGAAGAAGCAAAAACGGTCCTCTTATGATCAAAGTTGGGTTACTCATTTTAAAGAATAAAGTTTTCCTACCTTTGGAAGTGAGGAATAGAGCAGTGATGGTGCACAGCTGAGTATATCTTCAAAATTTAGACTGAAGCCTCACACCGGATGCCATGTCTTCAATAACGACCTGATCCAAAGACTCCCTTGATCTTGGGTACCTCGAAGTTTATAATAACGAGTTAAGAAGCCGAGTTCTTAGATTTTAAATTAACCGGCAGTAGAGAGAAGGGAAATTAGTTTCTAATATCAAAAAACCGGAAGGAAAACCTGTCAAGACTGTGCACCGCTAATCATCGAAGAATTTATCAGTCCCTCGTAGACTCGGGAAGTAACGAGTTTCCAAGTTTCAAATTGCGTTTTACAACTCTGGGAGCTCTGAAGTTGTAACAAGGGCGTGAGGCGGGACTGATAAGGCGTCTGGAATAGACGGAAGGGCTCCTCGGCAAGGGAGAGATGAGAAGGCCCGTTTCTCAACGTGGCAATAATGAGGCTTAAAATAAACATTATTATCAGGTTTGTGTATTAATTGGGGAACTCTGACCTAGCTTATCTATACTATTTATAAGAATGAAACTCCGTCTGTCTGTCTGGCTGTCGTGTCTATGCACGGCCAAACGGCTGAGTGGGGGGAGTCTACGAGTGGAGGGATCTTCTTGGGATTTTCCGAAAGGGGGAACGAGCGAATTTAAAATTTTCTAATCCCACCCGAACCATGGGCCGTAGGGCGGGAGGGGGGTCGAAGTAAGAATTAATGTGCGCTTTTTGGACTTCCCCGCTTCCTCTACCCCTCTAAACGGCCGTTGAAAATTCCGGAAAAATACCAGTTTCGTAGGTTTTCCTACGAGGAAGACGACGGCGCGATCGGATCGCGAAAAAAGTATCGGGAAATGCGTCAAAACAATGCGAGAGTACGAACCCGTTTTCTCGAAAAGTCCGACGAAAAACTACGTTTTTTCCGATTAAAATATACCCCATAAAGGTACGTTTTTCGGAACGGTTTTTGCGGGCGAAATACAGCTTTGGGTCCGCCGAATCTGAATCCGAAATCGGATATCGAAAAAAGTGGCGAGAACTTGGTCAAATTGCGAGCGGAAGCGAGGGAAGCGTTTAATGTGAGAAATTAATTGTGCCGTGGACGCGAGAAGGCTCTACGAAGACGTCAAGGGGTTCGATGTCACAATGTTGCGAGGCGAGCAGGTATACATAGGTACCTACCTTGCGAGCGAAGCGAGAGCCATTTCAACAGAATAAATACGGACTTTGTCCTACACATATACAGGTATACCTTGCAAGCCAAGCGAGCAACATCCCCTAATAAACTTTTCGTGGTTCCACGTAGTTTTATAAGATTAAATTTGTTTGTAAGAATTTCCAACAGAAAAAAAGTCTGCCAAGTTGGGTGGGCAGTATAACTTCCTCAAGCGAGCGGAGCGAGCAGCATCCCCTACAGACGTTAAACCTACCCTTAGGGATCTACCGACCTACCTTGCGAGCGAAGCGAGAGCCATTTCAACAGAATAAATACGGACTTTGTCTTACACATATACAGGTATACCTTGCGAGCGAAGCGAGCAACATCCCCGAATAAACTTTTCGTGGTTCCACGTAGTTTTATAAGATTTAATTTGTTTGTAAGAATTCCCAACTGAAAAAAACGTCTGCCAAGTTGGGTGGGCAGTAAAACTTCCTCAAGCGAGCGAAGCGAGCAGCATCCCCTACAGAAGTTAAACCTACCCTTAGAGATCAACCGTTTGTGAGCGAAGCGAGCAACATCCCCTACACACGTTAAACCTACCCTTAGGGATCTACCGTTTGCGAGCAAAGCGAGCAACATGCCCTACATGCCACACTTTGCGAGCGAAGCGAGCAAAATTCCCTACATGCCACATTTTGCGAGCGAAGCGAGCAATTTAATGGGGGGTCCGGGGGGCTTGCCCCCCGGCTGGACGTGGAGGCGAGCGTAGCTAGCCGGAGCGGCTATCTTTAATGTAAATGGTAGTCAAGTTGCCATGGTGGTCTTTATGGTGGTGGTATTGTTCAACTGGTAGGTACTACAATTTTTCAAAATTATTAGAGAGCGTCTTTTAAAATTTGCTGAATAAACCGAAACTATGAAAAATCGACTATCTGCTTTACAAGCAGATACCATGTTACATGGGTGTCTTTGATTGGGGATTTCATAACGGTTGTCCTCGAGAGTTGTAAACAAATCCCTTAACTTTGGACTGTATGCGACGAAATGCAGGATAAAGAATTAATTCTATTATTCTTGGAGACACAATAAGCATGCTATACATACTATTAAAGTTATTTCTCCAATACAGGCGCTATCATTTTTATGTTCATGATAGCCTGATTTTTCATTAATAAATGAAATTATATCATTTATCGTTTCGTTCTCTTTCTGAGGACATCTTCAGGTCTTGCTTTCTTGACATTGAGTTGAATTGGTGAGCCACTGTTTTATTTGACAAATCCGTTATATATTCGGATGTTTATAAATTTTTTCCTGGACACACCAAGATCTGAAGATGTCCTCAGTAAGAGGACGAAACGTTATCAAATAAAACAATAAATGAAATAATTTCATGTATTTTCCCAGGGCCGCATCCCGACTAATTCCAACAAAACAACGGTTTACTTATAGAAATGTTGAAAATAACTGTGGAGAGAAGCCACTGCAGAGTTGTTGTTAACAGTCGGCTGTTGTCAAGAGGATGAAAATGTTTGCTATGGAGTGGAGTAAATGATGCTATTGCTTTACGTTAAGAATATTATATTAAGAATTATTATATATATATATATATTATATATATTATATTAATAATATTATTAAAATTTTTTATAGTCCAATCAACTTAGTTTAGGAATGTAGCCAGGTACGTAACGAGGGGGACATTGGTAGCTTGAGATTTGAACATTTATCACATAAATCAAGCGCTTTCCAACGAGTGGCGAACGATTTCTGAGCGATGAAAACTGCGGAAGTTCCATTCCCCTAGCAACGGATGGGTTGTACGTGAACATCATTAGAAATTGTGACATCAACTTTTGCGTGACGAAAATTTTTGGTTGACCCCCCAGAGCAAAGACATATCCATGTCAAAAGTGTTTTTTGTGCTCAAAAATCTTTTCAAACAAAATAGGGTACACAGGGTAAGGATCTTGAAAATGACAAAGCAGCCGATGCTTATACTGAAGCTTCTGGAGTGCCACTGTCAAATTCAGCCAAACTTGACAATTATCATCGAACGATAGAAACCCAATACGCATCCGAGAAAAAATTCCAAGATTTGAACCAAATCAAATCTTAGCTTTTTAGGACAAGTAGTTCCTGAGGGCGGTGCATTAAAAAGCCTGATAAATTCTACGGTGCGAGAAACCCATTTAATTTGAAAATGTAGCAATCTAAATGTTGCAATAGCTTGAAATCATTGCATCGGCAAAGATATCTTAACAAATTGCTCACACCGTCAATTCCCACGTTACATATCTCTCACGGTTGCGGATCCTCTTTATCGTCAGATATTGGGTAGAACAGCTGATACGAGAATTCCCATCTCGATAAAAGCTGATACGAGAATTCCCATCTCGATAAAAGCTGATACGAGAATTCCCATTTCGACGGACGGACTGTTTGGGAATAGAAGGGTTTAATTTAATGCAGACCAATTTACCTATCCCAAAGTTGAAATTTATTTCGTATAGTTGAAAAGAAATATGATTCATCTATACTTATTTATAAGAATGAAACTCCGTCTGTCTGTCTGTTTGTCTGTCTGTCCATGCTATGCACGGCCAAACGGCTGAGTGGGGGGAGTCTACGAGTGGGGGGATCTTCTTGGGATTTTCCGATAGGGGGAGCGAGCGAATTTAAAATTTTCTAATCCCACCCGAACCATGGGCCGTAGGGCGGGAGGGGGGTCGAAGTAAGAATTAATGTGCGCTTTTTGGACTTCCCCGCATCCTCTACCCCTCTAAACGGCCGTCGAAAATTCCGGAAAAATACCGGTTTCGTAGGTTTTCCTACGAGGAAGACGACGGCGCGATCGGATCGCGAAAAAAGTATCGGGAAATGCGTCAAAAAAATGCGAGAGTACGAACCGTGTTTTCTCGAAAAGTCCGACGAAAAACTACGTTTTTTCCCATTAAAATATACCCCGTAAAGGTAAGTTTTTCGGAACGGTTTTCGCGGGCGAAGTACAGCTTTGATCCCGCCGAATCTGAATCCGAAATCGGATATCGAATAAAGTGACGAGAACTCGGTCAAATTGAGAGCGGAAGCGAGGGAAGCGTTTAATATGAGAAATTAATTGTGCCCCGGACGCGAGAAGGCTCTACGAAGACGTCAAGGGGTTCGATGACACAGGTATTTCACAACCTTGCGAGGCGAGCAGGTACACATAGGTACCTTGCGAGCGAAGCGAGAGCCATTTCAACAGAATAAATACGGACTTTATCCTACACATATCAGCAATACCTTGCGAGCGAAGCGAGCAACATCCCCGAATAAACTTTTCGTGGTTCCACGTAGTTTTATAAGATTTAATTAGTTTGTAATAATTCCCAACTGAAAAAAACGTCTGCCAAGTTGGGTGGGCAGTATAACTTCCTCAAGCGAGCGAAGCGAGCAGCATCCCCTACAGAAGTTAAACCTATCCTTAGAGATCTACCGTTTGCGAGCGAAGCGAGCAGCATCCCCTACAGAAGTTAAACCTACCCTTAGAGATCTACCGTTTACGAGCGAACCGAGCAACATCCCCTAAATGCCATACTTTGCGAGCGAAGCGAGCAACATTTTCTACATGCCAGACTTTGCGAGCGAAGCGAGCAACATATCCTACATGCCAGACTTTGCGAGCAAAGCGAGCAATATTCCCTACATGCCACACGTTGCGAGCGAAGCGAGCAACTTAATGGGGGGTCCGGGGGGCTTGCCCCCCGGCTGGACGTGGAGGCGAGCGTAGCGAGCCGGAGCGGCTAGTACAATATAATAGTCAAAATGAAAGGAGCTCCTTCTAGATTTATATTTCTTAATTTAAACTTATTTATTTCTTATTATGGATCCGATATAGAAAGTTCTGACCGCGAGTGTTTGTCGGTATATGTGAAATAAGGTCCTGCCGTTGTCTGCTGCTGATGAGAAAGATGAGGAGAAGCCAGCATTCCGTTTCCAGCTGAGTCGAAAGTGTCCAAGCTCTGGAAGTTTCAACTCGATGATCCTTGAGCTGATGAACAGTGTGTGGGGATGCTTCTGAAGCCTCAAGCTGAATAATAAAATACATTTTTTTTTTTTTTTTTCATAATATTTATTGCACCAAGTAATACAACTTATTAGCAACATTTCTTTGGCAATGAATAATCGGTGACTGAAACAAGACTGTGATACATAACACATCCTATACATCATTTCAGCTATTTAGTGTCTTCAATGAACACGATTTGCCGGAACTCATAGTACTACACTCACTGAGCAAACTTTCATGAACACATCACTCCCTATTGCCGCTGTCCGTGAGGTTTTCGTCTTTTCAGTCGTCTGAGCAGATCATCAACGTCCTGCAGCTTCACAACCTCCTCGTTGATATGACCTTGGAGCCTCTGATGATGGGCTATCGCTTGAGTTTTTATTACTTCATTTATTGTGGGAATTTCGAGATCGTTATGGATATCATTATTGGTCGAGTAGCGGTACGCATGACCGCAGTACTTTGTTCTGGAATCGCTGTATAATATCACGATTACTTTGAGAAGTGCAGCCCCAGAGCTGTGCACCATATGTACAGACTGGCTTAAGGACCTGATTGTATAAAGTTAATTTATTTTGGATAGACAATTTTGATCGTCTACCAATCAACCAATAAATTTTTCGGAATTCGGTGTCCAATTCTGTTTAATAAAATAAAATAAATTATTTTCTGGAGCAAGAGGTAGATGAGAAGCTGCTGGCTGAATGTCAAAATTACTCACATTGGCGATATGATTTGCCCAGGATGCTGATGACCTGATGCAAAAAGTAGTGGGAACTTGGCAATATGTCGACACATAAACTGGTCGACACCTCCTGTCACCATATTTCCACACCAGGTGTTGAAGAACGTCGATAACGCACATCTTTGAAACTGGTCGACGGATTTATGTCGAAAAATTTGAGATCCGTTTTTCGCTGTATTTCAACAACAGGAGTTGAACATGAGCTAAAAACACCCCTCTTGAAACTGGTCGACTGCTAAACGACGACAAAAGGGTTGTTTGGCCACTACCTGTCCTCAGCCTTGGTCCCATGGGGTCTTTCAATCCGAGGATTAAATGAAAAGTCACATTTACGTTTCTAAACTGTTATGTGATCGTGTTATGAGACCACGAAACTATACACTTCATTCTGATCTACACATCCAACTAATCTGCATTTTTACTAAGGGATTGACTACTTGATGTTATGTATTTTTGAGATGCGAGCTTGCGAGCATCTAGACCACCAAACTATACACTTCATTCTAACCTACATGTCAGGTATACGAAGGATGTCGATGTAAATATGTCGACGTATCCCCATGGTTGACTTGGACGACCTTTTTCAACAAGGGGTGTTGAAAGTTGTCGACTAGTCGCTGTATTTTTGTGTCGCCATATTTCCAATGCCTGTGAAATCGACATTGGTCAACCCTTGGTGTTGAAAGATGTCGACACGGCTTCTTGCCCGTTTGTCGACCAGTTTATGTGTCGATATATTGCCCCCCATCCAAAAGTAGTATCTTGTCGCAAGGTGACGCAGGTTCGTTAGCGACAACGAGGAGGAACTGCCCGCTCGAGGTGAGATTCGTCTGGATCGACGGAGTCCCCACTACACTTTCACTCGCGGCATAAACAAATCGGAGTCCACTTAAAACTAAATACTTATCAATAGGTTTGGGAGACCGGACAAGGACTGTCAGTAACGCGTCGGAAATATGAATGCAGGACGGATTTTATGGTGTTGTTGTCTCGCGGGTTCTATTATGGAGGTGTCCATCGCGATGATGTGTCAAGCAAATTGTTTGCTGTACGGATCTCAAGAAACCACGTTCTCTTTTCGTCAGCATTCTGTTACGGACGATGGTACATAATTTCCATATGACGGGTTTATGAAAACAATATTGACGGAAATTTCCATACTGACGATTTATATCTGTGTTGAGTGAGGGTGAGTGGCACTTTTAGCGGGATCCCAAAGTTAACATCAATACAATGGTAAATTTACATGGTGCTTTTAAATTTATTCGCTCAATAGGAAGACACGGGCGAGAAAATTCCAAAAAGGTGCCATATGATGGGTATCCAACTAAAACTTGTTCTTGAAATTCATTTGCCTGTCAGGGTGGGGGCGCTCGTAATCGATAGTTTTATCTGCGCATGTCTTAATGTAAATTACATCAAGCGTAATTTTCCCATGGCCTATTCGTCAGATCTAGCTCCAATTGCGAAGGTAGTTGAGATATGAGGATTTGAATAACTCATATTGGTATTATAACAATCGTATCCATAATTGCTGCTGCGCTAACGCAAACCTCAAATCCTAGTAACAAACATGAAATCTACAGTTTCCGTCCAATTTCAATTACATTTTCAGAGATTGGACGGTTTAGACCAGGGGCCTCCAACCTTTTTTACTGAAGGGCCACACTATAAAATATTTGAGACAAGGCGGGATAACAATTTACTAATATTTCCCGATCCGCTACCCCCCCCCCCCCCCTCCACCCCCCCCAATAAATTCACGAAGTTTTGTTTTAATTAAGAGTGCTCAGTGGTGGTTATTGAGATATTCTGAGCTTAGTTTTGTGACAGAGTTCCCGTCAGAATCCCAGAGAAAGCGCTGCCGTCGCTCCATTGGAAAATAACGGGCGTCGCACACCACTTGTCGTGTCCTTGAGAGGCTGAGTTTGGCGATGGATGGGTGATCCAGGTCCTGGAAATCCAATCTACTCCGAACAAAGCTCATTAATGCTATTAGTAGGAGTGGTATCTCTCTGACGGGATACTGTCATCCTCCTATACCTCTTTGTCGAGGATTTAGGACCCCATTGCACCTCTGGGAGGCTACCTAGATCCTTGATAGTTTTCTAAGTAGCTATATTCCCTTATATATCTTTGTTGTTGGATAACTCAAATCATGTTTTTTTAAGATAGTTAAAAATAATGTTGTGAAAATATTCCAGACTTAAGTAAGACAATATTATTAATGACTAGCCGCTCCGGCTCGCTACGCTCGCCTCCACGTCCAGCCGGGGGGCAAGCCCCCCGGACCCCCCATTAAATTGCTCGCTTCGCTCGCAAAGTGTGGTATGTAGGGAACGTTGCTCGCTTCGCTCGCAATTGAATCATGTAGGGGATGTTGCTTGCTTCGCTCGCAAACGGTAGATCTCTAAGGGTAGGTTTAACTTCTGTAGGGGATGCTGCTCACTTCGCTCGCTTGAGGAAGTTATACTGCCCACCCAACTTGGCAGACGTTTTTTTCTGTTGGAAATTCTTACAAACAAATTAAATCTCTTTTGGAACCACAAAAAAAGTTCATTTGGGGATGTTCCTCGCTTCGCTCGCAAAGTGTGGCTGTATACATGCGATGTATTACAATTGAAACGTGTAGGGGACGTTGCTCGCAAACGGTAGATCTCTAAGGGTAGTTTTAACTTCTGTAGGTGATGTTGCTCGCTCCGCTCGCTTGAGGAAATTATACTGCCCACCCAACTTGGCAGACGTTTTTTTCTGTTAGAAATTCTTACAAACAAATTAAATCTTATATAACTACGTGGAACCACGAAAATTTTATTAGGGGATGTTGCTCGCTTCGCTCGCAAGGTATACCTGTATTTCCTTGAGGAAGTTATACTGCCCACCCAACTTGGCAGACGTTTTTTTCAGTTGAGAATTCTTACAAACAAATCAAATATTATAAAACTAAGTGGAACCACGAAAAGTTTATTCGGGGATGTTGCTCGCTTCGCTCGCAAGGTATTGCTGTATATTTGTAGGAAAAAATCCGAATTTATTCCGTTGAAATGGCTCTCGCTTCGCTCGCAAGGTACCTGCTCGCAACACCCAAACACCGAAGCCTGTACCTGAGTTATTGAACCCCAAAGACCTCTGTCTTCCCAGAGCCTTCTCGCGAACACGGCAAAATTAATTTCTGATGTTAAACGATTCCCTCACAATTCCCCTCCCAATTTGACCTACTTTCCGTCACTTTTTTCGATATCCGACTTCGGATTCAGATTCGGCGGGATCAAAGCTGTATTTCGCCCGCGAAAACCGTTCCGAAAAACGTACCTTTATGGGGTATATTTTAATCGGAAAAAACCAAGTTTTTCGGCGGACTTTTCGAGAAAACGGGTCCGTACTATCGCATTTTTTTAACGCATTTCCCGATACTTTTTTCGCGATCCGATCGCGCCGTCGTCTTCCTCGTAGGAAAACCTACGAAACCCGTATTTTTCCGGAATTGTCAACGGCCGTTTAGAGGGGTAGGGGAAGTGGGGAAGTCCAAAAAGCGCGCATTAAAACTTGCTTCCACCCCCCTCCCGCCATACAGCCCATGGTTCGGGTGGGATTAGAAAATTTTAAATTCGCTTATACACCCTATCGGAAAATCCCAAGAAGATCCCCCCACTCGTAGATCCGGCCCACTCAGCCGTTTGGCCGTGCATAGACACGACAGAGCGACAGACGGAGTTTCATTCTTATTAATAACTAGCCGCTCCGGCTCGCTACGCTCGCCTCCACGTCCAGCCGGGGGGCAAGCCCCCCGGACCCCCCATTAAGTTGCTCGCTTCGCTCGCAACGTGTGGCATGTAGGGAATATTGCTCGCTTCGCTCGCAAAGTCTGGCATGTAGGATATGTTGCTCGCTTCGCTCGCAAAGTCTGGCATGTAGGAAATGTTGCTCGCTTCGCTCGCAAAGTATGGCATTTAGGGGATGTTGCTCGGTTCGCTCGCAAACGGTAGATCTCTAAGGGTAGGTTTAACTTCTGTAGGGGATGCTGCTCGCTTCGCTCGCAAACGGTAGATCTCTAAGGGTAGGCTTAACTTCTGTAGGGGATGCTGCTCGCTTCGCTCGCTTGAGGAAGTTATACTGCCCACCCAACTTGGCAGACGTTTTTTTCAGTTGGGAATTATTACAAACAAATTAAATCTTATAAAACTACTCGGAACCACGAAAAGTTTATTCGGGGATGTTGCTCGCTTCGCTCGCAAGGTATACCTGTATATGTGTAGGACAAAGTCCGTATTTATTATTTTATTATTTGAAATGGCTCTCGCTTCGCTCGCAAGGTAGGTACCTATGTAGGCATACCTGCTCGCCTCGCAATGTTGTGACATCGAACCCTTCACGTCAATTCTTGAGCCTTCTCTCGTCCACGGCAGAATCATTTTAATCGCTTTGCTCGCTTCTGCTCGCAATTTGACCGAGTTCTCGTCATTTTTTTCGATATCCGATTTCGGATTCAGATTCGGCGGACCCAAAGCTGTATTTCGCCCGCGAAAACCGTTCCGAAAAACGTACCTTTATGGGGTATATTTTAATCGGAAAAAACCAAGTTTTTCGGCGGACTTTTTGAGAAAACGGGTCCGTACTCTCGCATTTTTTTGACGCATTTCCCGATACTTTTTTCGTGATCCGATCTCGCCGTCGTCTTCCTCGTAGGAAAACCTACGAAACCGGTATTTTTCCGGAATTTTCAACGCCCGTTTAGAGGGGTAGGGGAAGCGGGGAAGTCCAAAAAGCGCACATTAATTCTTACTTCGACCCCCCTCCCGCCCTACGGCCCATGGTTCGGGTGGGATTAGAAAATGTGAAATTCGCTCGCTCCCCCTATCGGAAAATCTCAAGAAGATCCCCCCACTCGTACACTCCCCCCACTCAGCCGTTTGGCCGTGCATAGACACGACAGACAAACAGACAAACAAACGGAGTTTCATTCTTATTAATAGTATAGATATAGATAGAGATAATAGAGATTTTTACTTAGGCCTACTATCACTAAAAATTTCAATGATTATTTCATATACCAATACATTTTTAATATAATATGATGACAGTACAGTCCGTGCAAAACACTGACCATCGCTAAATGGCTGGTTTACAGATAACACTTATCGAGAACGGAAGGGACAAAAATAGAGACGATTACTGTACTCGTATTTACCAGTAAAATTGTTTTAAGGAAAATATATTATCAAATAAAAAAATCTTTTTTCAGTTTGTAATTATTCCAAAGGCCGGTCAAAGGCCTTTTAGACTGTAGATGGACCTCAAGGATATCGCTTCTGAAACACTGGTAGTATTTCGCACATGCGCAAAGGGAGCTATTTGCCACAACCAACTTGTTTTTCTACGATTTTTTGGTTTATTATTTCCAATAATAAGCCTATGTGATCGTGTAGCAAAAAATTTTTATAACCCCCCCTCAAACTTTGTCACTTTACGTTTCAAGGTGCGTAGAATCCAAATTTGGAATGTCCGTCCGACTTCCGCCGTTCGCCGTCTTCAAAAGGCCTAAGAAATTACTTAAAAAGCCCGTTCTTTCTCACATAGACTCCATTTGGGGTCTAGTTGGTCCTAACGTTTAACCATCCCGATCGCTTTACTCGCATAGATGCTATGGACACGCCGAGGAGTCTGGACGTGCCTTATGACGTACGCAAGCCAACTAAAACTACGATCAAACTCAATTGAAAAAGTCCAGTCATGCAGCATGACCCCATGAGCGAATTTTTGAAGAAATCTTCGACATTTCAGTCGCCATTGATCGTGTTGAGAAATTTTAGTTTATGATTTTGATAGACAAACATGGAATCAAATTATTAACACATGCACAGAGTAAACTCATCAGTTGTGATTACT
Source organism: Adelphocoris suturalis (assembly GCA_030762985.1). NCBI lineage: Eukaryota > Metazoa > Arthropoda > Insecta > Hemiptera > Miridae > Adelphocoris > Adelphocoris suturalis. The sequence continues at coordinate 57,364,292 of CM061049.1, forward strand.
TTTTTTTTTTTTTTTTTTTTTTTTTTTTTTTTTTTTTTTTTTTTTTTTTTTTTAAAGCACCTACTACCTACGTTTTAAACAGCATGGTTCTAAAATTGGTTATACAGGGATACTTCAATAAGAGTAGTTCAATCTGAATTTGGACAATGTTTCATGCAAATATTACCGATTTTTACAAATAGCGAACGGCAATATTTCGATTTTTGACTGATTTTTCAACTTTGAAATTTTTGAAAACTTGATACATATTCTTATAGGAAAGTTTACGTTGATTCCGAATATACCACATGTTAGTATGCTGAAAAAATAATTTCGCACAACAAATCGCAAAAAACAGGCTATTTTGAAATTTTTGACTACATTTTTGAAAATTTCAACCCGAAGATGTAATCCGATCATGCTGGCCAACGAACTTGAACTTTCGTTTTGTGTCCTTAACATTTTAAAATTTGTTTGAAGTTTCTAGCACAATTCTACGGACAGTTATCGTCTGGAATGACACATACATACATACATACATACATACATATATACATATATACATACATACATAAAAAAATGCGTTAAACTTCAGAATATGATTCAGAATAGCCTAAAACGGATTTCTGCATAAAATTTTTTCAAAAATTCACATTCTACAAATTTTGAGGCGAGAGCAATAGCTTAATTTTCTTTAAAAATTCGCTAAAAATAATAAACCTTGTGAAATAATTTGCAGCGTTTTAAAGTTGTGATCGCGATTTGAGTTTCTACGAACAAAATATAAGCTACGGTGTCGTGTGGGTGAATAATTGATAGGAATGTACGTCAGAAAAGTTATCGAATATATTTCAGGAGGTTTCAATAGGTTACAGGCCTACAAGTTACAGGCTTCCAAAAAATTAAATTTCTCTTATTTTGATACGTTAAAATATGCAATTACAAATCTTTTCAATGTCTGATTTGAGGTGGTAAAATTTTCACTTGTCAATGCAAAATGCTTCATGAAATAAAATGTGGAAAAGAATTAATATTACCTAGCTTCCTATTGAAATAGATTTACGACAAATAGGCTGGGCTTCAATCGTTGAATTCGTTTTAAGGACGACCCTCTGAAGCTAGGTAATATTAGCAAGGCTTCAAATATTATAGGATGGACGCCCTATTGAAAAATTTTTATGGGTTGTATTCGTGTAATCGCCGACAGACGAATACGATTACACGAATACGAATATAATCGCAGTTGACTCAGAATCAAAGAATAATTATCGAGATTACAATCGTATTCGTATTCGACGATAAGATTATGCCCAACACTGCCTAAGAGTACGTGAGCTTGAAGGGATGTTAGCAACGTCGAACGTTAGAATGGTTCATTTAACGTCACCCCGTCTGGGGATCTGAAAGCACACAATACATACCTAACATACTGACAAAATATTTTAATGAAAAGCTTTGAATTACTACTTTAATTGACGTTATTTCCTCCTAATAATTTGATAAAGAACCTAACTCTCTTGTACCTAGTCCTGCCATAAGTTCTGTTACAATCATTCGATGAACCGTGTAGCTCGAACGAGTGCACGCTGAGACCTGCCTTTGGACTCGGTGTTTATCTTAGGTATGGGGCTAGAAATCACCGCTCAGTTCTTATTTATTATCCACATCGGTGAGATGGAGAGTGAACGCGAACAAAATCGTCACGCTGTCATAGCCCATCATAAGGCAGGTAAATCAAATTCTGAGATTTTCCGAACCCTTAAATCGTTGAATATCAATCGAATGTTTGTGTGGCGTGTTTGATCGTTACACGTCCATCCAGTCTGTCAAGGACAGGCCGCGATCTGGTCGTCCTCGCTGTGTAAGGACGAAGAAAGCCATCAAAGCAGTCGAAAACAGAATTCGAAGAAATCCACTTCGGAAGCAGAAAATAATGGATAGGGAGATGGATATTTCTCCCCGATCCATGTCCCGGCTCATCAAACATGACCTCAAGATGGGTGCCTTTCGAAGAATGACTGGGCAAAGACTCACAGTGGGTTTGAAGAAGATCAGAGTTGAAAGAGCCAAAGCACTGGTGAGCAGGTACGCTAACGGCGGTCATCGCAACATTTTGTTTACAGATGAAAAGATTTTCACAATTGAACAAAAGTTCAACCGCCAAAACGACAGGGTTTATGCTCGTAGCTCTCGGGAGGCTCAAGAAAAAATTGGGAGGGTCGAACGAGGCCACCATCCTGCCTCAGTGATGGTTTGGTGGGGAGTCTGCTTTGATGGCACCACAAAGCTCCATTTTTGTGAACAAGGAGTTAAAACTCGGGCCAGAAACTACCAGGAAGATATCCTTGAGCAAGTAGTGAAGCCCCTGAGTGACACACTGTTCGAGGGAAAACACTGGGTCTTCCAGCAGGACTCTGCTCCAGCTCACAAGGCTCGGACGACGCAGCAGTGGCTGGAGGTGAACGTTCCTGAGTTTATTAGTGCGTCAGATTGGCCCTCAGGAAGCCCTGATCTGAACCCTTTGGACTACCAGCTTTGGTCCCATCTTGAGCTGTTGGCTTGTCACAGAGGTCACCGTAATTTGGATAGTTTAAAGTCGTCTCTGGTGAAAGCTGTTCGCAATTATCCTCAAGAAGTGCTGCGTACTGCCATTGACGATTGGCCCCGGAGGTAACAAGCCTGTGTGAAGGCCAAAGACGGACATTTTGAGTAATTCATCCCTTTTCTATCTTGTAACATATTATAATTTCAAAATAAAATAATTCAAGGTGAGCTTTAAGCGTAACATTATGTCTCCATGAATTTTTCCCTGTAACAGAACTTATGGCAGGACTAGGTATGTTGATTGTACTGATGTTTACTTACCTAGGTACTTACTTCTCCAATTCATTGGCCTCAAAAATATTCCTTTTCCTGCGCGCGTGCGTGTGCGTCTGTATTCAAGTCCATTCTACGCATTGTGCACTAATGTGTAGTAAACTGGTAGTGCATTTTTCCAGAGAAATCTGTTTAGAATGTACCGAAATAGACTTTGATCGTAAATTCTTTCGAAAATTTCTTTTTTTTTTTTTTAAATTCTGCAGCCGTTGAAATAAGACAAATTCGCTAATATCGATGGAAACTGCACAAGTCTATTTTCGATCCTAAAAATGTATTTTTCAGCAGAATTTCATTTTTTTTTTTCCAAAAAACATTGCAGAAATGTAATGCGAAAGTTAAGAAAAACTCATATTATCATGTGGTATGATTGGAATATAAATGAAAAATTTTCAGATGATCCTGAGCCCGGGGAATCCAGCTTGGCTAACAAGTTGCTGCATCGACACAACTCTCTTCGTCAGCATTTGGCAGCAGGATATTTCAATTGGCCGTCAGCAGCGAATATGCGGCTCATGGAGTGGGACCAGGAATTGGAAGCACTGGCGAATGAATCGCTCGCATTGTGGTTATCAACTACCTGTTCGCTATCACCAGCGGAGTGCTTTTGGACGACTCCAAATAAAACTATGGGGAAAAACTACGCCATGGCCGGAGGTCAGGATTGGGCGCCAAGCATTTTCGACATATTTGATTCATGGACGCCTAACTATTCTCCAGATGTGGACAACCGCGGCTTTTGGACAACCTTTGCCAACTTGATAGCTCCTGATGGTTTCAGAGTTGGTTGCGGTCATACTTTCTTCAAGGATGGACGTTTTCACGCCAGGTTTTTACTGTGTTACTACGAACCGCCTCTCCCCCAAATAGATAATATCTATTTCAACGTCACCCGCCTCTATAAACATGGAGATCCCTGCACGTCATGTCCAGAAGGTACTGCTTGCAATGACTCGTCTGCATTCCCCTTTCTATGTGCTACTGTGCCTCTGATTTCTGAATCAAACACGTCGAATATGATCAGAAAACGCTTAAATACTTATTTTGTGATGGTAGCATTATATCTTATCTCACGATAGACCTAAATAGCTTTGCACATATATGAAATCTGTATCGTTTCAATTTAGTGTTTACCAATTCCAACCTGTACATGTACATTGCACATTGTACATTGCAATGTACAACCTGTACATTGGTCAGATTTTATTTATAGCTGATTATGTATCATTGTCTACATTACTCATAAGTAGCCAAACAAAAAATGCAAGACCAATAGGCTATCAACCACATTTACTATAAATACTGCTTAGTATCAGTATCGCCAAATATATGAGCAAAATACATTTTTTCTCTTAATTCCATTGTTATCTATACACAATTCCTTCCCCAATGTCACCATTAACGAAAGAGTGGGTAAGTATTGATTTACTAAAAAAATGAATCATTGATTTTCAACTAGAAACATATGGTTAGCAACATGTACCTACACGATTTCCTAGAAGCATAAGCTGACTTGGTTAGTCAATTGAGTTGAAACTTAACACGGCAAAAACTATCTGTTTCGAAAACATTGACCCTGATTCATCAGAAATAGACTACTCTTTCAAATCGCAGAAAACCATATTTTTACTTGTAATAAATACTATACGAGATTGAAATTGATATTTGATACTTGCTCTGCAAATCTTGCACCTTGCAGTATTTTCATACCATTATTTAAAATGTACCCAAACCAATAATTTTCGATGAATTTTCTAGGAAACTCAGCTAGGCAGAGTAGCTTTATTATAATGAAACATGCAATAAAATCATCCAATTATTGTAATCTGAATTTAGGTTATCCCCAACTACCCATAAGAAATGTATATATAAACAAATTAATCTAAGCGAGCAAGAATCAAATCTCGACCCGATATTACGAGTACATCGCCTTAAGGCAGCTGTTATATTGAAGCAGTGCGTGTTGAACTGTCTAAAGGAGGTAAACAGAAAATGTAGTATAAAATTAGTACATTTGGAATAGGTCATCCTGAGAGCATTAGCAAAGATTTAATTTAACTTCGAAGAGGCAAGGATAATTTTAATGCAGATAACACATTCTTATTTGTTTATCTAACTAAGAATAATAATTCCGAGTGAGACAATAAGGAGTTCAGATTAAAAAAAAGGAGAAAAAAAAATCGGCCCTTAGGGCCTTGCAAGGGGCTCTGCCCCTTGACCCCGCTGGGGGGGGGGGGGGGGGGGGACCCCCCGGATGTTATTACTTAGAGCCCGTGGCTTAAAGTCAAGAAACATGGAACAGCCTGTCAGAAGTGACCAAGTAACAAAAACCAATTTTTCAGGAGCTTCATACGACAAATAGAATCGAAATTAGAAGGAATTACCTAGGTAGGTAATTTCCTGTTATGCTCAACGAAGTGACAAAAAAAAAAAAAAAAAAAAAAAGCGGCATATTTACTATAAACTACGACATAAATAGAAGAACAAGTATGAAAGAAATGCGTGATAAATCGAGAGCTTTCCAACGAATGGAGAACGAGTTTTGTCCCATAAACACTAGAGAAGTTGTATTTCCCCGGCAAAGGCTTGATTGTACGTTAAAATCGTAGGTAAAGAAAAACAAATTTTTTGTCGTGATACATCCGCGTAACGTTTTTTGCTAGTTAGTCCTAGGCTAAAGCATGTTCCATGCTAAAACGTGATTCATGATATTGGCGCCTAGCAGTCGATGCTCAAAAATGAAGTATCTGGCGTGGCGCTGACAAATTCAGCCAAACTTGAAAAGTTAGAAAATGAGAAAGTTAGAAACCCAATACGCATCCAAGAAAAAATGCTAAGGTTTGAATCAAATCAAACATTAGCTTTTTAGGTCAATTAGTTCCTGAGGGCGGTACATTAAAAAGCATGATAAATTCTACGGTGCGAGAAACCCTTTTAATTTGAAAATGTAGCAATCTAAATGTTGCAATAGTTTGAAATCGTTGCATCGGCAAAGATATCTTAACAAATTGCTCACACCGTCAATACCCACGTTACATATCTCCCACGGTTGCGGATCCTCTTTATCGTCAGATAATGGGTGGAAGAACATGACGATAAAAGCTGATACGAGAATTCCCATTTCGACGGACGGACTGTCAGTAACGCGTCGGAAATATGACTGCAGGACGGATTTTATGGTGTTGTTGTCTCGCGGGTTCTATTATGGAAGTGTCCATCGCGATGAGTTGTCAAGCAAATTGTTTGCTGTACGGATCTCAAGAAACCACGTTCTCTTTTCGTCAGCAGTCAGTTACGGAGGATGGTACATAACTTCCATATGACGGGTTTATGAAAACGATATTGACGGAAATTTCCATACTGACGATTTATATCTGTGTTGAGTGAGGGTGAGTGGCACTTTTAGCGGGATCCCAAAGTTAACATCAATACAATGGTAAATTTACATGGTGCTTTTAAATTTATTCACTTGAAAAAAAAAAAAAAAAAAAAAACCGCGAGCGAGATCTTTCTAAAAAGGTGCCATATGATGGGTATCCAACTAAAACTTGTTCTTGAAATTCATTTACCTGTACGGGTGGGTGGGGGGGGGGGGGCTCAGCTCTTTCGCCCTACTATGTTACGCGCGATCTATCTACACGTTTATTGGCCAAACTAAATGGTCTTTTGAGCTGAAAATTGCTACTAGTGGGTTATCATGTGCGCTGAATAATAATCTGAGGTCAAAAATGGGAAATTTTAACAGATGAATGTTCCCCATTGTTTTCAGATGAATGTTCCACATTGTTTTCAGATGGGTGACGGAGAACTAGTCTAATAAATGGTCTTTTGAGCTGAAAATTGCTACTAGTGAATTACAATTTGCGCTGAATCCAAATCTGAGGTCAAAAATGTGAAATTTCAACAGATGAATGTTCCCCATTGTTTTCAGATGGGTGACGGAGAACAAGAGTCGTAGCAGATTTTTCGAGTTTCATACTTTCCGCTTCCTTATTAACAAAAGTAGGGAAACTATGCTTTCGTTCGTGAGGTTAAAAACATTTTTGTACTTCGAATAAAAAATTTCAACTTGCATTCCTTCCTACTGCCACAGTATTTCAAAACGTCAATCTAGCTGTATGAAAGCCTATCTTAAATGAAATTTGACGCTGATTCCTAATATACGCTACGTTCCTGTACCTAAAATTGCTTCTTAACACACATTTTTGCCAAAAACCCCTTAAAAAAGTACTCAATTATACAGTATGGCAAATAGTGCGAATTTATGAAGTGTGGATAAAATGGATTCATTCACTTAAATTCTGATCGTATGTGTGAGGGTGCTGATCGTATTCTGATAAGAATGTACGTCAGAAAAGTTATCGAATATATTTCAGGAGGTTTCGATAGGTTGCTTTAGTTTCCCTTCAAATTACAGGGTTCCAACAAGTTCAATTCTCTCCTTTTGAAACGTTAATATGCAAGGTATGATATAAAATGATGATGAGAAGAACAACTCATAGAATGACAATAAAAAAACGAGATAAATGTAAGGAGCGCTTTTAGGTCATGTCTTATCTTGCGTAGGTATGGTCTTTCTGTCAACTCCTCAACCGCTTATTCCAATCAATCTGCTTTCGCTTACTCATATCCTAGCTCGTAAAAACATTAAATAATAAAATAGACTTTTTTCGCTCTTATTGAATAGCTAGCTTGGCGTTTTGATTGTTCGGAATTCGTTCTGATGATTTCCCTTGCTACTCATTCCCTCGCTCCCTTGAGTTGAGCAGGGATCGCCGTACAGAAGCGTGAAAATAGAGTTTTTGGCGACCACAAATGCTCTCAACATCACCCTAACGTACCCAAGAGTACGTTAGCAACGTCGAACGTTAGAATGGCTCATTTAACGTCACCCGTCTGGGGATCTAAAAGCACACGATACATACCTAACATACTGAGAAAATATTTTAATAAAATGCTTTTAAATACTTCAATTGACGTTATTTCCTTCTAATAATTTGATAAAGAACCTAAACCTCTTGTATGTGATTGTACTGATGTTTATTAAGATTCCTACGCTTTAATCGTCTCCAATTCATTGGCGTCAATTAGTTTCCCTGCGCGCGCGCGTGTATCTGTATTCAAGTCCATTCTAGTAAGCTGGTAGTGCATTTTTCCAGAGAAATCTTTTCAGAATGTACCGAAATAGACTTTGACGGTAAAATCTTTCGAAAATTTCATTTTTTTTTTTTTTTCAAATTTTGCAGCTGTTGAAATAACACAAATTGATGGCTCATTTAACGTCACGCATTGTGCAACTGTCTAGTAAACTGGTAATGCATTTTTCCATAGAAATCTTTTCAGAATGTAAATAGACTTTGACGGTAAACTCTTCCGCAAATTTCATTTATTCAAATTTTGCAGCCGTTGAAATAACACAAATATATAAAAAAAATTTGCTAATGTCAGTGTAAACTGTACAAGTCCAATTTCGATCTTAAAAAGGTTATTTTCAGCAGAAAATTATTTTTCTTTTCCAAAAACATTGCAGGAATGAAGTGTGAAAGTTAGGAAAAACTAATATGATCATGATTTATAATTGGAGTTTTTCATATCGATTGATGAAGCGGAGGATATAAATGAAGAATTTTCAGATGATGCTGAGCCCGGGGAATCCAGCTTGGCTAACAAGTTGCTGCATCGACACAACTCTCTTCGTCAGCATTTGGCAGCAGGATATTTCAATTGGCCGTCAGCAGCGAATATGCGGCTCATGGAGTGGGACCAGGAATTGGAAGCACTGGCGAATGAATCACTCGCATTGTGGTTATCAACTACCTGTTCGCTATCACCAGCGGAGTGCTTTTGGACGACACCAAATAAAACTATGGGGAAAAACTACGCCATGGCCGGAGGTCCTGGTTGGGCGCCTAGCATTTTCGACATATTTGACTCATGGACGCCAAACTATTCTCCCGATGTGGACCACCGCGACTTTTGGACAAACTTTGCCAACTTGATAGCTCCTCAAGGTTTCAGAGTTGGTTGCGGTCATACTTTCTTCAAGGATGGACGTCTTCACGCCAGGTTTTTACTGTGTTACTACGAACCGCCTCTCCCCCAAATAGATAATATCTATTTCAACGTCACCCGCCTCTATAAACATGGAGATCCCTGCACGTTATGTCCAGAAGGTACTGCTTGCAATGACTCGTCTGCATTCCCCTTTCTTTGTGCTACTGTACCTCCGATTTCTGAATCAAACACGTCAAATATGCTCAGAAATCGCTTAAATACTTATTTCCTAATGGTAGCAGTATATCTTATTTCACGATAGACCTAAATAGCTTTGCACAACTATAAAATCAGTATCGTTTCAATTTAGTGTTTACCAATTTCAACCTGTACATGTCGGAACATTGGTCAGATTTTATTTATAGCTTCAGATTATGTATCATTGTCTACATTACTCATATGTAGCAAAAAAAAAAAAAAAAAAATGCAAGACCAATAGGCTACCAACCACATTTACTGTAAATACTGCTTAGTATCAGTATCACCAAATATATGAACAAATACTTTTTTTCTCTTAATTCCATTGTTATCTATACAAAATTCCTTCCCCCATGTCACCATTAATGAAAAATTTTGTAGTGGGTAAGTATTGATTTACTAAATAAATGAATCATTGATTTTCCACTAGAAACATATGGTTAGCAACATGTATACGAATTTCCTAGAAGCAGCAGCTGATTTAGTTAGCCATTTGAGTGAACCTTAACACGGCAAAAACTATCTGTTTTGAAAACATTGACCACGATTCATCACAACTAGACTACTTTTTCAATTCACAGAAAAACAAATTTTTACTTGTGATAAATTAAAGCTATACAAAATTGAAATTTGCTACTTGCTATCTTAATCTTGCACCTTGCAGTATTTTCATACCATTACCTGAAATGTACTCAAACCAATAATTTTCAACGAATTTTCTAGGAAACTAAGCTAGGCGAATTAGCTTTATTCTATAATGAAACATGCAATAAAATCCTCCAATTATTGTAATCTGAATTCAGGTTATCCCAACCTGCCCATAACAAATATATATATAAACAAATTAATCTAAGCGAGCAAGAATCAAATATCGACCAGATATTACGTTGCCATAAGGCAGCTGTTATATTGAAGCAATGCGTGTTGAATTGTCTAAAGGAGGTAAACAGAAAATGTAGTATAAAATTAGTACGTTTGGAATAGGTCATCCTGAGAGCATTAGCAAAGATTTAATTTAACTTCGAAGAGGCAAGGATAACTTTAATGCAGATAACATTCTTATTTGATTATCTAGCAAAGAATAATAAGCTGAGTGAAAAGATAAGGAGTTCAGATGAAAAAATAAAACTAAATTTACGATAAAAATGTTTTTAGAACCAATTTGTGTATTCATTTATAATCACCTTTCTGTGGTACAAGAGAGAAAAAATGTGGAAGGTATTTCAATTTGAATGATAAAGATTTTAAACTTGAAATGATTAGTTGCTCGTGATACCTCCATGCAGGCCAGTAGGCATGGAGGAAGGAAGGAGGTAGAACAAGAAGAAGACAAAACAAGAAAAGGTGTCACTCCTTGGTGAGTAACGTCACTGACAGCGGTTCACTGACATTTGCCGGATTCCCTTTGAATAATCAAGATTTTGGAGAATTTAAGTGGGTCAACAAAATATGGATGGAGAAGGGGAATGTCTGATAATAGGAAGTTGTAGAGCGACTTGAGCCATTCGTATAACGGCAGAAGGTAGGATGTAGATCTAACCAGTGGAACTTGTAGTTGGTCTGTTGTGAACCCTGTTCCCAACCCTGAAGTTTTGGTCTAGACTGTTGACTTCTTCCAGCATAGCCCACTACATATTGGCGCAGTCAGTAGGACTACTATCAGTGACGTCACCCACCAAGGAGTGATACCACATATTGTCTTTGTCTTCTTCTTGTTCTACCTCCTTCCTTCCTCCAAGCTTAGTGGCCTGCATGGAGGAACACTCTCTATTTTCTCATGGAGTTTATAAACACAAATATTGAAACTTCCAATAATACCCCGTTATGAATCAATTCGGTAAGAAATAATAATACACAAAATATAAATTAAACAAATAAATGACCCAAATGAGTAACTCGGTATTGTGCAGCTTGTCGAGTGCAGCTCTCCAGGCCCAGAAATGGCTTAGCATTCCTCTGCATTTGAACGATGCAAAGTTTTTTGTAAAAATTACTTTAAAAAAAAAATCAGTACAATTTTTAATTTCTTTCGAAAATTGTGTACGATTTTGATTAGAAAGATACAAAATTGAGTGATCCCTTGACTTTGTGTACATCAATTTCTTGATAACTAATAACTTTTTTAAAAGTGAAATCGGTCGTGAAAAAATGAGCAGATGGAAACAATATGGGATTTATTAACGAATTCTTTAGGTTGAGCTTTTCAACAGTTTTTGTGTGTGTTATTTTCAATAAACCACTTCAAATCGTGTTGGTTTACAATTCAATATACGTAAATTCCATGAAACGGATCAAAAATCCGTCCATCGTCGTTCGAAGTTGTATTTTTTCCTTTAAACACACATCAGCTTGTAAGACCTGGCTGAAATTTTAGATCTACTCCTAATTAACCGCAAATCGAAACATTTAAGGGTTGAATGTTGAAAAATTTTAATCTTAAAAGCTCTAGTTTAGAATAAAAAAAATAGATGTTCGTTTGATTTTAAAGAGATTTCATTTCAATAGACCGTGCGAAACGTACTATACGTATATTATTCCAGTGGTGATTCCTCGTGCAGTAGGGAGTATACATTGTATATTATAGAGGTGAGTGTTATAAAATCATGTCTCTTGACACTTACTATTTCCGGAAGTAGTGTTTACAGTACCAACCTGCAACAAAATTAAAAAAATCAGTCATCAAATACGCATAAATAAATTGTTTGTTTTATTTGGCATCAATGTACCACATCATTAATCCGTATGGGGAAAATGTCACTAAAATTGTAAGTATAAATATAAAGTTAAAAATTCATAAGTCAAAAAATAAAATAAATAAATAATAATAATAATAAATAAATTAATGCCAGGTCAAATAGAAATGTTACATTCAAATAATTGTACAGCTCAGGTGGAATTACTTGATCACGAGAGTTGGAAGTAGAGAATTTGAAACTACTTCCCTTGGGGGATATAGCGGAGAACGTGGATATGCGTTAGGGCCGGTTTCACCAACGTAATCAATGGTTACACTGTAATCAGTAAAAATCGATTTATAGCGTTTCCGTGAAACGTCGATTTAAAGTTTAAACGTCGATTTAGACGATATCAAGGAGGCATTTGCCCGCAAAATGGGGGTGATAATAGTGAGGGAACAGCTGTGAATATAGCTAAACCCAAATTTATGACCATTGGAAACTCTGCTAGAATTGATCCTTTGCAGAAGATTGTTATCCATACCTGTAGTGACCCGATAAATTGGGCACGTGAAGGGCTGGAAAAAGTTGATACAATTAAATACCTGGGCATTCAGATCGATTCAAACTTGTCTTGGAAAGATCACATTAGTTTTCTGTTTGATAGGCTAAAAAAATTTCCAGCTCTTTTTTATAACGTCCGTTCTGTTTTGGGACTTCCCTTACTTCGACTCATATACTATGGACGTGTCCAGTCTGTCCTCCAATATGGGATTATCGCCTGGGGATGAACCTACCCATCTAACCTTAACAAATTGCTAATTTTTAAAAAATCAATAATCAAAATTATGTATAGGAAACCAAAATCTTTCGACAGTTATTAAATTTTTAATATTTCCAAATTTTTCTCTATACGTCAATTATTCCTAAAGAATTTACTCTTTTTTTACCATAAAACCCCAACTTTGATTAATGTCGCCTCGATACATGACCACAATACCCGTTTTCAAGTAGCGGGGAATTTCGTAGCGCCACTAAATCGTTTGGTATTGTCGACCAAGAGCCCTCATTACATTCTTCATGTTTTGTATAAAAAATTAAGTGAGGAACTGAAATCACCAACTGTATGGAACAAAGCTCGGAACAGGGCTGCTGTAATTGCTTTCCTGGTTACCCTGATGAACCCAGTGAATTCCGAACCAGTGTTGAGAAGTGTTTATGCTAGCTAATTTCATTTTATTCTCCTAATTTTAATTTTATTTTCTTATTTTCATTTTTTATCTTTATATTTTAACATGTATCATGTTTTAGCCCTGGGGTCCTAGCGAATTTTGCGAGTCAATTTTTTTCCGCGCACGAAATTAATTACAGTGATTTCCGCCTACAACCGAGTCGTTGCTAGGGAAATGGTACTTCGTCGTTTTTCATCCCACGAAATTCGTTGACCATTCGTTCGAAAGCTCTCGATTTATCCAACAATATTATGTTAACTACGGCGAAGTGCGTGTCCAACAAACTGAGTTATGAGCAAATGAGGACTTTGAGTGAAAAGAAATTGTTAACTACCAATTTCATGGGAAAAAAACTCGTTCTAAATAATAATCTGCTATTCAAAAAGAGATTTTGGATTTTTAACTTTTTTCTAGTTTTTATTGATTTTTTAGCACATTTTAATGAAATTCAAGTACGTTTTTCAGCATAATTTTGTACATTAAGTTTTCAATGTTCCCTTTTATAGTTAATAAACTTTACTTGAGCGATAATCTGCTAAAAAATATAAGTTTGATGATTTTTTATCCATTTTTTGCTATTTTTTGTGATTTTTTTCAGCATTTGTTTTTAAAATGTTACCAATTTAATGTGCTCAAAAAATGCTAGCCAACAAACTTGTCTTTTATCTCAATCTTAAGAAAAGTTATCGTCTGGAAGGACACACACACACACACACACACAAACATATATATATATATGTATGTATATGTATATGAAAAAGCGGTGAACAAGGTTTCAATCCACAATGAAGATTTCAATGGAGAAAATTATCGAAAATTTTGATGGGTTAAAATTAGGGATTTCATTTCACAGGTGGTGGATTATTTTGAGAAGGTGTGATGGAGAGAAATGAACTATACTATTTAGACTATTCCCTACCGATTTTAATAATTTATTGTAGACCAGTGATCTATGTAATAGAGTTATTTAATACAGAAATAATGAACCTTTGTGAAACAATTGCAGCTTTTCTTCATTATCCATTGGTAGTAGTAGTGCGATGATCGATCAGTGTAGTACTGAGCGAGCGTTCAAATAGGTGCGTCTGCGGTCATCAATGTTTTTGTTCATGTTGATTTTTTTGATGAGCACAGTTAAAGTATTATCAATGTGTTTGATCTCTGCTTTTGGTTTATTATTTCCAATAATAAGCCTATGTGATCGTGTAGCAAAAAATTTTTATAACCCCCCCTCAAACTTTGTCACTTTACGTTTCAAGGTGCGTAGAATCCATTTGAAATGTCCGTGCGCCGTTCGCCGTCCGGGCCATAAAAGGCCTAAGAATTGACTTAAAAAACCCGTTCTTTCGCACATAGACTCCATTTGGGGTCTAGTTGTTCCCAACGTTTAACCATCCCGATCGCTTTACTCGCATAGATGCTATGGGCTAAAAACGTGCCAAAAAGTGTCTTTTTCGAGAATTTTAGTGTTAGACGCACGCCTGGCACGCTTGGCAGGGGGTCACGGTGGTTTGTGAGGGGGGTGAGCGGGGGGTGGAGTGAGAGGAGGCGCCGCGGCACCTTGTGGTGGCTGGAGTGACCAGGGGCGTAGCAGAGGGGTGTAGGAGAATGGATATTTATTACTTTTACGTGTTATACTCATATAATACACCGCGGCACCATGAGGTGGGTACAGCGTTCCTTCGAGGCATGAATATATGTTTTTTTCTAGGTCATATTTGTGTGTTAATACCAATGCTTTTCCTACGCATATTTAATAACATATCCTCTCGACTTTTCGTACGTACTTAGATAATGATATTATTAAGGCAATAACTATTTGAATAGATAGGAGCTCAAATAGAGAAATATAAACATGCGTATATAATTATAGAAGTATAGGTTGTGGCAACTCGAAATAGGACAGGTAATAGGTCTGGACGGGCCTTATGACGTAAGCAAGCCAACTAAAACTACGATCAAACTCAATTGAAAAAATAATAAACCTTTGTGAAATAATTTGCAGCGTTTTTAGAAGGAAATACTTAATGGCGAACTTTCATGTGTTGGAATTTCACACTTTTCAGCTTAGATTCGGATTCAGCTCATTTTAAACCCCATGCTATCTATTTTCATCTCAAAAAACCGTTTAGTTTGACCAATAATCGGGTAGGAAGATTTTTCGTGACGTGAAAGTGCAGTGGAGCTAGTGTTCCCCCAGGCGGGCGGGGGCAGTGACGTCATCGTGCAATTTAATTTCAAGAGCCGTTGTACTAGTCAGATACCCATCATCGAGCTCCTTTTTGAAAAGTTCTATCTCAGATCTTTCTATTGAGCAAATATAATGAAAATTCCCCATTGACTAGTTAAAACGACACTTTTCATCTTATAGTTTACAAGATAATGGAAGAAAATCTTTCTAGAGGCATAAGCACTCTAAGAAAACATGGCTAGAACCTTACGATTCCATAAGACTTAATCACATTTTAACACCTTTTCGTTCATTACTTCTCAATAATATGTTTTCTATTTTCAATTATATTGAAGCTATAATAATGAATTGCGTAGTTCCTTACTTGTACGTTTGTACACAAAACAGTACTTTGCTCTCAGAAACGGTACTTATCTTACTCTTGAATCTGTTCAAGAATCCCTTTTCAATTGTCTGAAAGTTTTGTTGTTCTCAGGGTAGAGAATATTTCTAAAGCTTTCAATTCCCCGAAAAAAGCAAGGGAAGAATCGATTTTTCGGCAGAGGTCTCCGTGACTCTGCATCATTAACCCGAGTGTCTTCAGGGGAGAGACAACAAAATGCTCTTCAAGGAACAGAAGCTTGAAAGAGGGGCTTGGCCGGTAGGAAGGGTAAAAAGATGCGGGGGATGGAAGAGAGGGAAGCGAAGAAAAGAAGATGAGGCAAAGGGAGAAAGGAAGAATGGAGAAAGGGAGAGTGAAAGATGAGATGGTGGTGTAAGGAGTGAAGTTCAGGGCCCTTCAGGACGCACTATAGTTTGCAGGGATGGCTCGTTCCTAAAAAATGTTGGTGTTTTCACAGTTCCGATTTCCGGAGTATGCTATATCTTTTTTTCCAACTGTATAGTATAAGTCGATATACTTACATTCTGATTTACTATATTGTACTTGAATATCAGCTCTTGTTAAATCCAAAGAGGCTAGTAAAGTGTTGGTCCCTAAGGATGTCAAAAAAAGTACTATCTTTGCCACTCTTTTCTGGTTTCAGAAGGTTATGTTTATTTCTTGGCATCATCTTATCAGTCAATCCAGCAATTAAGGACGCTAATACCAGGTTATCAGCTAACATGGTCACGACGGACATAAGGAACATGGTGGTTGATTTGACTTTCCCCTTCTCAATGCATTGAGTCATCCCTTTTCGCTCTATGATCCGTTTCCCGCACTATTAACGTCAACAAGACTAGTCAAAAATGCGAATTATATTATTAATTGATAAATTATACTATAATAAAGAAGCACACACAAACAACAAAAACCGGCAGGTGCAATGACGCAGTTGGCTTTTGGAGGAATATCGAAGTATAAAAATACGACGTAAACACCATTTATATGACCCCAATCTGCTATTCGTAAGACCCTTGATAATAGGGAGTTGTGTAGTTTTTCATCTGTGTAGTTCAGCTGAGTCGTTGTACGAATGGAGGTTTTCTAACGCAAGCAAACCAGAATCAGTGAATACTAATAGGGAATCGTCGTAAGATTGAAAGAAAGGATTCAAAAGTCACACTAACGTGACTACTCTACACTGTAAATCTACGTTTAAGCCGGAATCCTACAGTAATTAGGAAGGTATCTATACGTGTCCTATAGAATACCTAACGTGTAATGTATTCTTTCATAATGGAAGTATTAAATTAGTATCAACAACTTTATCTTTGTGGTTTATTTATTTTTGTTATTATTTTTTCCAGTACAAACATTCAGTAAAATTCAGTAGAACTTCAACATAATCAACTATCAAGATGTGTATTATATACATATCGTGGAGTACCGCCAATAATTATCTGTTTCATTTATTTAACGAACCCGCTTCATAATATTTCTCATTAAAATTTTGTGACTCCTTTAAGGGACCAATTGCGTTTTCGTTTTCATGGGTTGGTAGTACCGGAGAGTAGCTCCCCCACCTACTGGGGAAAATATACTACGTTTCAGGACTCCAGTCGTTCTCAAAATCAGAAGTGCTTTAGTTCAGTCAATAAACTGTACTTACTCATATTTTCAAATCAAGTCTTTTTATTTCAATTTCAGTTATTCCCTCTCTCTGTTTTACTTCTTTCAAATACGTGTACCAACCTGTACCTATTACATATATGTACAATATTTTACACTTTTTCCCTTGGCCAATAACCTTTATTTATTGAAAATAATGAACCAGTATTGAATATGTGCAGGTATAGATGCTAACACGCAACAAAGGACGAAAAAAGCAGTCTCTATCAGTGGTTTCATTATTCCATGTTAATTTCAACATGACTGCATCATTGTAAGCTCCTGCGCATGCGCGAAAGTGTACTCCCAGGAACAAGGTCTAGTTCTCATCATATTTTGATTACTTTTTCAGGGAATTTGTGGTTTAGGCTGTAGATTGTTTCCTACCTATTTAATTTTTCTCAAGTCATTACTCCATTCTGAGCATTCGCTGAAGTGAATTTCTTCAAGTATCATTTTTCCGTTTTTTAAAACATTTTGACATTTTATGTCTTTACTATGGCACATAACTCAAAAAGTGTGACGCAGAAAGCGTTATGAAAAATTTCTAATGATTTTCACGTACAACCGATTCGTTGCTACAGAACTTTAACTTCGCCAGTTATCATCGTACAAAAATCGATCACCACTCGTTGGCTAGCTCTCTATTTACCTAACCATATTACGTTAACCACTGCGGAGTGCGTGGCCGACAAGATGCGGTATGAGCGTGATTGTTTAAATAATTGTTTACACACAGGTGATCATTCTCAATAATTGATATTGTGAACACGATTGCAAGCTTTATGTAAGTAAAGATATAATTTTAAGACCACACAACCGATAAACGAATTATCTCTTGGAGATGTACGAGTCTTGGAAATGAAGCTCGGACTGTGTTTATGTTTAGCAAAATTTTTATGATTATTAATGGATGTAGTAAACAATGCCGCTGTTACATGTAAACAACCTGTTACAGTTGTAATGAAAATCGTTGTTTTGAACATTATTTGTTGAAATGGGGGGGGGGGGGGGTGATGGGAACTTAAGACATAAAATGTCCCAATGTGTTGCAGACTCGTATGCAAGCATTTGCACTGGGAACCCAACAGGCGTGGCGTACGCGCAAAATCCGCCTTCCTTATTTTGTGTTTTTTGTGGTTACTTGTGCTAGATTTGCAAACAGGGTGCAACGAAATTAGTGTATTATCAATGTAGATGTGACAGGAAACCCCTGAACGTAGCCTATTTCATGTTCGTATCAATTTATAATGAAGCCATCGTCAGTTTCGTAACCTAAAAATGCATAGGTATAATAGTTCACTAATTTCAACATAACGTTTACTGTGAAGCGTAAACTTGCGGTGTCTTGGAACTGCAAAAGTGTGAACCCTTCTCGGAGGCACGATGCGCCATGTTCTGATCATGTGTTACATACGGGGTTAAATAATTATAGACCAATGATCTACGTAGAAGGGGTATCTAACACAGAAATAATAAACCATTGTTTAATAATTTGCTGCGTTTTTATTTTGAAATGCCTTTTCTCTCAAGGTCAAGATTCCTCACAACACTCCTTCAAACTTTTGAATTACTCGTAGAAACGCCGATTTCCGAAAATTGGAACTGCGTTTAGAATGTCATTTCAATATGTTGCTATATTTCCAATGTACGATGTCAAAGGATTTCAAGGCTCAGCTTAGAGCTGCTCACATTCAGTGCACTATGATTTCACTCAGTTGTTGGAAGGAAAGATATAAATTAATTGATTTAGGTTGACCTGTTATCTGCTGAGAAGATAAATTGAACACTGAAAAAATAAATCGTTTCAGCAATTTGCTCCGTTAATTCCCCTTACGATCGTTCATTCATTTCTTATGTCGTCAAATCGTGAGACATTATTGCCGCACCCTGTTAACGACAAATCGCCCGTATGTTTTGGAAACTTTAGCCGTTGGTTGTTACCGTGCCAAGGACTAATACAGCCTCCAGGTAGATATCATGCTCGTTCGCTCACAAACACGATCTGAAGTTCACCGCTGCCTCCGAGCAAGTTTTCGAACAAGTGGAGAGGTGCAATCACTCTGCATGATGATTTTATCTGTCAGAAAATCCTTCAATGACAGTATGATTGCCGTCGAAGGTTGAATTCTCCAGGTCGATCGTTTATATAGGATTAGTAAATTTTACACAAGAGCTTACAGTATCGCCATAGTCAAAGAGGACATGCAATTGGCCAATAATAATCCCCCCATATACCAATCATTGTCCAAGCTTCATGTAGGACAAGCTAGATAATGATGAAATAAAAAAATTTGTGACGATGTACATGTACAAATACAGGTACAATACTCGAAAAATCGCAAGTACAATCACAAGTACCTAATGTAATTGCACTTGGAATAAAATTAGTAAGTACAAGTATTAGTTCATGTAATTGAAGTTCGAAGTACAAGTCCACAAGTATTTGTACCTATTAATATCAGTCCAGGTGAACTTGCACATCAAGTACAACAAGCACATTCACAAGCACAATACTATGGAAAATGATGGGGAGTAATTTCGGACCACTTTCCACCCACTCTCCCACTCATTACGAGAATCGTAAAAAAACAAGGGCAAAAACCCTCGTTTGATCCAATTTTCGACGAAAAAATGAGATGGCTGTTCTATAAAATCTCCAAGTCAAATGAAACTTTTCTGAATCAAATGAATCTTTTTTCAAGTCAAATGAAACCTTTTCAAGACCAAATGAGTCACCAATACGCCCGATGTCTTCTTTGTGGCTGATTCCTTGAAAATTTTCCCAAATTCTGATTGATTCCCAAAGATCTTGTTATTTATACTTCAAAATTTGTTCACTTTACAGAAATACACCACATTTGCAAAATTTTTAATTTGGTCTGGAAAAAGTTTCATTTGACTTGGAAAACGATTCATTTGACTTGGAAAAGTTTTCATTTGAGTTGGAAATGCTATATGTTGGTTCCCTTTACGAATATTGTCGTCTATTGAGGAATTGATACAGCTTAGAATTTGGAACCAATTGATATATCTGTAATGTGTCAAACCCCCCCCCCCCCACTCAATCCACGAGGCTCGTAAGTCATTCGGTCTGAGGAGCGTGCTTCTAAAATTTCAGATTTTTCTAATGATCCTTTATGACCGTAATAGCGATAAAAGCAAGAACACAGATCGAGTCAAAAGTACACCTCACTAACGTTCGGCCATAACTGAAGTTGACAGTGAAAGTACTTGTAGTTGAAGTACATGTACAATTTACCATTATTTGTAATTGACTTGGATCACACAAGTACTCGTCTTGTACTCACTAAAAAGTAGAATTGAAAGTACATGTAATTGTACTCGTACTTGGCAAGTACTTTTGAAGTTCTTGCGTCTTGTGCAGCTATACCTCATCATTCTTATTTACTAACTTTCCTGGACTGCTGTAAAATATTAGTAGATTTTCTCAAGTACGTGAAGGAAATACTTCAAGTACCAATGTACTCGGGTATCCCAACTCAGCTAGGTACTACTATGATTATATCTTCATGGGTAAAATGAGGCAAACTCAAGTACGTTATCATCAAGGTTGTAATAAAATAACCTTAATGTTTGATAGGAATTGAGTATCTCACAATTGAATTCGACAAAAAAATGATAAGAAACACAGGATAATGATTACTGAGTCGCTGGGTTCGCTATTCCGATGTAACTATTTGAGAAACTTAACGCAAGAACTGACGTTAAATTCTAAATTGATGACACCTAAATGAAATATACCGCTCAGTTTTTCAATTTTTCATCTTCCAGTGAAGCATAGAATGTAGAAACTAGAAAGTGAATATATATGCAAGAGGTCAAATAAAAAATGGAGGATGAAGAAAGGACTATATTTTTATTATCCTACCAATCTAACGAAAGGAGAAAGCTTTGTTTCGAAGGTAGAAGTTAAAAAAGGACCATTCCCAGTCCAGCATTCTACTCGTGGCTCGATTTTTTAGAGATAACTTTGATTTGCGTTCCTTACCAGTGTTCAATGGGGCTCCGAACCAGTGTTGGGCAGTAGCTGGCTACAATAACATCTACTCGATTAAAAGTAACTTAGCTACCGCAAGCCTACTTTTAGTAATTCTGTCGAAAGAAGTGATTATAATAAAGGAACACACAAACAAATATAAAACCGGAGAAAACGAGCTTGTGTCTGTCACAACTAGGCAACAATAGAGTAACAGAAGAAGAGCAACTCGGTAAGGTCCTTATTTACGTGCTGCGCTCTAACTCGAGCTTCCCATGTTCGGAGCTCTACCCTGATGACATTGCAGAGTTATTGCAACGCTGAGTCGAAGTCGAGTAGGAGGAACAACGAATAGAAATGGAGCATTGCGCATGTGCGCAAAATGCTAACGGTTAGCGGTTTGGTAGTTGTACGAATAGAAAAATCCCTTCGTAGCTAAATATAACATAAAACTGAATATTCCGTGGGTTTTAATATATTAATGCAAAATTACCATCCATTGGTCCAAAACCATCTTATTATTATTTTTAGCTAACTTCATCTATGAAAAGATTAGGCTTCAAAATGATTTTTTTCTCTATATCTTATTCTATTAGTTTCTGCTATTAGATAGAGTAATAGAACGGGAGTATATGCATTAGATGCTATTGATTTTCGTGATTTCAGATGTTTTTCCACCAAAATCCCCAGGATTGAAACACTGTGCGATCCTACAATGGAAATTGTCAGTGCGTAAGACTCATTAGAGCACTATTGTGGTGGACGACAGAGAATTTTATTCTAAGTAGTTTGTCTTTTCACATGTCCTCTTTGGATGTCTTAAAGTCAAACCGTATAGAATTTCCACAGGATAAGTTTCAAGCATTCATTTCAACACCGGTAGCTCCCAAGTCGAGTGGAGCTGTCCTGCTGAGTCGGCAGTAGCAAGTGGACGATGACGAAGGGAAAGGATGAGGGGAGTGAGAATAAAGAAAGTTAAGGGGACTGATGATAATGGAGGGGAAGTGGAGGGACTGAGGATAGGCCACTCGATACCCCACTTGGCTCTTATTTCGGCTGACGCCAGCTCCGAAGGCCCTACTAGCTCCCCTCATCGCATATCACAAATTATCCTTCCGCTGCTATAGCTGAGTAAATACTTCGGAAATAATATTGCCTCAATAATTGAACTGAATTTTCTAGCGCCATTTCATTTCAAAATACTGTACGTTTTTGTGATCACTGCGCGTTTACCGTTGTTACACCATACTTGAGTCATAATATAACCCCTTGTTTATTAGTGATTCGTATCTGATAGTAAATAAGACTGTTAGTGGATTCGCACACTAGTTTTCTGTAAATGCAAGATTGGAGTGTTTCAAGTAAGGTCAAAACGTTAGTTATTTGACCTTGGATAATAGTCGTCGAAAAACTTTTCATCAGTTGTTGTAACCCTTTATGACTGCTGATTAATTCTTCGAAGCCATGGATACTTTACTGACCTTTGGATTTCTAGACATTTTATACATGTTAACGAACTCCTCATTTATGTAGCTGCTGGAACCCTCAGTATCAATGAGACAGTTTGCTTTCAGCCGTGCACGCCAGGATTTATGGCTAATGTCGCTATTATGTCTCCAGATACATCACCACTACAGATACTGCAGATACTACAAACGTCAAGGCTTTTGTAGAAAATACTGCAAGTACATAACGCAATTTTTGCCGACATTGTGCAAACTATGGTCCAAGTGCATTATCACAAACATTGTGACGTACAACCTTCATTAATACGTTTTAGCATGCACATGCTTTAGCCATTGGTAAAACATCGTTTTTCCCCTGAGAGCGAGGGTTTTTACGAAAAATGAAGATACCTTCTATGAAGATACAAGTTCGAGGTCGGTTCCTACGCGGTATTTTTTACGCCGAATGGTAACACTTGCATATTACCCCTACCCTGTTATAACCGAGTTTTATTCATTGGCTTACTAGTTTCACCCCTAAAAAGACATAGCATTTCTCATATGAAAATAAATCAAATTTATGAGTTGAAGAAGTGTATAACTTGGTTATAACGGAGTTGGGGAGATATGCAAGTGTTAGGTACCATTCGATTTAGCGTAAAAGAATACGTGGAAACCAACCCCTAACTCAAATTTTTATAGAGTGTCATTTTTCAAGAAAACCCTCGATTTCAGTGAAAAAAATATGTTTTTCTACATTAACATAGTTTCCTCCCCTAATTAGCAAAGTAAAAGTAAAATTGACTAGTCCTTTGAAAAGGTGAGATTTCTGCGCAGTTTTTACCGTTCTTGTGTCTTGAAAAATGTATTGGTTCAATTCCCGATTTGAAAAAAAAAACAAGTTTTTCCAAATAAGGTAAAATTTTCTTTTCAGAGGGCTTTCTCTTGTCTCTAACCTTGATTCTTAAGAAAGCTCAGGCATCTGTCAGATAGGAAATTTAATGCTCTTTTCAACGGTGTCCTCAAATTTGAATTTACACTTCAAAATAGGAGAGTCATGATCGTTTTCGTAACAAAAGGTCGAAAACACACATAAAATCTTAGAAATCAAATTACTCGAAAACCAAGTGTTTAAAAAAATCTCCAGGAGGAAATTTCGATCAGAAATGAGCTGTAGAATTGACTCCTGAAGTACTGACTCTTATGCGGGACACCCTGCGTACTGTCGAATCATGTTCACCGTACTTATTTGTGATCGAAATTTCATTTTCGATTAAATAATCGGCCACATTAATCTTCGGATATTAGGCAGCTACCTACCGCCAACCACATTACCAAGTTTGTCGAGCTTTTAAAACGAGAAACGTGGCTAACAGGCTTTTGAGAGAATTTCATGGCTAAGCCGCTCAACGGAGTAACGATGCTATGAAACGATTATTGGTGGGAAGTAAGTGAGGTTATAAGGAAGGTAATATTATGGTTAGGTCTTAACGCGGAGCCGTAAACGTGGAAAATAGGTGTAAGTATGCCCTTAGTAAAGGATTCGTTGTCTCAGATCAATACCTCTTGTGGCCAACTCCATATTTTCATCCTAACCATTTCGTTGTTTGGTGGGTGACAGATGGGTTCAAACTCACTGGAATAGGGGGCTCCATTTATACTGTAAGAAATAAATAGTGGAAAGCTGTTTGAAAACAGAAAACGTCTGCCAAGTGGCGTGGGCAGTATAGATTCCTCAAACATTGTAACATGGACGTGTAGAATTAGTAGAAAAACAATGTACGAGTCGAAATGATTGATGAGTCGACTTCAAAAAAAATTATGTTTGCGCATGCGCACAGACTACTATTATTCCAACGACAATGAAATTTATCGAGGAACGTCAGTAGGGTAAACCTGTACACTTACATTCGGACCCTCATTAAAATTGACGTCATCATCCTGGAGCTGTTTTTTCGCATGAAAACGCACGAAAATAACTGAGGGGCATCCCCATTATAATCTATGCACCCCATCAAACTGTCCTACCTCAACATGGTTTTCGTTAAGCTCGTATTACACTTCTGTGTGTTGAAGCTAAAGGTTTGTATTTTTGTTCCCATCCCCAGCAAGCACGAAACGCACACAAATTGGCCAAAAGAGCCTTTACCATCGTACTGAGATTTTTATATGCCTGTTTGCTGGCGGCCACACCACCAGTGCGCGCCAAATTAATGCATTTTTTAGCTCCCGACCATGGTTTTTTTGTTCCTTTTTTACTAACAAAAAAGCAGGCATCATGTAATTTGACTGTGTGTGTGCGTTTCCAAGTGAAAAAGCTTCAGGATAGGCCGGTTCGGAGCTTGAAATCAACCATATCTCAGTTATTTTCGTGCGTTTTTATACGAAAAAACAGCTCTAGGATGATGACGTCATTTTAATGAGCGTTCGAATGTAAGCGTACCTACAGGTTTATCCTACTAACGTCTTGGAGTTAAACGGCATACTCCTTGAAAATGTCATAACAATCGGTCCATTAGCCTGTGTCAATCGATATTAGTTTCGCGCTTGCGCAATGATTATTACTCTACCAATCGCTCTATATATCATAGGGCATTTTTCTAGAACGTATACCCAATTACTTACCGAGTTTGAACGAAATCGGACCAACAGATGATGAAAAATCGACGTTATGAGAGATTCACGTTTGCGCATGGGTATAGGCTGCTGTTGATTTGATGGAATTGAAGATTATAAGGAATCTTTTAGGAGCTAACCCGCACAATCTCTGAAAATTTCTTCGGAATCGGACTGAAACTTGGTATAGTTTTGGGCGTGACAAGTTTACCACTGACAGACTGACACTGACGGAATCAAAATTTATTGAGTGTGATAGAGGTGTTGTCGGCCGTGATGTTGTTTATAGTTGCCAAAGGAGAGGTCGGCCAAAGGAGAGAAAAAAAAATTACAAAATCTTTGTAATCATTGTAATGACGTTTCGGTCACCATTCTATGACCATCATTAGATAAGTTGAAAGCTTGGCCCTCAAAGAGGACACAGCTCACAACAAGGCCAAGAAGCATCTCTGCAACTCTCTCCAGGTCAGCCACTGCCAGCAGAAGCTGTCTACCCTCTAGATCACTGTCCCACAGCTGCACCCAGCCATGGACAAATACCACAAAAGATGGGGAAAACCAGCACGAAAATGTAAGAAACCTCGCTCCTATGCGGGAATCGACAGAGAGTTGGCAGACTGGCGGACATTTCTACTTCCGAACTGGGAGCCCAAGCCGCCTCTTCATTCAATTCGAAAAAACAGAATACCTTTTCTCATCAACAGTGGCGCTCAAATCTCCATATGTCAAAAACAGGAGGTTTTATAAACCTCATAAAATTGCAAGAGCCAACAAGTCAGGCTAGAGCCAAAACTATTTCATTTGGGGAAACAGTATTGAGACGCAATAATTTGGTTAGCAATTTTAAAGATCCAAAAAATATGCATAAGACAAAAACCAAATGCTACAACAAAGAGGAAAAAATATATAGAAACTAATATTTTAAATTTGGCATCCATTACTCATTATTGTCTCGGACTCTCGTACGTATTATCTACGCATAATAATGAGTAATGGATGCCAAATGTTAAACATTAGTTTCTACATATTTTTCCTCTTTCTTTTTAAGCAATTGATTTTCGTCGTATGCATCTTTTTTAGCCCTTTAAAATTGCTAACCAAAATATTGTTTCTCATACTATTACCCCAAATGAAATTATTTTGGCTCTATTTAGCCTGGCTTGTTGGCTCTAGCGATTTTATGAGGTTTATGAAACCTCCTGTTTTTGACACTGTCCTCTTTGAGGGCAAAGCTTTTAACTTATCTGATGATGGTCACAGAATGGTGACCGAAACGTTGTTACAATGATTACAAAGATTTTGTAATTATTTCTTTCTCCTTGGGCCGAATCCCGACTATATACAAAATTTATTGATCAGCAAGCTCTGAAACGCAAAACGCTATTGGAAATTTTGATCGGTATCATTGAAATGTAATTCAATTAATAAAATCAAGTGAGGATACTTCCTATTTCCAATTTCGTTCATGTTGACGCTTTAAACGCTGTTGGTTTTTTCTGTTATTTTTGCCTGCGGGGTTTTAAGGTCTGGTTCAACTTTAAAGGGCGGTTGGCGCTTGTCTTCATTGATGTGTCGAGCAGCAGCTGCCAAAACGACAGCTGGGTTTTCTTTGCTCTCCAGGAGGGCGAACTCGAGTCACAGCATCCATTCAAAGTTTATTACAGCTTCGATACCTGGGTAGCATCTTGTAACCTTTTGTGATTGTTGGGTTTCCCGAGCCTAAGCGGACCTCGTGGAATCGATAAGTCTACAACGGGACGGTTAAATCTATTGTTGATGTCTCCAAAAGAAAAAAAGCTCTGCCATGAGGGTGGACAGTACAGCTTCTCAAATCGACCAGAAGGTGCGTGTTCATTCTCTGTCGTAGAATTATCAGAAATGGGTGTCAAACAAATTATTCCTCCTCTTTCGCCAAGCTTTCAATAAATTTATTATCTTCTTCAGGGCCTGTAATATACAGTACTACAGCGCAACCCTTAGAAAAACGGCGAACTCATAGAAGATAATAAATAAAGGTATAAACACAAAAATACTCCAGCAAGACACAAGTATACTGTAGGTAAAATCAGCTAACTTACTCAGAGATGAACTACAGATTGAATATCACACTACTCAGCGACCAACTGATCAATTAATTCATCACAGGTTGCGAACAGGTACTAAAATAGAACAGGTACACAAATCAACAACTTCATATCATGGGATGCTAATACCAATAACGGAACAAACTTAACAACACCAACCAACCAACACTCACCAACTCAATGAATTAACTAAAACCAGTCTATTGAAGATTTAAAAAGAAGAAAAGAAGAAGAAAATAACATCCTGCAGTCACAAAATTATACTAATAATTTTATTTACTAGCACAGCATCAACATTCAAAAGCAACAACGCAACAACATTCATCAGGACAACACTGATAAGAATGATAAAAGACCTCCTCTTCCTCTTCATCAACAATCATAGTGACAAGAACCATGGAACAGGAACACATGGATAAATAATAAATTAGTCATCTAAAATCAATATCTTCAACAACACAACAAACTATAAGTATGTGTTCATTCTTGTCTACATTAGTTTCATCTTCTAACTAATCCATTCCAAGTTATTCCACGGATTTTGACCAAATTAGGTGCCATGGGGTCTGAAGAGATGTGTTTTTTGAAATTTACTCTAACGCATACGCAGGTACTGCTAGTCCACATGACACCTTTTTCAGGTACAGCAACCATATTTTTTCCCAAGTGTCGCACAGAAAATTGAGCGAACCGCCGCGGTGTCAATCATTAGTGAACAATAAACATGTAACGTATAGTATCAGAGGAAATGAAAACTCACCAATAGTTACCTCAGTTACCTTGTTATCGGGCACTTCACTTGTCAAATTCCACGTCATTTTCGACAAAAGCGCAGAGTCACAAACTACATCAGATGGGGGAGCTGGTCCGTCCACGCCTCATTTCATCTAACCCGTGGTTACTATGCTTACTATACTCCAGCCACGCCCCTCACAGATCTGCCTGCAACCATGCACTCACGATTCATAAGTGAGGAAAATCGATTTTTAGGTAAAAAATGCCCGTATTTGATCAAATTTTGACAATAGGGCATGTTGGATGTCACAGTCCAACTATTTTTTTAGCGCTGAGACGATTGCGACCGATCCGAGATCTCTAAGATACATAGATAAGTGAGAACAATTTATTTTTAGGTGAAAAATGCCCGTAATAGACCAAATTTTCGAGTTCGGCTGCGTGTTCTAAAATTTTCTTCGCGAACTCGTAACACGGCTGTCCCCTCAGTTTTATTCAGGACATGGTTGGCCTCAATGATCAGAATTTAAGTGCCTAATTTAATGTTATCCACAACTTTTCTTTGAAAATTCGCTCTATTAGTCATGCTGCACAACTGAGTACGTTTTTGGTAGGACTAACTTCATACCACATAACATTTTTCCCGAGTGTCGCTCAGAAAATTGAGCGAACCGGGGTGTCAATTATTAGTGAATGATAAATAGGTAACACATAGTTTCAGAGGAATTGAAAACTCACCAATAGTTACCTTAGTTACCTAGTAATTGGACACTTCACTCGTCAAATTCCACGTCCTTTTCGACAAAAGCGCAGAGTCACAAACTACATCAGATGGGGGAGCTGGTCCGTCCACGCCTCATCTCATCTAACCCGTGGTTACTATGCTTACTATACTCCAACCACGCCCCTCACAGATCTGCCTGCAACCATGTAATCACCGAGCCTTCTTCACCAACGTGGACAACAAAAGACTTTTGTGGGAGGGCCCGTATTCTGTTTCTGGAACGGCTTTGTTGGAGCTACGGGTAACCTCATCCCCTGCACCTTTCATCTTTCTCTCACTGGATACCTTTTACGAGCAGTTCTTCTTCTTCTTCCGAACATTAATCAAACCAGTGTTAATTATCTTTTCTTTCCGTCCCAACCCCCTGCTGACCGTTTGTGATGTGGTGGTGTGACTGACCTTTCCCATTCTTCGGCACCCTCGTTCCTTCAACGAAATTCGTTAACATTGTGCAATCATGGTCCCTACTTAAAGTACCTACTTTTTAGGTGCTAATGGTTTATCATTATCTATTGTCGTAATATATAGAAAAGAATATATGCGATTACTAATGTACAAGACTTTATATTGAATGTGTATCCTAGCCGTTAAATAATTTAGCCTGAAATGAGTTTCTTGCTTCTCCCTTGAACTAGGTGAATATTAATTGGCGTTCTTTGTACTTATCTTAGGAGGTTGAGGATGTGGAAGAGAGAGATGAAATATTCATAACCTCATCTTCCTTCGCAGCAGATGGTTTGCATATAAGGTCGGTAGATGGCGGGGCGGGAGTTAAAGCATCCAATTTCGGATTCTCTTTGGTCAATAATTCATTAAGTCGAGCGAAAGGGATTCTATATTCGTGGGGTCGCATTTCTGGAAGCTCGTAATCCAAGGTGTTATCCTTGTTATTATGAGCATAATATATCGTCTTACTAGCTTTTAGTGGTGATGACAACAAAAGTTATTATGAACACTATGTACACCCTTGCAGACATTTATCCAGGGGGTACTAGGATACTCGTCGAAAGGATACTCATCAAAAATCAGAACTAGAGACTTTTCAATGAGTTTTACGCCCGGGGTAGAAACTCGTCGAAACTCCATGGACGAGAAACTCATCAAAAATCTGAACTCAAGACTTTTTTAGGAGTTTCAAGCCCTGGGTGAAAACTTGTCAAAACTCCATGGATGAAAAACTCATCAAAAATCAGAACTCGAGGCTTTTTAATGAGTTTCACGTACTGGGTAGAAACTTGTCAAAACTCCATGGACGAGAAACCCATCAAAAATCTGAACTCGAGACTTTTTGATGAGTTTTACGCCCGTTGTAAAAACCTGTCAAAACTCCATGGACAAAAAACTCATCAAAAACCAGAACTCGAGACTTTTTGATGAGTCTTACGTCCGGGGTGGAAACTTGTCAAAACTCCATAGACTCATCGAAAAACTGAGTAAAATCAATTTATTTGCATGAAATTAGTAATGAGTTCGCATTTATTTTTCTTTCGACTGCTGCCCAGCACCGTCGGCACACTTCTCGAAAATTGGCTTCAAGGCACCCTTTAAAATTAAGTGCAGTCGGGACAATCATCAAAATGTGGTTGATGGGAAACTTTTCAACTTCGTGTCAGTCCCGAACTATCTGCAATAATTACAACTCATAGCCACCTTGAAGCCAATCCTTAATAAAAATTCAGGTTAGTTGGACATATAGGTCAGAATCTCGAAGATGCATAACATGAAGTACTCAACACCTTAGTAAAACTTCAAGTGGGAAAATTCACCACTTACCCTCTTCAATAGCTACTGTTTCCTCATGTATTCATATTTTGCTGTATGATTTTCTCGTGCCACCGAATGAATTTAGCCTCAGTGTAACTCAGCCGGACATCGTACCACGTGTAGGTACTGTAGTATATTTTAATAATATGCTCTGCAAAAAGTCTGTAATTTTTAGAGATTTTTAGATTACAAACCCTTTGTAGCCTACTTCGGCTAGCCTTAGCTGGAGGGATTCTGAGAGGCCCATTCAAAATTATTTAATCCTAGGAGGGCGATATCCACGTAGTCTTTATTAACCTTATTAACGCTAGAAAAGTTCCTGCGTACCACCAATGAAACGCGTACCACGTTTTGGGAACTGCTGAATTGAAGTTTGTGAGTTAATTCGTCAAACAACGTGCGTTGTCAAGAAGTTACGTGATATACGGCCGTTAGGGAGTAAAAAACTAATATAAATATTTCCACAGGTCCCTCCCTATTATTGGTCGCAGCCCCCCTCCCTTGAGTGAAGCTGTTTACTTTCGGAGGCGCCACCGCTCAGCGGTCCGACTAGGGGAGAAATATTATTTGTACGGCCCTCGATTAATGTTGCTTTTATTAGCTTTGCTGTCCTCCGTGCAAGCGTTATAACATATTTAAAAGAATGGATTAACGGAAAACGACTGATTGACTGCAAAAATCACTTAGTCAAGCAGCATGAACGTGTGAGCGAATTTTCGTCAATTATCGTTTTATATCATTTACATTGTTTTGAAATGTGAGTGTTTTGAGTGCAAAGAAATTGTTAACTACTAATTGTATAGAAAAAACATATTGATAAGTAATGCATGCAGGGACGTCCCTATGAATGGATTGTATGTAATTTTGGTGAGTAATAAAATAAGAGAAAAAAAAATCTTGATTCCTGGGAATTAACGTTCCCCTATTAGCTCTCTCCACCGACATTAAAATGTCATCATAAAATTTCCATAATGAAATTTGAAACTCCTGATATACCTTCCGAAACCAGACCGAATTCATGATTGAGCAAAAAATCATTCACGATAATCTTGCGAAAGTTGTTGAAACATCATGATATATCAGTATTACCCCCTCCCATGATAAATTTTGAGACCCCCTGAGATGCGTTCCACAGCTATATCGAATTCTTAATGGAACTAAATATGAATCGCGAAAATCCGTCGAGAGTTGTAGCTTGGGCAGCGCTTGAAAGAATCGGTAATTATCCCCTCACCCCAACCCCCCTCTTGATTTCGTTCCAGCTGCAATGGATCGGAGTGCAATGAAAACGAAACATGTAACCCTCCAAGATAGAAAAGTCCAGTCATGCAGCATGACCCCATGAGCGAATTTTTGAAGAAATCTTCGACATTTCAGTCGCCATTGATCGTGTTGAGAAATTTTAGTTTATGATTTTGATAGACAAACATGGAATCAAATTCTTAACACATGCACAGAGTAAATTCATCGGTTGTGATTACTTTTTTTTTTTAAGCACCTACTACCTACATTTTAAACAGCATGGTTCTAAAATTGGTTATACAGGGATACTTCCATAAGAGTAGTTCAATCTGAATTTGGACAATGTTTCATGCAAATATTACCGATTTTTACAACTAGCGAACGGCATTATTTCGACTTTTGACTGATTTTTCAACTTTGAAATTTTTGAAAACTTGATACATATAAACTAAACTAAACTATAACTTGATAGGACATTTTACGCTGATTCCGAATATACCACATGTTAGTATGCTGAAAAAATTATTTCGCACAACAAATCGCAAAAAACAGGCTATTTTGAAATTTTTGACTACATTTTTGAAAATTTCAACCCGAAGATGTAATCCGATCATGCTGGCCAACGAACTTGAACTTTCGTTTTGTGTCCTTAACATTTTAAAATTTGTTTGAAGTTTCTAGCACAATTCTACTGACAGTTATCTTCTGGAATGATACATACATACATACATACATACATACATACATACATACATACATACATATATGCATACATACATTTAAAAATGCGTTAAACTTCAGAATATGATTCAGAATAGCCTGAAACGGATTTCTGCATAAATTTTTTTCAAAAATTCACATTCTACAAATTTTAAGGCGAGAGCAATAGCTTAATTTTCTTCAAAAATTCGCTAAAAATATAATAATGAAGTTAAAAAGCAGCAGTATAGCAAAAGTTATAACATGATGAAGTGTTTTTTGAGTTTCTGACTATTTTTACAGCTTTTATTTAAAATCGCCGATCTCAGGGTTTCCGGAAGAGCATTGAACCCACTTACACCTCGTGCTGGGTATGAGTAGTGCGAAAATATGGAATAGTCATAGAGTTGCAAGAATGGAATCTGGTGTAAATTAAATGGTTAGGCGTGGACAAACTCTTTTCTTTCATGATCTGTTTAATGCAATGAAGCTCCATCAGTGAGGGAAATTTTAAAATATTCAAATGTTTAAATAAGGGTTTGGTATGGTCCAAAAACCTCTTCTTACTTATAATTCTTATTAGCTGTTTTTGGGTGGTGATAATGGGCAAGAGGGTAGTGGGATAAGTGGCACCCCATGCAGGAATACCGTACAAAAGCACTGATTGGACAAGTGCAAAGTAAAATATTTTTAATAGAGGAAATGATAACATTTTATTTAATATAGCAAACATGTAAATTAATTGTCTTAATCTTGCATTGACTAACGAAACTTGTTGCTCCCACTTAACCCAGCTATCAAACATAACCCCCAAATATTTCACCTCTGAAGCTCTTGTTATTTTTGGACATGTTGCACAACATGTTGAAGATAGATGAAATGGTAGCCATAGGGTTTTGTTTAAATTTAAAGTTAATTTATTTTGCCTTCATATAAAGTATAGTCTCTAAAGTATTGCTACCTAATACCCATATACCTAACTCTTGCTATCCCAGACATGCTCTGAAATCCCCTGCGGTACATTAAAATACATCAACTCTACAGTTTAGTCAGAAAGCGCCTTTAGCTACCTTTCTTTGGAGCACCATAAGAAATCGGTCAATTAAATCATCCCAGTGATTAAATTCTGTGCACCAGTCACTTACCTTCCTCCCTAATTAATTACTACTATATACATATATATGGTACTACACTAAAAGTACACGTGCATGCAGTACCTCCGTCAATGCGTAATTCCTACTACTATATTTTTAGATATTTAGCTTCTCTTGAACTTACCAAAGTTTCCCATTCCGACTATGTAAAGCTTTTGACGCCCCACTCCAAAACACTTTCGTCCTATATCTACATAACTCTGGCTTCCTCCCCTAGGTCTCATGACCATATCATGAACATTATAAAGAAAAAGAGAGCTGACGACGCCGGTACGGCGAAATATTCTCAATTTTGTAAGTTACATTTATTTGTGTTCTATATTTTCCGACCATCTGTAACACCTCAAAATAATATTACACGCGAGTGTTTTCATCCTTAACCAAAACTATATATATATATATATATATATATATATATATATATATATATATATATATATAAATATATATATATATATATATATATATATTGCGTAGAAAAAGAGGTAGGAATTTAATCACTACAATCATTTGATTGTCCCAAATGACGTGAGTATTTTCAGAAAATATCACCGTCTCATGTTCAATTTGTTGGCTACCCCTTACCTAATGCCCGAGCTAATTGTCAATTAAAATAATGTCAGTAATTACGTTGGTAATTCAGATGATGAGAAGCAAATCGGTGATTGGTTTCAGTTGACTTTTTCCGACGTCAAGTTTTAAGGTAAGAAAAGGGCGGATGCTAATCTCAACTTGGAATCCAAGCACGATCTTCCCCCTAATTGAAGCCGACCCCGGGGGAATATTAACAGCCTTCTACAATACCGTTTTTAATAACCACGATTTGACTTCCCTCTTTACAAGAAGCTGAACCTCATGAATGCTGAGACATCACAAATTGATTTAATTTTATTAATTGAATATTCAAAGAATTCAACAATTGCAATCGCAATGCAATTTTATATGTTGCTATTCATTGCTTTCTTCCGCTATAAGATACCGTAGGGTTAGAGTTAAAAGTTCCCTAGTCCATTTTTTAGTGAAATAAAGTTATTTAATATACATTTGTAACTAGGAAGATACATCTATGTATTTTAGTGATAGAGATATCCAAATCCAATAATGATGATTTCCACGGTTTTTAGTTATGTGACCAGTATCACCATGCAACGTTTCTTTATTTAGACAGTTCAAATTATAACGAAACTTTACACACAAAAATCGGATCATTGGATTTTGTGAACGAATTAGACGTGGATGATATGAAGACTTGACAATTCACCGTCCTCGTTGGATTAGAGAGGGTACGGCGGATTTCAATCTCATTGAAATCGATTTTCTGAGGAGGTACCGACTTTCGAAATCTACTGTTTTATTAGTCCTTGAGCAAATTGATGAGAGCATCGAATACACAAGTCACGGTTAGGGACATAGGTACATACATGGAATGTACAAATACAGTTGTTGTAAGATAGTTCTATAAAATAGTCGACGGCTCATCACTATTTGAAATGACACAATGTGCCTAGATGGTGTCGTAGGCTTTTGTCATTGAAGTGGTGGGAGATAAACATAAAAATACCTAGTTATGTAATTTGACCATAATATATTACGAGCTTATTCTAACGGGTTTCCTTCGCTTTTTGAGTCAAAATAATTTTGGAAAATCAACTTCTGCAGTGGCTACAGTTATAAAACCCATCGAATACCAACCACTGTGTTTTAGGAGACCGACTCCCGAAATTTCCAATGGAGACGAATCAAAATCGGGTTTAAATGGAGTAGGTATTCCGGTGGTTCGAAATTTCGCGGTTTTTACTTCAAACTCAAATCCAGAATTCTTGAAGAAACCCATATATTATCATCGCTGCACTAGTTTCGAAGGGCAGTAAAGGACTACCCCTACGAGTTCGTAAAACATTATGCTATCAGAATGGATTAAAAAATATGGAAGCATTGAAGATTTCAGGTTGGTAACAATTCAGTTTAAAAATAAAAGTTATTCACGAATAAATTAGTCTGCATATGTACGATTACAAAATTTCATTTACAGAACAAATATTGCCCGTCTAAAGGCTAAAAAGCCCGAGACGACGGGTCAAGAGCAGCTCCTTTGGCACCAGTTGGCATCATACAGATAAAAAAGCAGACAAAAATACATAGCCTCAATGATTACAAACAAAACAAAGTAAATAAATCAAGCAAGCTAAACTTCGAAAGTTCAAAACTAAGATTAAAAAATAAATAATAAAAGATAATACACAAGGTTTTATCAAGATACAAGATCGCGTTTGTTAGCGAATTTTCGTAGAAATTTCTGTTCTAGAACCAAAAATTTCAACCATGTATCATGTTTTCTCCTCGATATTGATTCGAAATTCTATGAAAACATCAGAAATTAACAAGCGGTTGCAATCATGTTCACAATATCAATTATTGAGAATGATCACCTGTGTGTAAACAATTATTTAGTGCGAAACACTAAACTGTGTGCAAAACAATGTAACATAGTTTAGTACGAGAAGTTACGAAAATTCGCTGATACGATTATGCTGCAAGACTGGAACTTTTGATACATATATATATTATATATAACATATATATTATATTTTAGAATACTGCTCCAGTCGAAAATGGACTGGTGGTATATCAGGTTTCAAAGTCAACATAGTTAAAGAACAAACATGAGGTGGAATACTCTACAAAGCCCACTAGGTACTTATACTATCCGTAATGTGTTATAGATAATACTTCCACGAAGTACCTACAAGCCCTTCTTCCAAGAAGTCTAGTCTGGTAAAAACGGTTGAATTGACCCCAAAATCTCAAAATGGTCAATAGGATTCCACTTCTCGTACGCTCCTGAACGATTCCATTGCAACACGCTCTCGGTTGACCGCAATACCAATAGGTAAATTGGAAAGATATAAAACCTCAAGTTTGAAAGACCAGAAGAATGCAGCGAAAACCACCCAAAATATCAGCTAGAGAATGTCTGGAAAAAAGTCCAGTCATGCAGCATGATCCCAAGAGCGAATTTTTGAAGAAATCTTCGACATTTCAGTCGCTATTGATCGTGTAGAGAAATTTTAGTTTATGATTTTGATAGACAAACATGGAATCAAATTATTAAAAATAATTAGGAGGTACTCATACTTTATTATTATTAAACTAATCTTGTAGATTTAAAGACAAATGTAGGTAAATATTCATAGATTTCGATGTCCAATGTGGTCAGTATTGAAGGCCGATTGAAGGAGTGGAGGGGAGGGACGTTACTGACGGCCGAGCGGAGCGAGGCCTTGGGTCTGCGTGCTAGTACGTACATAAATAGAACTTCTTCATAATTTCATGGCTGATATTTTCTATGCCACAGTCAGTATTAAAGCTACATCAAGTCCTAAAACAGTTGAGCGTAAAACATTAAAGAGAGCGACCGACAGAATCGTAGGACGGAATATTTCACAGAGTAAACTCATCAGTTGTTGTGATTGCTTTTTTTTTTTTAAACAAGCACCTATTACTTACGTTTTAAACAGCATGGTTCTAGGATTGGTTATACAGGGATACTTCCATAAGAGTAGTTCAATCTGAATTTGGACAATGTTTCATGCAAATATTACCGATTTTTACAACTAGCGAACGGCATTATTTCGATTTTTGACTGATTTTTCAACTTTGAAATTTTTGAAAACTTGATACATATTCTTATAGGAAATTTTACGCTTATTCCGAATATACCACATGTTAGTATGCTGAAAAAATTATTTCGCACAACAAATCGCAAAAAACAGGCTATTTTGAAATTTTTGACTACATTTTTGAAAATTTCAACCCGCAGGTGTAATCCGAACATGCTGGCCAATGAACTTGAACTTTGATTTTGTGTCTTTAACATTTTAAAATTTGTTTGAAGTTTCTAGCACAATTCTACGGACAGTTATCGTCTGGAATGACACATACATATATACATACATACATATATACATACATACATGCATTAAAAAATGCGTTAAACTTCAGAATATGATTCAGAATAGCCTGAAACGGATTTCTGCATAAAATGTTTTCAAGAATTCACATTCTACAAATTTTGAGGCGAGAGCGATAGCTTAAGTTTCTTCAAAAATTCGCTAAAAGTATTAATTATAAACTTTTTCGCCTACTTCCAATCAGAGAATCAAATCGGTACCTATCTATAATATGCAGCTTTACGGATCTATGAATATATTTATAAAACAAATATGATGTAGAATATCCTATAAAGACCACGAGGTACGTATACTATCCGTACAGATACTTACACAAAGAACATAGAAGACCTTCTTCCAAGTCTAGTCGGGTAAAAACGGTTGAATTGACTTAAAAATCTCAAGATTATCAGTAGGATTCGACTTCTCTCACGCTCCTGAACGATTCCAATGGAGCACACTCTCGGTTGAATCAATATTGAGGTGTTTGAAGTTCTGGAGATCTCGGATTGAGTGTAAGAGCTTACCACGTCTTCTCAAGACGGGAGCAGCTGAAACAAGTCTAGAAGGTGACAGCATATCTCGAGACCCCTCTGAAAAGATTCACAAGACGAGAGAGAAGACTGACTACCTGCTGTAATAAGACTTGGAGTAAAAAAAGGGAGCTTTAGAAAGGTGATCGTGGGAGTGAGAGAAAAGAATCGAAATATCCAGGATAGACAGGGACGGAGAGTATGTCGGTGAGGTGGATGATGCGATGCGGTACCGTTGCCGCTTGGCGGAGGAAAAAGCAATAAAGACGGATTAGCTATAAAAGCGCCTCTTCCAGCTGCCCCAGAAACGGGAGGCGAATGGAAGGACAGAAGGAGAATAAGAGAAAGAGAGAGGTACCGAAAAAATCCCTGAAACAAAAGCGAATAGTAAGAGACACAGTTTTTTTTCCACCTAACACCACTGCAAAAACGGTTAAACCAACAATTTTTCGTTTAAATGAAGTTGTCAGTACAATGAGAGCAGGATTATAAGCTTTGACTAAGGCCGTATCAAACTTGCATTTTTTCTCGCATTTTTAATGCTCGAACGTGAAGAAGGTAAACTGCTTTCTTCCAAGGTCAGCTGTGAATGTTGGGGAGGAATAAGTGCAAAAAGTCCAGTCATGCAGCATGACCCCATGAGCGAATTTTTGAAGAAATCTTCGACATTTCAGTCGCTATTTACAACTAGCGAACAGCATTATTTCGATTTTTGACTGATTTTTCAACTTTGAAATTTTTGAAAACTTGATACATATTCTTATAGGAAATTTTACGCTGATTCCGAATATACCACATGTTAGTATGCTGAAAAAATTATTTCGCACAACAAATCGCAAAAAACAGGCTATTTTGACTACATTTTTGAAAATTTCAACCCGAAGATGTAATCCGATCATGCTGGCCAACGAACTTGAACTTTCGTTTTGTGTCCTTAACATTTTAAAATTTGTTTGAAGTTTCTAGCACAATTCTACGGACAGTTATCGTCTGGAATGACACATACATACATACATATATACATATATACATACATACATATATACATATATACATATATACATATATACATATATACATATATACATATATACATATATACATATATACATATATACATATATACATATATACATATATACATATATACATATATACATACATACATACATGCATACATACATACATAAAAAAATGCGTTAAACTTCAGAATATGATTCAGAATAGCCAGAAACGGATTTCTGCATAAAATGTTTTCAAAAATTCACATTCCACAAATTTTGAAGCGAGAGCAATAGCTTAATTTTCTTCAAAAATTCGCTAAAACAGCGCATTCTGGCGGAATGCAGTTTTTAGCGAATTTTTGAAGAAAATTAAGCTATTGCTCTCGCCTCAAAATTTGTAGAATGTGAATTTTTGAAAAAAATTTATACAGAAATCCGTTTCAGGCTATTCTGAATCATATTCTGAAGTTTAACGCATTTTTTTATGTATGTATGTATGTATGTATGTATGTATGTACGATGTATGTATGTGTCATTCCAGACGATAACTGTCCGTAGAATTGTGCTAGAAACTTCAAACAAATTTTAAAATGTTAAGGACACAAAACGAAAGTTCAAGTTCGTTGGCCAGCATGATCGGATTACATCTTCGGGTTGATATTTTCAAAAATGTAGTAAACAATTTCAAAATAGCCTGTTTTTTTGCAATTTGTTGTGCGAAATAATTTTTCAGCATACTAACATGTGGTATATTCGGAAATTTCCTTTAAGAATATGTGTCAAGTTTTCAAAAATTTCAAAGTTGAAAAATCAGTCAAAAATCGAAATAATGCCGTTCGCTAGTTGTAAAAATCGGTAATATTTGCATGAAACATTGTTCAAATTCAGATTGAACTACTCTTATGGAAGTATCCCTGTGTAACCAATCCTAGAACCATGCTGTTTAAAACGTAGGTTGTAGGAAAAAAATCGGTGTGCGTCGGACCACACGGTGGAAGTTATACTTCTGTGGCCATAATTTATAATTAATAAATAAATTATGAATAATAATTTATAAATTATAAATTTATAATTTATAATAATTATAAATTTATAAATTTATAATAATTTATAATAAATTTATAATTATAATATTTATAAATTTATAATAATAATCTATAAATTTATTATAATTTATTAATTATAATTTATATATTATGAATCGATAGTTCTTAAAAATTTGTTCTTAAAAATTTGTTCTTAAAAATTATAAATTTATAATTTATAATAATTATAAATTTATAAATTTATAAAAATCGGTGTGCG
Organism: Adelphocoris suturalis; assembly: GCA_030762985.1. Taxonomy (NCBI): domain Eukaryota; kingdom Metazoa; phylum Arthropoda; class Insecta; order Hemiptera; family Miridae; genus Adelphocoris; species Adelphocoris suturalis. The sequence goes on from CM061049.1 coordinate 57,404,845, forward strand.
TCGGACCACACGGTGGAAGTTATACTTCTGTGGCCATAATTTATAATTAATAAATAAATTATGAATAATAATTTATAAATTATAAATTTATAATTTATAATAATTATAAATTTATAAATTTATAATAATTTATAATAAATTTATAATTATAATATTTATAAATTTATAATAATAATCTATAAATTTATTATAATTTATTAATTATAATTTATATATTATGAATCGATAGTTCTTAAAAATTTGTTCTTAAAAATTTGTTCTTAAAAATTTGTTCTTAAAAATTATAAATTTATAAATTTATAATAATTTATAATAAATTTATAATTATAATATTTATAAATTTATAATAATAATCTATAAATTTATTATAATTTATTAATTATAATTTATATATTATGAATCGATAGTTCTTAAAAATTTGTTCTTACTTTTCTTACTTTTCAGCGTGACGCGGTTTCTCGACCAACATCCCATCCCAAAGGGTCTAACTCCTCCTCCTCCTCCTCCTCCTCCTCCCTCACTCCTCCTCCTCCGCCTCCCTCCTCCTCCTCCTCCCTCCTCCTCCTCCTCCCTCCTCCTCCTCCTCCTCCTCCTCCCTCCTCCTCCTCCCTCCTCCTCCTCCTCCTCCTCCTCGATTAATCGATAGTTCTTAAAAATTTGTTCTTACTTTTCAGAGTTCTTAAAATTCAGCGTGACGCGGTTTCTCGACCAACATCCCATCCCAAAGTGTCTAACGGGCGCAAAGAAGTATAACTTCAATAATTTATAATAAATTTATAATTATAATATTTATAAATTTATAATAATAATCTATAAATTTATTATAATTTATTAATTATAATTTATATATTATGAATCGATAGTTCTTAAAAATTTGTTCTTACTTTTCTTACTTTTCTTACTTTTCAGCGTGACGCGGTTTCTCGACCAACATCCCATCCCAAAGGGTCTAACTCCTCCTCCTCCTCCTCCTCCCTCACTCCTCCTCCTCCGCCTCCCTCCTCCTCCTCCTCCCTCCTCCTCCTCCTCCTCCTCCTCCTCCTCCTCCTCCTCCTCCTCCTCCCTCCTCCTCCTCCCTCCTCCTCCTCCTCCTCGATTAATCGATAGTTCTTAAAAATTTGTTCTTACTTTTCTTACTTTTCTTACTTTTCAGCGTGACGCGGTTTCTCGACCAACATCCCATCCCAAAGGGTCTAACTCCTCCTCCTCCTCCTCCTCCCTCCCTCCTCCTCCTCCGCCTCCCTCCTCCTCCTCCTCCCTCCTCCTCCTCCTCCCTCCTCCTCCTCCCTCCTCCTCCTCCTCCTCCTCGATTAATCGATAGTTCTTAAAAATTTGTTCTTAAATCCGATAGTTCTTAAAATTCAGCGTGACGCGGTTTCTCGACCAACATCCCATCCCAAAGTGTCTAACGGGCGCAAAGAAGTATAACTTCAAAAAAAAAAAAAAAAAAAAGGTAATCACAACTGATGAGTTTACTCTGTGAAATATTCCGTCCTTCGATTCTCTCGGTCGCTCTCTTTAATGTTTTACGCTCAACTGTTTTAGGACTTGATGTAGCTTTAATACTGACTGTGGCTTAGAAAATATCAGCCATGAAATTATGAAGAAGTTCTCTATTTATGTACGCACTAGCACGCAGACCCAAGGCCGCTCGGCCGTCAGTAACGTTAATCTCCAGGCCTCCCTCCACTCGGCCGTCAGTAACGTTAAACTACAAGATTAGTTTAATAATAATAAAGTATGAGTGCCTCCTAATTATTTTTAATAATTTGATTTCATGTTTGTCTATCAAAATCATAAACTAAAATTTCTCTACACGATCAATAGCGACTGAAATGTCCAAGATTTCTTCAAATATTCGCTCATGGGGTCATGCTGCACGACTGGACATTTTTAATGCTCGAACGTGAAGAAGGCAAACTGCTTTCTTCCAAGGTCAGCTGTGAATGTTGGGGAGGAATAAGTGCAAAAATAGCGCATTCTGGCGGAATGCAGTTTTATTAAGAGCAGGCTGTGGTGTCGGCCATGTTTTTTGCTCCCATAAGGAATCAACGTTATTTTCCCGACGTCATAAATCCTCGAATCATGCACCGATTTCCATGATTTTTTTTTTAATCTTCAAGTGAAACCAATCTTTAGCAATCCGTCGAGGCGTTTTTTTGAGAAAAATGTCACTAGTAGCTGCAATTCATCAACAAAGTCACAGCTAAGAGGGTTACTCTATTCGAGTGATGATTGCTTTATTGGATGATGATTTATCGCAAATCTCTCCTGACGGATGTCTTCCTTAGATTCCACGCTTCAATTTAAGTGTTCAAACGACAAAATCGGTTGATTTTTCATGAAGTTCTGTGATCGGGAAACTGGATTTGCGATTCGATGGCTTTTCAAACTTCCGAAGCGAGGCGGGCGTCGAGGAAGTTCAGGGGTTTTACGCTAGATGCCACTAACTTCGACCACTCTTCCCGCCTGCGATCTGAGATCGGGTCACTAGGGCTTTTGATGAAACAGTTGGCGTTTCTTTGATGAAACAATGTGCCATCAAAGTACCATCCCTTTGACAAAATGACATCCTTTTTTTTTTACGGAACCTGTCCTTACTTTTTTATAATTTTTTTTTCCTAATCGAGCGACCGTGCTGAAATATATATAGATATTTTCAAGGCATCTAGACTACCATTACAAGGTTTGAATGCGCAAGGCGCCGTGTTTAGGTAATGTACCGTAGACTACGTCTAATAAACATGTACGAGTAATTTACCTACCTTAAAGGGCTATCTAATACAGAATTTGTTTCAACTGGATTTTCGGATTCTAAACATTTTGAAACCTAAAACAACGAATTTTGTGAGGTGTTTAAACAATTCGAGTTAGCAGTCGTACTTGAAAACAACTCGATGTGTGTGTAATTGCCCCGTAATAGAGAATTTCTCAATGTTCCACAGATCGTCAGATTCACATTCTTGCGAATTTTTACTATATTTTGTTCGCCGTTTTTGGGAAATATTTTCCGGGATTCATATTTATTACATCCTGCAATCGGCATACCTAATTCGAGTTGCTGGACGGATTTTTGTTTTCTTGTTGGCTTCTATGTAATGAATATTTCGTTAGTCCGAGTTGTCATTAATTAGTACGAGTTGAGGTAGTCCGATGACCCAGCCCTCTGCAGGTATCCACGCGGTCAATCGCGGATTGTTGACCGTATTTATTGAGACCAAATCGTTTTTGACAGTTCATAGGTAGGTACAGGTACTTACTAATTATTTGTGTGCCCGTATTCTGAACAATGGGGTTGCAACCAAAGATTGACTGATACGAGAAATCTCACTATGGTCATGAAAAATAAGCTGTTAGAAAAACTCTAACTCAAGTACCTAAGTAAACAGACCCCAAAAGGCATCTATGTAATAAACATGTCATTAGTCCATTAGTGACGTCTTGAGCTAATCCGATAAGGGTGTGCAGCACACCTGGTTCAGTTTAACAAAAATCAGTATTTGAGTGATCGGTAATTGAGCGATTTTCCACAGAAAATTCAAATAGGTACACTAATTATTGAATAAGGTTAATTTTTCTACCATACCGTGATGGGAAAGAGCATGTGAGAAAAAGGTAGGTATCTAATAGAAAATATCAGGAAACGCGGCGCCATTGAAAAATAATTGGAGAAACCTCCCTCCTTTTAGTTTATTATTTTCAATAATGAACATTTCTAATTGACAAAGAAAAACAATTTTTAATCCTCCCCCTCGAATTTTTTTGTTTTGCGTTTCAAGATGCGTAGATGCCGTTCGCCGTCCGCAGCTTGGGTAACAAAATCCCGACTGTAACACCAAAATGGCCCAACTCCCTTATATTTTCGGGAAATGTTCTCAAATCCGAAGTTATCGTTTAAAAGATCATTCAATTCTCTAAAACCGTTTTATAAAATTACAATTTTAAGACCAGCTTTTATTAGTTAAAAAAACGTCAGTTTACTCATACAAGATCTGAACATTTTTTGTCATGTTTTTGAGTTGTCATTAGTACGAGTTGAGCTAATCCGATGACTCAGCCCTCTGCAGGTATCCACGAGGTCAATCGGATTGTTGACCGTATTTGTACACCAAAGCGTTTTTGAGTTGTCATTAGTACGAGTTGAGCTAATCCGATGACCCAGCCCTCTACAGGTATCCACGAGGTCAATCGGAAACAAATACTGTGTGATTTGTGCTCGAGCTGAAAACGTGGGTAAACAGGCAAAGGAGCATGTGTGCTATAAAAACTGGGACCAGTCGTCGTCAACAATGGAGTCCGCGATAATCACAGAAGGATTCGCTAGAAGTGAGGAAATGTATGGACTGAGGTATGTACGAGTAATCGGCGACGGTGACAGCAATGTATACAGATTTATATTATCTAAAAATTATCATTTCTCATTCTGTGATAGTCATTTTCATGTGATAATAATCTGTAAGAATTTTATGTAATAATTATCATTTCTCATTCTGTGAAAGTCATTTTCATGTGAAATAATCTGTAAGAATTTTATGTAATAATTATCATTTCTCATTCTGTGAAAGTCATTTTCATGTGATAATAATCTTTAAGAATTTTATGTAATAATTATCATTTCTCATTCTGTGATAGTCATTTTCATGTGATAATAATCTGTAAGAATTTTATGTAATAATTATCATTTCTTATTGTGTAATAACCATTTTTATGTAATGATAATTTGCAAGTATTATTATGTAATAATTATAATTTCTAATTTCATATTATCTAATAATTATCATTTCTTATTCTGTAATAGTCATTTTTGTGTAATAACAATAACCTGTAAGAATTTTATGTAATAAATATATGAATATAATTTTTATATAATACAAATCTGTAAGAATTTTTATCTCATGATCATTTCATCCTCATTCTGCAATAAAAATGTGAAATCTCATAATTTATCTCCCAATGTACATCGCTAGTTACTAAATAAACCGAGAGAAACATTTTTAACATCTTCAATTTCGAAATTACCTATTTCGTTTTGCAGCACACCTGGCTCAGTTTAACAAAAATCAGCATTTGAGTTATCGGTATTTGAGCGATTTTCCGCAGAAAATGCAAATAGTTACTCTAATAATTGAATAAGTAATTAGGTAGTTTTAGATTCAAACAGATTTCTCAACTTCTATCACTCTCCGTTAGACCAATGTTTTGGTCATGTTTGGGGTTTTACAGTATACATGAACGAAAATTTATCACTATTTCCAACGGTATCCTCAATTTCAAAGTTAGAGAATAAATGAAGGGGGTTATGACCATTTCTATGGCACAATGTAATAACTCCAGAAAATTCTTAAATGTGAAAATAAAAGAAGTTTGAAATAGACAAATCGGTTAATTAATACAGATCAAAAGTACATTGTAATTTCAATATTGAAGGTATCGTCTGAAGGTATCGTTGAAAAGATCATTTAATTCTCTAGAACCGTTACATATATAAAATTAGCATTTTTAGACCAGCTTTTATTAGTTTAAAAAACCTCAGTTTACTCATACAAGATCTGAAATTTTTTTAATACCTATCAACGTTTTTTCTACCCCTTTTTTTCGGAAAGAAGGTTTTCTCATGAGCTTAGTTAGGTATGTGTCAACGAGGTTGGAAAGTGTTGCCATTTTATTCAGCGTGGATAAAACATGGAAGCCCGATGTCAAACTCATTTTTGTGTGACAAGACAAATCGGTGAAAAACGTCAATATATGCCCGGCAAGGGCCGAGTCGGGTTCTCAGTTAGGCTCCGAGGGCGTTCGCCTCACCTAGGCCCCGTTATTTTTAGTGAGAGGCTTCGATGACCCACCCCAATCACCAGGTACCTTCAGGGTTGCTCATCACCCTGCTACCTCTACCGGATTTTCTTGTCACTCGCTCCTCTTGGCCAAACTTGGCTAGTTAAAGCTTTTCACGCCGAAGGACATGGCGCTGTTTTGGCAGCCCGCTCTTAAGTCTGTCGGTTTAGGGCTCCTAGGGGTTTTCTATTGGATTGTTACCTTCCCAAGGGTTACGTTTGGTACCGTCCCACTATTCGCGTTGAGGTAAAAAATAGAACGTGTTCTAATTTTTCCAAGTGAGTTTAAAAATGCTCCGCCAGGATGCGCGCCAAGCTGACCTTGGAAAAAATCACTTCTTCTCCTTCACGTTTAGGGATTAAAAATTCGGAAAAAAATGCTAATGTGATCGGAACCAGCGTGATTAACAACACGCCTTATAACCCAGATGGACTGCCAGTAGATCAGATGAGCTCCTCACCAACGGTTTTGTTTAAGGGCGTAGTCCTTGTTTACCTCAATATTTCACTTCATTCTAGGACTTTTTGAGATAGTTGCGTTTTATTCACGTTCTTTGGTGATTTCTTGATGTATTTCGTAGGATTTTAGACAATTAGGGTCATATTTGTGGGGTGGCTACTACCATTTCTTGAAAACCTAGCAAATTTCTGTAGTAGCCATGATGTGGCCACTACTGAGTTTTCGTGTTTTTTTTTTTTTTTTTCACAATAAACCTGAAAATAAGCTAGATCTTCATCAGGATCACAGTGATGTAATTAGTTTTTCTGAAAAACGAGAGGTTCCAGTAGTAGCCAGGAGGTGGCTACTGCTGGTCCCTAACAGTGGCTACTAATAAAGATTTTGGTGGCTACTACCAGTTCTTGAAAACCTAGCAAATTTCTATAGTAGCCATGACGTGGCCACTACTGAGTTTTCGTGTTTTTTCATATTCAACATAAAAATAAGCTAGATGTTCATCAGTATCACAGTGATATAATTAGTTTTCCTGAAAAATGAGTATTTCCAGTAGTAGCCAGGGGGTGGCAACCACTGGTCCCTTACAGTGGCTACTACTAACGATTTTGGTGGCTACTACAAGCGACAGATCTTGGTTTCCTTTTCTTCGATTTTCGTAAAACTAATCAACGCATTCGATTTTTAAAAATAGCCATTCGATAGAGCAGACATTGGGGGAGAGGAAAAACACGGGATTGGAAGAAAGAACGGAGAAATGAAGAAATTACGATGTAAATACCGAAACTGGGCTGCTTAAGGGTGGCTACTACTGGTGCCTCTACCCTAATAGGGTTGTACAATATGAGCTTATTGTCGATAGACAGTTCTTCCCATAAGCCAGTACATTTTCCTGAATTTGATAACTAGTTCAGACTTTCTCTTTTTAACATGTGATTTCCACCTCAGTTTGGCATCGAGTGTCATCCCAAGATATTTAGCTTCATTGGCATAAGGAATCGCCTTGTTGTCAAGGAAGGCTGGCACGTAGTTGATCCTTTTATTTGTGAAATCAACATGTACAGACTTCGCTTCATTCAATCTATTCATCTGTTTGTCCATTCATGGATGCGGAGGATGGAGTGGTTTAATTTTGTAACTGATTCGACGTTGGTTTCTCCTGTCGCCAAAATTGCGGTGTCATCTGCAAACGTGGCAGTAGTATTTTCCTCAGTTTCTGGTAGATAGCGAGTGTAAAGCAGGTACAGTAGTAGAGAGCGGGTAGTGGATAAATTATCGCTGTTATTAGGGCTGAATGAAGTGATAATTTGAGAATCTACAGCCAGTGGTGAAATGATGGATATCTACAGCATAACCCGCACATTCTCTGACAATTTCATCAAAATCGGACGAAAACTCTGTTAATTTAGATCCTCAAAAGGATTTCAAATTACAGCATTGATTGCAACAGCTACTAATGATACAATTATGTTGATATTGATATCAAATGATAAATTTTAGCGAATTTTTGAAGAAAATTAAGCTATTGCTCTCGCCTCAAAATTTGTAGAATGTGAATTTTTGAGAAATTTTTATGCAGAAATCCGTTTTAGGCCATTCTGAATCATATTCTGAAGTTTAACGCATTTTTTTATGTATGTATGTATGTATGTATGTATGTATGTATGTATGTATGTATGTATGTATGTATGTATGTATGTATGTATGTATGTATGTGTCATTCCAGACGATAACTGTCCGTAGAATTGTGCTAGAAACTTCAAACAAATTTTAGAATGTTAAGGACACAAAACGAAAGTTCAAGTTCGTTGGCCAGCATGATCGGATTACATCTTCGGGTTGAAATTTTCAAAAATGTAGTCAAAAATTTCAAAATAGCCTGTTTTTTGCGATTTGTTGTGCGAAATAATTTTTTCGGCATACTAACATGTGGTATATTCGGAATCAGCGTAAAATTTCCTATAAGAATATGTATCAAGTTTTCAACAATTTCAAAGTTGAAAAATCAGTCAAAAATCGAAATAATGCCGTTCGCTAGTTGTAAATAGCGACTGAAATGTCGAAGATTTCTTCAAAAATTCGCTCATGGGGTCATGCTGCATGACTGGACTTTTTTTTTTCTCCAATTATCATCTAAATTTGAGTGAGATCAAACGACTAGGGTTTGAAAAAACGCAGCGTAATGAAATTTACGTTTGCGCATGCGCAAAGTGAAATTTTGATTTGGTAACAATGAAAAGGATCCACTCTAAAAGGATCTACTAATCCGCACATTACCTGAAAATTTCATCAAAATTGGATAAAAACTGTGATAATTAAGCTTATTACTAGGACATCACGAATGCGCACGAGCTATTTACGTTACGATCATTTTCTAATTGATATGGATTGCTCTAAATTGTCTTCTCCTAATTATCTCCTGAATTTGAGCGAGATCGGACGAATAGGGCGTGAGAAAATGGTGCTTGGTAAATTTTACGTTTACGCATGCGCAGAGTGAAGTATTGATTTGGGAACAATGAAACTGATAGGAGACCGTTTACTCCTTAGCTAGCACATTCCCTAAAAATTGCATTCAAACCTGATGAAAACCGTGGAAATCAAGCTTGTGGAAAGCTCTCACAGCCTAATTCACTTATTTTTCGGTAAACTTCAGTATTTCAACAAGTAATCTACTAGGTTCAGATTTTACTCTTCATATAAATTTACTGTGGCGTCCAAACAAAGGAACCCGCTTTGAAAATGATTAATATTTAAAACATTTGAATGATCAATGCATTAACGTTACCGGTAATAGGAAGCTATGAGCCACACACAACTTGGGAGAATTGTTTATAATTTTTTATTCTGCCACACAATATACTCGTATTAATCAGTTATTCAGAATGCCGCCTAGGTATACAAGGCCTAGTAATTATTGCAACGAAAGCTGAAACTAAACAGATAATGGAGTGAGACGTGAAGTCGAAGGGTGAAGATACACCCTCATTCTCACTGAACTCAGAAGGGGCGCTGATGAGTTTCTTATTAATTTGTAGAGTGACTAAGGAAGGGCTGAAGAGAGGGGGTAATTATAAACAGTAGGTGGAGAGTAAGGGTGAGTTGATTAGTTCGAGACATTAGCAGCCAGGCTATCAAACGACGCGGTTAGAGAGAGGTCCCCCAGGCAAGAAGGGTCGTTGATTGCGCTCAACATTCAAGATTTCCTCTCCAATACAATCACAAGCAGCTAAGAAGGTAGATAACTTCACAAACAATCCCACGGAGAATTTCACTTTCACATGAGCCCGAAGCATAAATAGGAAAGTAATGCAACCTACCAAAATATTCCTTTAATATCAAATAGCCAAAATAGGATCCAATTGAACCCATAGAAAAATTATTTGAACAAGGAGCTAACCTGGTTGCCTGTGTTCTGGTACAACCTGAAACATATACCCAACTACCCCCAGGTATAGAAAGAAGTTGGACCCCTATACCTAGAAAGTCCACGTTTGGAAAATTCAGTTTCCTCATGAGCACAGCGACTATTTATCCGAAGACAATGAAATTTGTAGGGGACCATATAGTGGTTAACCCAGTCTATCACTAAAATTTTATCAAAACATGGACTAACTATATGCTAAGCGTAATAAGGGATTGCCACAGACCGACATGGAACCAACATTGATCAGCGAACTCTGAAACGCAAAAAGCAAGTAGAAATTTAGATTTTGGAGGGCGAAAATTGTTAGTTAGCGAATTTTCTTAGAAAATGAAGCTATATATATATATATATTAGAGATGAGTCGATACCAAAATTTATCGATTCCCGATACCGATAACGATACCTAAAAAATCGATTCCCGATTCTCGATACCGATACCATCGGCGCATAATACCTAACTTACCTGTAGGTGAAAAACAAAAATTCCTCTTGAACTAGTAATATATTCAATTTTTTTTGTACAAAATATAACTTATACTTACAAAAAAATGATCCCAATACAATAAAATTGAGCACCAATAGCTTACCGTTCCGTCGTAGATGAAGTTATTAGTCTAATTAGCTAATATATTTTCCATCTCTATTTATTGTCATTAGGAGTTCTTGTTCCAATGAAGCTTTAATGCTTTAGTTACTTATTAAAATTAAATAAATTTTAAAGATTAATTCTTATTAAAAATTCTAAATTTCAGATTTATATTTTCATTCAAGGCTTTAGTGTTGATTTGATTTGTGCAAATACAAAATTTGATATTTTTTTGTTATCTATCAAGTATCGATTAAGAGGCAACTTTTATTGCCTAGGATTGATTTCTTTCTGAATAAAACAAGTTAAGTAGACTGACTTGGTTTTTTACTTTTTCGTCGGTAAGGGTAAGGTATTTCCAAATAAGACTGGCTCTAGGCTTTTATACTTGGAAAACATAGCTTTGCCTAATGCTTCTGTTGTCACAAACAAAATAACACAAGCCTACTTGTAAACAAAGTTATAATTGTAAGTTGTGTTTTGGACAATTCATGTTTCGCAACTGCTAACTTCACACAACAGTTGCACGGTACAACCATCTTCGTTGTTAGATGGTTGCAATAGTACCGTAGTGTAATAAAACGCCCATCACCGGGCGGTATCGGTATCGGCTTTAGGCGATCGATTCTCGATACCGATACCAATGCCTAAGAATCGGTGGTATCGAGAATCAGTATCGGGAATCGACTCATCACTAATATATATATATATATATATATATATATATATATATATATATATATATATATATATATATACATATATATATATATATTTTTTTTTTTTTTTTCAATTTATTTATATATATTTATTCATTTATTTATGTGTCATTCCAGACGATAACTCTCCTTAGGATTGAGATAAAAATTTTGTTCTTGCTCCAAAAAATCATGCTGTCCAAACGAAAGGATGAGTTCCACTCTCCAATCAAATTCAACATTTTATCACCTAAATTCAACCTTATTTCCTAGACCCACAAAAAAAAAGCAAGGAAAATGGAGAAGACTTGAGAAAAATGAAAAAACAGCGAGATCATGTAACCGAATTTTCGTTATAGTCTCGACCCTCTTGAAATTTTTGCCCGGTTTAATAAAGTGAGGGAGAACGCGACGCCTGGTTAAAGGAAGAGATGTTACCAACACACTGACTGATTCAATGAGAGGTTTCATTTGCTCATTTTGCTGTTTTTTTTTGTTTTTTTTTTTTCAATTTTTCTCAGCTATTCATCATTTTCCTTGCCCTTTTCGTGGATCTAGAAAATAATGTTGAATTCGGTAGCTAAAATGTTGAATTTTATAGGTGATATAATAAATTTGGTTGGTAAAATGTTGAATTTGATTGCACGAATGTTGAATTTGATCGGGAAAATGTTGAATTAGATTGGGGAAAGCTATAGAACAGTGAGACTTTATTGGGCAGCTAGAGAGCGTAGGACTGCAATGTCACATTAATATCGGCGCAGTGCGACAAAAACTATAACTTGTGAATGACAGGTAATAAAGACTATATTATTATATTCGGTCAGTACATGAAAGTATGAAACACCCAGACTCTCAGACAGCAAATAAGTTTCCCAACCTGTAACAGGTCACTTTCCTGGTATGAGAACAGGGCGATTCTTCTGTTACTTTGGAAGAATGGTTCTGAGATAATTGCTTTTGAATAATGGAAGGATCTTTCACTTTAAAATACCTAACTAAGTTATGCCCTAATTATTTTAAGTACGGTATGAAGAGTACAATATCGCTACTACGCAAAACTACATGAAATCATATTGGTAAGTAATGCATGCATTACACGGACGTCCCTATTTTAACTCTCACCAAATATATATAAAAATATATATTTGGTGAGAGTTAAAATAAGAGAAAAAACAAATATATCATGACTTCTCGAAACCCCCCCCCCCCCCCCCCCCATTAACTCCCTCCACCGACAGCAAATTCAAATAATAAAACTTCCAGTATGAAATTTGAAGCTCCTGACATATTTGTAAAACCTAGACCGAATTTATAATCGAATTTAAAAAATGATCTCGAAAATGTAACTTGAATAGTTAAAACATCATGATTTATTACTATTACCTCCTCCAGTCTTCCTCGTCCATAATGAAATTTGAAACTCCTAATATACCTTCCAAAACTAGACAAAATTCTTAGTTGAACAAAAAATAATCACAAACATCTGACGATATTAGTTGAAACATCATGATATTTTACTGTTACCCCCTCCATTCACCGTTTTTCATAAACAAATTTGAAATTCCTGATATAAGATCCAAAACTAGACCAAATTCATAGTTGAACAAAAAAATAATCACGAAAATCGGACGAGAATTGTGGCCTAAATAAGTTTGTAAATCGTCATATTTGGTTAGATATTCCAAAGACAAGCAGCTCCGACAGTTTGTCTCTGTTGAAAATATTGCGTAAAATTCATTCACAAACTGTGTTATCATAATAATTGACGTTTTTAATGATTTTAGACTAGTTTTCATCAAGATAATACAAAATATGATTTCTACAAACACTTATACACAAACTAGCTAGCCTTACAATTAAAAACGCTGCAAATTATTACACAAAGGTTTATTATTTATGTATTAGACAGCCCTTCTACGTAGATCTCTGGTCCATAATTATTAAACGCCGCTTATAGTATACTTAGTATCGGAACTCGGAGCTTCGGACCTCACAAATGGGTTCAATCCATTACAGCAGCGGAACCTCACAATTTTACGCTTTTTAATATAGTTGATAAACAAAACAGTTTATTACCAACACATAAAAGTGTTACCTATACTGTATATTGATATCATTTAATTGGTCAAATTTCAAAAAATGTGCTGACAAAATCACTGAAAATGGCTAAGAATCTTTAAATTGATATTTTTTAGCATAACATTGGTCAAATAAAGTTTATCAACTATGAAATAGAACATTCAAAAATGTATGTACGAAATTATGCTAAAAACTTGAACTTCATTAAATTTTGTTTTAAAAAATCTATAAAATTGCAAAAAATAGCCTAAAATCCAAAATCTCTTTTTGAATAGAAGAGTATCATTTAGAATACTTTTTTTTCCCCATAAAAAAAATAGCTACATTTTCTTTTCACTCATAAATCTCCAATTTCAATACAACGTGAAATATACAAAAAAAGACACTTTTTCACCTATTTTTGGCTCATAGCACCCATGAGAGTGGAGCGATCGAGCTGGCGAGAAGTTAGGACCAACTAGACCCCAAGTGGAGTCAATGTGCGAAAGAACAGATTTTTTAAGTCAATTCTAAGGCCTTTTATGGCCCGGACGGCGGACGGCGAACGGCGGACGGCGGACGGCGGACGGCGGACGGACATTTCAAATTTGGATTCTACGCACCTTGAAACGTAAAGTGACAAAGTTTGAGGGGGGGTTATAAAAATTTTTTGCTACACGATCACATAGGCTCATTATTGGAAATAATAAACCAAAAGGGCGCGTGAAGTTGACCCCAATATGTCCGCCAATGCTCTCTTCAATTTGCATTAGGCAGCGTCCTTGGTGGCTAGAATGAGTTGGTTGTGTGTGTTCAACAAATCACAGAAGAAACATATGAAACCAATGAATATCATGAGATCCCTATCAATAGCCATATTCAATTTCCCTCAGCGGTCTTCGAATAATGGGATGCCGAGTTTCCCCCGATAAATGAGACCAGAGGATTCTCAGTCCTACGAGCTTCGAAAGCCACTTTCAGTCACAAAGGTCCCTTTCAGAACCGCCTCCTTTCATCAGCGAATCAGACAGTGGCGAAGTAACCCACACACACCGCGATCACAATGAGTCGACACCGACCATCGGAACCAAAGGAATCTCGTGTGAGAAATAACGTGGGAGGGTGTAAAGAGGGTTTACCTAAACCGAGAGGGGGAGACCTTTTTAATCAAAGTTCGCTTTGTTATTTTTTGTACAGATCTGGTGTTTGTCAGCGGGTTTGAGCGTGTGTGTATGTGTAAGTCGTGTGAGTATGGTGGTGGTGGGAGGAGTTAATATAGATGATTGTGAAGTAGAGTAGAATGTTTCGGAAAAAAAAGTAATCAACTGGGACGATGCTCAAGTTAACCGTAGAAGTGCAGAAAACGTCGGAAAAAAAAACTGGAATGAATATTTCACAATAGCAGCTGTCCTCGTGCGCTCATAGATGATGCGGAGCAAAAGCGAATAATCACAAAGAGAGGTTAGTTAAAAATTCAACAAAAACTCTTTTTGAAAAAAAGGGGGGATGGGGGACTAAAACACCGCAGTACGCTGCGTGGTTCGAGGAGTTTTCTTTTTTAAAAGGGAACAACGATGAATTAGGATCGATGGTGTCTGGTGCATGGCGATGAAAATATGAACATGGAACAAGTTTTTGCCATCATAACCCGGCCAAAATTGTTACATGATATTTAGTGCGTTAAGCTCCTATTTTCTGATGATTATCGCTTACCTACTACCAAATCGTTGCTGCGGAACTGTATCATAGGCATTTAGCATCGTACGAAAATCGTTCTCCAGTCGTTTTACCTACCGTATTATATTAACTAGTGCGCAGTGCGTGGCCAACAATCTGAGGTACGAGCCTGGTTGTCTGAATGATTGTTTACATACAGGTCAGTGAATCTTGTAAACAAGATTGCAACCACTATTGTACTGGGAAGAGAAGACATGAAATGTCTCAATGTCTTGTAGACTTGTACGCAAGATTTTCGACTTTCAACATCATACAAAAATCATTAGCGGATTTTCGTAGAAAATGATCTATTCAAATGGCTCGGAAAATTTTTAAATCAATATTTTTGAAAAATTTCATCATTGAAATCCATTCTGAAACGAATCCTAGAGTTTAACGCTTTTACATACATACATACATATATATATATATATATATATATATATATATATATATGTGTGTGTGTGTGTGTGTGTGTGTGTGTGTGTGTGTGTGTGTGTGTGTGTGTGTTTGTCCTTCTAGATGATAACTCACCTTAGGATTGAGATAATAATTCCGTTCTTGCGCCAAAAAATCAAGCTTTCCAACGAAGAGTTCGTTGATCAGAACTTTTTGAGCACACTAAATTTCTCTAATTTCAAAAAATGTACCTACCAAACAAATCACTTAAAATGGCTAAAAACGGCTAAAAATCGTTTAATTTATAATTCTTGGTAGGTTATGGCTCAAATAAAGTTTTTTAACTATAAAATAGAACATTCAAATATTCATGTACAAAATTATGCTGGAAAATGTACTTAAAATTCATTAAATTGATAATCTAAATTATATATATTGTATAGGTATATTTTAGACATTCTTAATACTATCAAATAGGAAGCGTTATTGGTTTGGTCCCGCTGGTTCAGTGTTGCCAGACCCCTTGCAACAAAAAAGGGTATTGTAGATCTTACAAAGGGGTTTACAGGGGGACCTGAGGATTCCAAAACGGGTACATTTAGGGATACATGTTTTTTTGGCTGATTACACAATGCTCACATGTATAAAGTTACAGTTGAATTTGAAAAAGTGATTCAAGTCCATGCTTGATGTATGGAAGAATCAAAGAAAGTAAATTAGTACCTATATTAAATTTCTGATATAATTGAAACTTGGCAAGGGCTACATGAGAACAATAATAATATATTAAAAACATTTTAATATATATTAAAAAATATATCAAATACATTACTTTATTTTTATGTAAAATTAAGCACCAAGCATTTCCGCTGAATATTAATTAGGTCATCACAGAATATTAATTAGAGACACATGGATGACCTACTTGTCTCATTCCAAATAATTAATTGATAGCAAACCAATTAAGTTATCATATTACTAGTCCAGAGCTCACCATAATGGCCCCAATACTGATCAACAAGGGATCCCGTTGAATACTTGGTGTGGAGATGCAAAGCACCGAACATTTTGCGGTATTAGAACTTGAAACTGATAATTTCAAGCCAATCATCGGAAATTCAGGATATAAAAAGCTCATTGAACGGTGAGAATGATTTATAATTGTTATAAAGCAGACTTGTACGGGAGGCAAAGAACGGAACGAATCCGTGAGGTAACCACTCACCCCTATTTCTGTCCATGTTAGGGGAACATATTAGGCGAGTCGCCCCATGAAACGGTGAACCACAACGTGCGGCACACCCGCTCCTCTGTTCCAACCACCCCTAGCATTTATAGAACACATTCCGCCAATCATAGATTTTCAGTGATCAGTGTGAGAGAATCAAAGTGAATTTTAGCGAGTTTTCGTAGAAAATGAAGCTATTTCAATGGCTCGAAAAATTTTAAAATCAAAATGTTTGAAAAATGTCTTCATTGAAATCCGTTTTGAGGCATTCTGAAACTATTCCAGAAGTTTGCGCTTTTATAAATATATATATATATATATATATATATATATATATATATATATATATATATATAATATATATATATATATGCATATATATATATAGCAGTGTATAGTAAACAATCAGAGAGAGCGCATAGATGGGTACTCGGAGCTAATCGACCACCTGGCCTCAACTTAAATGATTAAGTGAAAATATATCAAAATTATTATTATTATCTCGGCCATGGATACAACTGTCCCGAAGAACGCAAGTTAAATCTTTTCTTTCTCTAACTACTTTTCTGTGATCAAGAATACAATTCGAAATATCAGATTTACTTACTTTTCATCTTTTATTTGTGAAATTTCTATTCTAAATTTATTAATCTATTATATATATATATATATATATATATATATATATATATATATATATATATATATATATACTAGAGGTGGTTTTCTTGAGGATCAGTCATAAGATTTTGATTTGCCAAATTTTCGGTAAAGTTTATTACCATTCTCAAGGCCTAGGGAAAATACATCATGAGATTAGGATTTCATCTATGGTTATGTACATCATATTGAACGGATATGGTCCTGACATTAGAACTACTATTTAAGTTACTTACATGGAGTAGTATACAGTTCAGGTTTTGTTTATAAGTTGCACAAACTCATTAGGAATTTGGACAGAGTTGGAGATTGTATATGCTGCACTGTTAGCTCTAGAGCTTTCTAAGTACTGACTATTGGCTTAGAATTCCTTCGGGTTGACGATATAGGTACCTGGTTATGAGATCGTAGGTAAGTTTGCTGTGGCGTGGTAGGAGTTTTGTACAATAGAAGGATTGTGAGATTACTTTCGTGAAGGGTCGGTTGTAACGGAAATTTTTGGCGGTATTTCATGTATAAGGTTTGAGTATGTCTTATTTAAGTTGTCAACGTCGGTTTTCTTATTGACGGCTCGGACCGACTATCTTGTAAAAACCAAGTGTTATTACAATAAAACCTAATAATTCATAACCCAATTCTGAATTCGTTATATTACTTCCAACGTTTTTCCCCACGAGGTAGGACTTCATCAAGGATTTAAATTTATTTTTTTTACAATACATAACGATTAGAATGTAGAATTTTCTAACAATCGACATTCAAATTTTCGCAGTCTCAACAACCTAATTCATTGATGTCACTGGTCACACCGGACGGTGTTGGAGGAAACAGGATAAGTAAATTCAAAATTGAATTGATGGAAAGACAATTTTTTCGTGAGATAAATTGGGGACCACAAAGGTTGTAATAACAATGGGTACGAGGTAGGTATGTTAAACAATTATTATGATAATGAGGAATTAGTTAAGAATAGTATAATTATACACACCTCAGACAGTGATTGTAGCATTAGATGTAATTTCATAAAGCAGTCTACCTGAAAAAAAAAAAAAAAAATTTTCGTTAGAAACCAACTCGATGATGATTTGATTGGAGATTAATAATAATACTAAAAGATCAAAATGTTGGATAAATAATGATAAATTCATTGACAACAGTAAATGTTCAATGTTCCAAGTTGTTCCGTATAGGTAACATTGCTTTCGGACTGTCGTTTAATAAGCTAAGTGTACATGTACACTATACATGTACATGTGTCGTATACAATATATATATATATATATATATATATATATATATATATATATAAATTGCTATGCAATTCTTAGGCCGACCCCCAATAATT
Source organism: Adelphocoris suturalis (assembly GCA_030762985.1). Classification (NCBI taxonomy): domain Eukaryota; kingdom Metazoa; phylum Arthropoda; class Insecta; order Hemiptera; family Miridae; genus Adelphocoris; species Adelphocoris suturalis. Next base: position 57,423,250 of record CM061049.1, read on the forward strand.
TTTTTAAAATGTCCACTTTTTTTGTGTAACGTTTTTTGTCCCGAGATGGGAAGCGAGAGGTCGTGGGTTCGAATCCCGGCCAGGCCTGAAAATTTTTTTTTTTTTTTTTTCTCGTGAGACGAAGGTTGTGGGTTCGAATCCCGGCCAGGCCTGAAATTTTTTTTTTTTTTTTTTCTCGTGAGACGAAGGTTGTGGGTTCAAATCCCGGCCAGGCCTGAATTTTTTTTTTCTCGTGAGACGAATTGCATAGCAAATTATCCTCGTTTTCTATACAGTAGAAAAGAGAAAAGATCCGGCGAGGCGCGAAGCGCCGAGTTATATATATATTAATTGCTATGCAATTCTTAGGCCTACCCCCAATAATTTTTTTAAAATGTCCACTTTTTTTGTGTAACGTTTTTTGTCCCGAGATGGGAAGCGAGAGGTCGTGGGTTCGAATCCCGGCCAGGCCTGAAATTTTTTTTTTTTTTTTTTTTTTTCCTCGTGAGACGAAGGTTGTGGGTTCGAATCCCGGCCAGGCCTGAAATTTTTTTTTTTTTTTCTCGTGAGACGAAGGTTGTGGGTTCGAATCCCGGCCAGGCCTGAATTTTTTTTTTCTCGTGAGACGAATTGCATGGCAAATTATCCTCGTTTTCTACACAGTAGAAAAGAGAAAAGATCCGGCGAGGCGCGAAGCGCCGAGTATAGATTAGGGGGGTCCAGGGGGGCGAAGCCCCCCTGGCGGGGTCAAGGGGCGGAGCCCCTTGCGAGGCCCGAAGGGCCGAGTTATATATATATATATATATATATATATATATATATATATATATATATATATATATACGGAGCGACGGCAGCGCATTCCCTTGGATCTCGCGGGAACTGTCACAGTGCTTAACGGCACACATTGGTTATGGACTAACAGTTATTGTATTATAGTGCGTTTTTTTTTTCAATTTCTCTGTACTCTTAGGCCGTGTCCTACGTGGATGACCAAAGCGCGCGAGCGAGCGACCCGCGCGTGCGAGCGAGCGACCAGCTGATTTCAAACAAGGTAAAACAAACAAAGTGTCCTACGTGCCACCGCCCGACACCGCGATTCGCGATGAGGTCGCACGCTCGGGTTTGATTTTCAAACCGGTTTGATTTTGGTCGCGCGCTCGCCTGGTCGCGCTGCCGGGAGGTTATATTTGTGTTTTCAAGTTTTGTTTGTGTTCCCGTATTCCTCTCATTTTTCTCCCTGGAACTGTTGTTTGTGAGACAAGAAGACGAAGACACATTTGTTTTTTTAATCGCTTCTCCCATACTTCAAAAAGCTGGGGGAAATTGAAAAACTAAAAGTTAGGAATGAGTTCCAAAGTATTTTGATAAGGGAGCTTTCTCGAAAAGACGATTAATAAACTAAATTAAAAATAAAATGTTTTATAATTTATTACGTGCGTACTTATTTATTTATTTACGGGCTAGTTAGCCCAATATACAAAAAGGAAACTATACATGGAAAATACAGATAAAATGAAAATATAAATTTATACAGAGTAGAAAAAAAATTAAATCAATTCACAAAAGATAATAATAGTACCTTTTACTACGCTGGATTTCAATTATTTTCAGCTGTTACTAAATTATAATGTCTAGCCATACGATAAAGGGGGTTATTTAACAAATAATTGAACGGGACAAGAGGGACGGAAAATAAATCATTACTTCTAGCCTTGTACTTGCCTGATTGTCAACATCAATCTTTCCTCAGCTCCCACGGACCTTCGAAAATTGGTAACTTGATGATTAGATTCTCCTTCAATATGTTCAACAATATAATCGAAGGTGGATATATTCATCCTGGAGTAAGCAAAAAAGGTCGCCCCATCCTTCCTGAGTTGCGGGAACAAATTGTGTAACTCACCGTATTGTTCCCTCATTGAATAAATATTCGAAACTGGCTTCCGTCTCGACGAATTCTTTTTTGCCAAGTAATAAAGCATTGCTGCATTATTTGAAAGAAATAAGTCGTTCATAATATCGCAAAAATAGAAAAAAATTTTACACTTAGCACGAAGCACATAGGTTAACCTCGCAAGGATTCTAGACGCGTACTGTGGACGCCCACTGTGGACACACTCGCGGCGCGCGCGAGCGACTTGAGGTCGCTCGCACGCGCTGATCGCTCGCTCGCGCTCGTTGGTCGTCTACGTAGGACACGGCGTAACGCCGTGGACGAACAAAGAGCGCGAGCGAGCGACCTTCGCGTGCGAGCGACCTCAAGTCGCTCGCGCGCGCCGCTACAGTGTCCACAGTGGGCGTCCACAGTATGCGTCTAGAATCCTCGCGAGGTTACCAGTGTAAAATTTGTTTCTATTTTTGCGATATCATGCTGTGCGCATTGTTAAAGCAATTACTTTATTATACAACATTATAATAGACTGAGAAGGTGTACAGGCAGAGGAAGCAGACGAATTTACAAATAACCCTTTTTCCCGGACTATCTAACATTTACCGAATTTCCGACCTTCCCGCAATAATAATAGGTGCTCAGCTTCTGCAATTCAAATCAGGAAAATATTTAGTGAATATTTTATGCAAAGAGATTAAAACTATACCTAGCACTGTAAATAGATTTGTTGACTAAATCAATTAAATAAATTATATTTTCTTCTATTACACCTAACCTAATAACTACCTAAATAAATTATCCCTATTTAATTATTCTACTTAATTGATGCCAGCAACACAGGCATTGTTTTTACCCTCTTACCAGCTATTTTAATAATAAAAGTTCATAATGAGAAGTAAATAATACCACTTGGCAACTTCAATAGATTCGCGACCTCTTCCCGAAACTCTTCTACCAAAAATCTGTTTTTATACGATTTACTGCACTTGTTCCACAACGCTTCTCTTTTTTGTATTTCACTAATAATAAGATCGCAGTCAATACCTGCCATTTCCAGGGAAAGAATTATAAAAATACGGGAACACAAACAAAACTTGAAAACACAAATATAACCTCCCGGCAGCGCGACCAGGCGAGCGCGCGACCAAAATCAAACCGGTTTGAAAATCAAACCCGAGCGTGCGACCTCATCGCGAATCGCGGCGTCGGGCGGTGGCACGTAGGACACTTCGTTTGTTTTACCCTGTTTGAAATCAGCTGGTCGCTCGCTCGCACGCATTAGCATCATCCTTGTCCAAACAACTGAAAATCAATAGAGAGTTCCTAAACGATAAGTCACTTGGGATAAGGTGCTTGGGGATTTTATCATCTGGGGCGAGCCACAGCGTATGCTAACCTGATAAAGTCAAGAGGGTCGAATTAGTGTCTTATCTTAAAGTGACGCTACTTATCTTCAAGTAACGCTGAACCAACAAGGGGATTTTCCGCCTATCCCTTGTGTTTAGTTTTCTAGTTTTTTTCTTATTTACGAAAAGGTTTTGCAATGGCAGATTTTGTAAATGTATGAACAAGAAAATGAATATAGGCAACATTCATGGATCATGAATACCAAAAAGAAATGAATATCACTGTTAATGGTGTGTACGGTTACTTTGCGATAGGGAGGAAGAGATGAGATAGGTATGTTCGAGATAAAGCGTCTTATGTTTAGGTGAGATAAATTTGTCTTATAGAAGATGAGGCGCCTCATCTCTCTGCACATGCGCAGTAGTGTTTTCCGTTCACGATGAGGCGTCTCAGCTGTATCTCCCTATCGCTTTAGGACCGACCTTCGTTTCACAAGCCCAATAGTATTCGGAAGTTATAATAAATTCGATTTCGAGAAGTCATCATTCCATTGGAATAATATTATAAGCGGGTACAATTGTCATAGTTTTCAAGGCGATTTTTGATCAGTTTTACTGGTTGCGATTCACTCCCGATTCACGCCATCTTTTAAAAGGGATTGATACAATATTTCGCTGAGTTCCAGGACATCAAGGTATCATTGGCAATGAAATTACCGATCGTGAGCCAAAGAACGCCAGTCATGAACCATGTTAGAACAAAATTTCTTGGTCGATTTCAAAGGTTTATTATTGAAAATAATAAATCAAAATACGTAGAAACCGCCACCAAAATTGTATTTTTATAGAAGGTAATTTTTCAAAAAAAAAAAAAAAAAAAAACAACCTCGATTTCATTTTAAAAAAAACCATGTTTTTCAAAATTAAAACATAGTCTCAAACCTTAGTTCTGATGAAAGCTCAGGCATCTTTCCAATAGGAAATTTTATGCTTTTTTCAACGGTATCTTCAGATTTGAATTTTCACAGCAAATCGAGTTATAATTGTTCTAGTGACAAAATGTCAAAAACACGAAAAAATCTTACTAAATTATTCGAAAACTGAGCGGTTAAATAAAATCCCTAAGAGGAACTTTCGATCAGAAATGAGCTGTAGAATCGACCCCTGAAGTACTGACCACCCTATGTGGGACACCCTGTATAGTTAGAAATACATTTTCAAACAGTAATCGAACCTTAAATCAAAATCGTTTTCTTCACTTAGTATCGTTTTCAATGCTTAATACTTCAAATACTTTAGCTTCTTGTTCATTTCATCAGTTCCTGGTTTATATTTGAAGTGTCGGTACTGCCAGTAAACTGTAAAAACCGCCTCTTCGACCTCCAACTCCCATTTGGGCGAAACTAAACAAAACATTTCCGAACTGTTTGTTTTGTTGAAGCTTCAGAGAATTCCTTTAAACAAACTTTTTCCATTAAACTTTTTTCCCCCTAGGAAAGATAGAGGCTCGAACTCGTTCCTACTCGGGTTTGAGCCCTTTTACTCAGAGAGAACTATTATTGAGACTGAACTCGTATGGACGGATTTCATTCCTTCAGACTTGATTTCATCAAGTAGCAGCTTCTAATTTAGTAGCCTCTGTACAAATGGAAAATGCTGCAAACATTAATTTATGCTTCCCGATGGAGATGCGATTCCTTGGGCGCATTTATGTCGTATCAGCAATTGCAAAAAACTTTATTTTACCTAGTCTGTCGAATGACGCACTATGTACATACCTAATGGATAGTGAATTACTGAACTGTTTCCACCCCCTTTCAAATATCACTTTACACATTTCCTGCAGCAGCTCTCACTAGATCATCCAAAGATATTCATTTTGACATTTGTGTAACCTTTCCGATTCTAACAGTCCGAGCTTCCAGAATTAAACAACTGCGGAAAGTTACCATTGCTGTCCAGATCACAAATATCGAAATGGTTCATTCATGCATGTATCATTATTGATGTACTCGTCCAAATTTTAAGCACATTTTCTTCATCTTCCAGCCATTTTCTATCCCTCATGTTGCAAATTTTCTGAAAGCTTCAAAATCGAATCACTGAGGAATGGTTGAATCGCTCAATTTAGTACGTTCCGTTTGTATGTAACTCTTATTTTTATGTCATTTAAAAAACTAGACTGTTTCCGTCCTACTTCAGATGTCGGTCTCTCTTTATATTGCATATTTTTTGATAGCTATGATCAGTATGTAAGTAGTCATAAATTTGCAAGGATTCCAAACGAAAGATGAGTTCGTTGGCCAACAATTTTTTAGCACATTAAATAGGTCAAATTTCGAAAAATGTACTAAAATAATCACTAAACATGGCTTTAAACGGCCAAAAATCGTTAAATTTATATTTTTAGCAGAATTTTAGTCAAAACTAAATCGTCAACGATTAACTAGGGCGTTAAAAAATTTTTCTCAAAATTATGCTGAAAAACTTCAATTTCATTAATATTTGCTAAAAAATCTATAAAAACTGCAAAAGATCCAAAAATCCAAAATCTCTTTCGAATCCGCCGAATTGTATTGAGTATGGGTTTTTTGCCATGAAAATGGTTTTTAACCATTCCTTTCTACTGCAATTGCTCCAATGTCAATACAATTTAACATATTATAATATGATAGATAGGTAGTTTATGAAAATTCTCCCTTACGATCATGCTGCATGACTGGAAATTTTTTGTCCTTTCCCAATTATCGGTTTCCTCTCATATTGTACAATTTCGGAAAGTATTCAGTGAGATGAATCAGAAGCCGCGGAAAGATCCAATTGTGACGGTTTGTTTGGCCTGCCGACGGATTCGCCCTAAAGCCTAAACCCTAATTGCGTCGAGTTGGGAGGAACTCCTCGGCAACTTCCACGACCTTTTCCGCTCCAAGATTTCTCACGTGTGGTGAAATCTTTTCCGCCTCTTTTCCCATAGTCCACCTCATTTCTGTCGATATGAATGAGGGTTGGTAAAAGTTCCCAGAGACTGCCGAAATCTCCTTTTAACAACTCAGTTCCCGTTCACCGAATTACACTAATGCCCAGACAACTGACGTTTTAACGAATGTACTTGTGTGCCGATAGAAAATAAGGCTATCAGAGTAGATTTTGCAGATATTGATGAAATTCAAGTGGATTACTCTGCATATTTTTTTGCATAAATTTAATAGTGTTCTAATCCGTTGTTGATTCACTCCTCAATCCTCAATGAACTCGATGGCCGATCCGGCAACTGGAGGTCGGAGTGAGGGTAGTCCCCGCTGCAGGTTCCCAACCTGTTGCGAGACCAACACTGCCCCACATCCGAGGTTTCTGTCCCAAAACCGAGTTAATGAGGAATAATTCTCATCACAAAGTCAGGACTGCCATTGCCGATGCATTCATGGCCAAGTCATACGAAGTATATGAAGAGGTGCATTGTATATCCCAGGATGGTAACGCTACTATGAATCGAAGAGCAGACATTATAGCCATTGACCGAAGCCAAAATGGTCGATGGGTTCTCGATCCTACCATTAGATAGAGACAAACGAGGTGGAGCAAGACAGAACGATCGACGCTGAAAAGAACGCCAAGTACGAGCCCTACATTCCCTATTTAGTAAACCAGTATGGTATACAGAACTGGAACGTCGAAGGACTGTGGTTTGGATCAAGAGGGACATCTTCAAAATTATCGGTGGATTTTTTTAGGCGGCATAACATCCCAAAATCGTCTCTGATTCTAATGTGCCAAAAGGCATTGAAAGATACGATTGGGATCATCCAATATTTTCTTTAAGGATAAAAAAAGTCCTATGAAAGGAAAAACCCCTACCTGAACCCTAGTGGTACCTTCCAAGAATCTGAAGACATTTTGAAATATTGAAGAGGATTTCCACCAAGGGTTGGTCAGTAGGCTGTGTCGTCAGGCAGCTCACTTTATTGTTTTGAATAAAGTTGTTGTTTGTTTGACAAAATGTTGCTAAAAAAGATTTATTTAACAATTTTAAGACGTTTTAAGCCTTTTTTAGTACATTTTTTGAAAGTTGGCCAATTTAATGTACTCAAAAAGTGTTGACCAACGAACTCATCCTTTCATTTGGAAAGCTTAATTTTTTGGCGCAAGAACGGGATTTTTATTTCAATCCTAAGGAGAGCTATCGTCCGGAATGACAATAATATACATATGAAAAAGTGTTAAACTCTAGGATTCGTATCAGAATGCCTCAAACCGGATTTCAACGGAGCAATTTTTCAAATCTGTTGATTTTGAAATTTTCCGACCCATTTCAATAGTTTCATTTTAGCTAAAAATGGGAAATTCCCACACTCGAAAGTTGCCCTATTGGGATGAAGATTTTGCTAGCCTATATCCCGAAAAACACCTTCTAACAATCTGTTCCATTTCCTAACTAGTCAATAGCGAAGAAACCAATTCAGTTACTAAGTACTTAGCGGTGATTTAAGGTAGTTCCATATCGCCCGATTTCCTTTTCCGTCGCGGTGATAATCTGGAGGGCAGCTAACTAAGACTTGATGTTGAACAGGCAAAGAACAAGTTAGTTACTTTATAGAAAGTCATTAAAGTAAAATATAACTATGACTAGATGCTCACAAATATATCACAGATCAGATATCTCTCACAAAACATCTCGAGCTGCTGCGCTAAGCAGGTGTCTGTGACTTACGCGGTTATGGCCAGTGGCAATCCGATCAACCATGGCCACTATTCGGTTCTTCCTAAGAAGTTGAGTCCTGACGTATTTGTTTACTTAGCTAAGATGAAATGTGTTTGTGAATTTATTCATTCCATAACCCATATTATGGTATTATGGAGCCCACCATCCCATCAAATTACGTAAGTGATGTAAGAATTATTCATCGATTTCGCCAGCCTATTTTCCGAATAACACCTTCTAACAATCTGTTCCATTTCCTAACTATTCAATAGCGAAGAAACCAATTCGGTTGCTAAGTTCTTAGCCGTCATTTTAGGTCTTTCCATATCACAGAACTTCGTTTTCCGTCGCGGTGATATCTGGAAGGCATCACAACTCCAACTTCTCTAACTGCCCGTTCTGTCCCGCGCATTTTTATCTCCTGTTTTAGTGCCTGTCTGGCTAACGTCACGTCGTTTTGAATTCAGCCGGGAGACGTCGTTGGAAAAAGCTGAATGACTGGGAAGAGATAAGAAAAGGAGAAAAGAGGCTTTTAGCGATAACGTTGAAGTTGACGCCGTTGGCCTCAAGACTCATTCAGATGTTGAACGCGAAAAGTTTGGTAGATCGGCCTCAAGTTGGAAATGCCTGTGTCGTCCGAGTGGTGCACGATTTAGGAAGACAACAAAAAAATGTTTCTCTCAGCAAGGTTTTTCAATTTATTAATGCACTGGAACGACTAAGGTAAAGTTAATTTATAATAGTATGATAAATTCAGGTGCTTACAGGACCTATACAAGGAAGTTAGAAATGATTGCGTTGTATGGCCAATGACAAAAATGACAAAAAACAATTTAAAGTAAACTTCGTCTTAGATAGGAACAAAGGCCGCATTCAATTTCTCTCTTGATGGGAAAAACAATAGATTATGGATGTGTGTAGGTACACAAGGTTAATGGTATGTATAAATGAACGCTGGAAGATGTAGGCAGCAAGAGAAAACAACAAAATTACATACAAACACGCAATCTATTGTAATTAAACAGAATTTGAATTTGAACTGGTGGAGCTTAATAACGGCTTGTGGTAACTAAATATGGTTTATAATTTCTCGTTCCCAGATGATCTATAATTATGTCGTGTGAACACCGCATCAATAACTGTATCATTCCTTGTATTATTCCTACGGTTAATAGGGTAGAAGTATGGAAGCTTTAGGAGCAACATACCTAGCTGATCTGTACCCTGTGCACCTTCAGGATTACGTCCTAAGGAGGCTATATACCAAATTTCAGCTTCATACGATTAATATGGTAGAAATTCGCTTTTGGAGCCACTCAGCTGATCTCGGACCTATACATCTTCAAGTATAAATCCTAAGGAGGATACAGCTTCATACAATAAATGGCATAGAAATTAGTTTTAGGATCAACTCAGCTGATCTGAGTTCTGCACCCGGTGCACCTTCAGGATTATGTCCAAATATCAGCTTTATACGATTAATTTGGTAGAAATTCCTTTCAGCTGCTCTTCAGTCAGCTGAGTGAGCTGAAATCTCTCCTTCACTGTAGGAGTTTGAAATTTGACTGGGTGTCTCTCCTCTGGGACATCAAGGGACGAATGAAATAATCAGCTCTTTCCAGAGCAGCTGTGTAAGGTAATTTCTATGCTCACATTTTTTCATGGTAGTTTGTAACATGTGTGTTGTTAATAACATGTAATTACCTCATTTGAAATCATTGAAGTCTCTATTATCATCTGAGTGAGTTCCTAAGCGAATTTCTTTGCTATTAAACCTATGAAGCTGGAATTTTGTGTAGGCATGAAACATGATCGGTTTTTTTTTTTTTTAAATCTGAATCAAAATTTCATTTGAGTAGTAAGTTTGTTATAAGTAGGTATAGTTTATTGTATTTATTCATTTTTTAACAGAACAGGAACTCTATCACCATGGTTTACCCGAATACATTGAACAATCGGGAACGTAACGTTGATTTGCACGCATGCACTACTCCATGTAAACAGAGATCAAATATTGGCCAGAACGGTGTTCAGATGATATGGTTGCAGTTCAAATTCGCTATTACTCGTCCGGAGTAAGCAGTATTGCGCCAGTTTCGGCGTTGGTATATCGCGGGATCTATTGAATGAGCCGTCGACCGCTGGGAAGTGGGATTTCAAACGGCTCCGCTATCCAAAGTTGGATCCGGATGAAAATCCAGGGGGAATGCGGTCGGAGCGATCGCGGATGCAATCGACCTCAGACTCTAATGCTTGCCGTCTGACCTTTCGCCATCAGGAGTTCAATAGCCCAAGTTCACGCCGTCTGGTCACCCACCGGTCGGTGGCTCATTCCGGTTGTCCACCTTTAGGGACATTTTATGTATTAAACGTATTGGTAAGTAATTAACCCTTCAGTGGTTTCCACTCACGTTAGTACTCGCGTCGGGTCACTGGTGGCCCATAATGAAAATTATCGAAAAATAAATTAATAAAGGAGTAAAATAATAAATCAAGCACATTTCAAGCCACAGGGATCGATTATCTTTAATAAAAAAATACAAAACTTCACATAAGTACTTCAATCATAATTTTTTCTTTGATCAGAAGAAGTCCCTCGATTTTGCCGATTCTCCAAGTTTACCTATTTTCAATTTAATGTCGAGAACCACCAGAAGATTATTCGAAGACGAGTCAATTAAAATATTGAACCCCTACATCTAGTTTACAAAGGAATTTCTCCAACATGAAGAATAAAATTACGAACTCAAATTCAGTAGATTATAGTGGTTCCGCACGAAATTATGTTCTACCTGTCTTATATACATAGGCCTTGTTTCAAATTTCAGCTTCAGAGATTAAAAACCATAGAAATCAGCTTTATAGCCATGCATTGTCTACTACTAACTGCTTACAAGTACCTACCATGTACTAGTGCCATCTTTTCGCATCATTCTTATTTAGCAATATTAGTTTATATAGTAGAATAATAAATCAGCTTTCCTTCACTCTACAGTGGCTTAGGGATCATGCGGTGTTGTGATGAAATGTGAGCATTCAAAAATGTGTCGAACGATTTTCCTGCTATAAAAACTAAGGGAGTTACACTTCCCTAGTAACGCATTGGTTATTGGTAATAATCAATAGAAAACATGTCGGCTCGCGCTGAATTTTGCTCAATTTCAAACAAAAAACCCAGTTTGGTAAAACGTGATACTTGCTAATATCTTCATTCGTAGCAAATACCGGGATAGACTTTATAAACGTGAGGAAATTGAATGAAAGATGAATTATCTAGTTCATATGAGGAGGTACGGTTGTCCTCGCCTCGGGTCAACACCTGGTAAAAACTACGGACGTTACCACTCGCGTCGGGTCAGATTAGTGATTGTGAGTAACGTGTGCTCTGTTCAAAGTTCGAAAGGTGACTAAACTCATCATTTCCATGAGCTAGGAAATACAAAGAGGGTCGGGGGCAAAAACCGATAGGAAGACGTTGAAATTAGAACTTGAAAGTTGACCGGGTCATCAGGGACCCGACGCGAGTACTGAAGGGTTAAAGGGACGTCAGAATTAATGGAATGTTTATAATTTTGGTTGGAATTAAAATGAGAGAAAAAATAAAAATGTCATGGAATGGCCGCCCCTGCTCGCTTCGCTCGCCTCCACGTCCAGCCGGGAAGGCGAGCCCCCCCCCCCCCCCCCCCCCCCCCCCCCCCCCCCGGTAAGGTGTATTACAATTGAAACATGTAGGGGGATGTTGCTCGCTTCGCTCGCTCGGTATGGGATGTATAGATGCGATGGGATATAGTGGGATACCATCGAGAACTACAGCCCATGTTACTATATGTCAGGAAGTTATACTGCCCACCCAACTTGGCGGACGTTTTTTCTGTTGGATATTACTTACAAACAAATTAAATCTTATAATACTATGTGGAACCACGAAAAGTTTATTAGATTAAATAAAGATTGGCCATTATTTTTTTATCTGCGTAGAAGGGCTCTCCTTTTCCCCGTCGATTATTCTGTTGAAATTTCTTTCAAACGGAATAATTATTAAAAACCAACGTTTCCGTCTACATTTTCGTTCACTACAATCAGAAAAAATAATTTCGTGTCTCGAAACTCGCATGGGATCAAATTGGAACTTCAGCGAACATTTTGAGACCAACCCGAGCAAAAACCGTCGAAATTTACTCGGTCTAAGGCGGATAAACCCATAGCGGGGAAATCCATAGCCGGGAACGCATTTTGTTTGTCATTTCCCGCATATTATCGCTAATTTCTCCGGGAGGACAGCATCTTTCAGCGATTTTGGCGGCACCATCGCGTTCTACGGGTCCTGAAACGTAACTTTGTCGCTGACATATATGAAGTGCTCTCGACCATATTTAAATGTGGCTGCGGATAGAAAATCGGCCGCTCGGTAAAAAAACGCGCATTAAAAGGGGCTCCACCCCCCTTCCCGCCCTCCAGCCCATGGTTCGGATAGTATTATAAAATTTTTAAATAGCCTATATTCTGACCGGGAGGTTTCCGGTCACGATAAAAAAAAAAACCCGTTCGGATCCTTTCATCCGTTCGGCCGTGATAGCAACACTCACAGACTGACAGACTCACAGAGTTTCATTCTTATAATATAGTAGAATTATATATAAGTACTTAAATACTACGAATTTTGGTCATAAATTTATCCCAGTCCGCCATCCCGGTCTTCCCTACTTCCGAAAAACCTATTACACCCTGGAACTAAGATTTTTACGTTTTGACGTGCTTTTATGCATGTGTTTTGATATTAAATACAATATATTAGTCCAGGGGCCAAGGCCAAAAATCGGTAATAATTTCAGGAGAAAGATTTAGATTAATTTTTGAAAATTTTGTCCTTTCTGAGTGAGAAACTCTTTGTCTGCCATCTCGAAATTGGTGGATTACAAAATGCGGCCGCATAAATATGGCTTATTTCGCCCATTTTAATGTTTTTGTATAGTTATCCCTAAACCATTCATCCTACTGGAACTTGTATACGTAGCAAAGTTGTAAAGCATAAAATACAAAGCGATCCGATCCAAAAACTATGAATTATCTCCCAGAATAAGCGAATTACAAACAATTGAAAATTGGGCTGATTTTGGGTCAGTCCTCTCCTCCCCCTGTCAAGACCCTTGACCCTGTCCTTGCCCCTACAACGGCCTTAATATTTTTTCTGATTGAGGCCTGCCAAACTTCATTCGATTCAGGGTTAAATACTACTTTCCAAAGTTCATATCGAGCAAGTTTTAGCTGAGACGTTTCCCCATTGACGTACAGCAGAACTCTTGAATTATATGTAATTTTACACAAAAAGTTAGCAAAAACGGCGTTTTACTTTGTACTTTAATGAAAAAGGGTCTCAGCTAAAACTTGCTCGATATGAACTTCGGAAAGTATTTAATCCAGAATCGAATGAAGTTTGGCAGGCCTCAATCAGACCAATATTAAGGCCGTTAGGTTTTTAGGATTTTAAGGGCAAAAGTCTAGACAGGGGGAGGAGAGACTGACCCAAAATTAGCCTGATTTTCAATTGTTTGTGATTCGCTTATTCTGGGAGATCATTCATAGTTTTAGGGTCGGATCGCTTTGTATTTTAATGCTTTACAACTTTGCTACGTACAACAATTTCTGTAGGATGAATGGTTTAGGAATCATTAGAGAAAAACTTCAACATGAGAAAATTGGGCCATCTTAATGAGGCAGCCATTTTGTATTCCACCACTTTTGAGGTGGCAGACAACGATTTAAAAAAAAACTAGGAATGGGCTATACTTTCTAAATCTAATCTCAAACCTTCTCCTTACATTACTACCTATTTTCGGCCTTTGGCTCTTGGAGTATAATATGGATATACGTATTAACCACAAAAGAAGATTGTTAGATGACCCTTTGATGCGCCTACCACGTTGCAAAGGGATGACCTCAATCACAGATCCTCCCTTAAGGGGACCCGGCACCCACCCCCCTCCCGCCCTTAATAGACCTCTTTTAACAGGCGTTTTCCTGAGCCCCCCTGCAACCAATTTCAGTGCTTTTTTTTTCTTTTTGTTTCTTATATTCTCAATTTTCAATTAACATAGGGGTTTCCAGGTATCTCAAAAACACGAATTCGTAGGTATCATGGAATAAATGTCATATTTTATTTACTTCAGAAACATCTAGCGGCAGTTGAAATCAAAATTGTGTAAAACCGCAACGTTAATATCTTGGCCCAGATCTCTTCTTCAAAACAAAACAAAAATCAACCGAATAGGGTCAACCGTTCCGAAGAAAAACGCCCGTGAACATGAAAAAACACTACTTTACAGGAGAGCAGAAAAACCAACAGCATCCATCTTTTCATGACGTCGCAACGCATTATGCAAATGGAAGCTGTTTTTGCTTTCCCTAGACCTATCTGAAATGAAGTGTTGTATCATGATAGCTTAACTATGTCATCCATGGATAATATAAACATAATACCCATAGTTTTAGCCCAGTCAAATGAAGACAGAAGAAATTGATGAAGAGACTGTTATCATTCGACTCTTATCATACATCTTACATCTTATGGTTTCTTTGTGATTTTTAGTGGCCCAATTTCGTTTTTACGTTTTCTTTTGATTACTTATTGAAAATGGGTAGTTCTACACGAATTTTCAAAAAAAGAAAGGACCAGTTAACCGTCATTCAAGAATAAAGACGACAGAGCAACCATCTAGCCAGCCTATGCTGCCGGCCTGTACTTAAACAAAACTCGGCGCTCCGCGCCTCGCCAGGGGGCAAGCCCCCTGGACCCCCGGTTACCTCTATTTACATACTTCGGACGAAATTATTGAAACACAGAATGTGTTTGTGTTGTCGCGCAACCAAGTGACAACCAAACAAGCGTCATTGTTTACTATTCATTTATAACATCAATTTATATAGTTATAGTATGAAACTACGAAAATTGCGTTGTCGCGCAACCAAGTGACAACCAAACAAGCGTCATTGTTTACTATTCATTTATAACATCAATTTATATAGTTATAGTATGAAACTACGAAAAAAAAAATACGACATGGGCGAATGAATTCGTGATAAATCAAGAGCTTTCCAACGAATGGTGAACGATTTCTGTGCTATTAAAATGGCGGAAATTCCATTTCCCTACCAACGGCTCGGTTGTACGTGAAAATCATCCGTCACACATTTCGTTCCCATCCCGCGTTCCATTTTCGGCTAGTTAGTCAATGGCTAAAACACATTCTGTGTTAAAATTTACGCATTTTTAAGCATAAATTTGACTATGTTATTGAATTTGACTGTTCCCTAGATGTTAATACATCGTTTTATGAAAGAAAAAAAAATCGATTCTTCTCAAATTTTTTGCTACCGGGTCCCCTGAAGGCTCTCAAGAATCTCCTCGGCTGAGCACGATCTAAGGTATTGCAAACGGATCGTGCCCTGTGAGGTGTTGAGCTTTTGGTTAAGAGTGACTGCAACTTCAGTATCTCCTAACTTCACTAATTTGGCCAGTCTCATTCCCTGTTCCTCTGAGGCCACTTTGACATGAACCTTGAAGTTGGAAATAATCTTCATTTCTGTTGTTTTACCTATCTGGTGCACCAACGCATTTCCAATTTTCAGAGGGCTGGAGGTTTTAAAACCATCCCCCTTGATCTCTACCGTATAAAAACGGGGATATGCAGACCTTTCGAAGAGGTCAAGGGCTAATGCCAAGGGCAAAGGGCTAATGCAAGATTGTTGAAAACAGTCGGTAAAATCAAATATGGAGGAAGTAGATTACTTTAAATAACAGCTTCATTCTATCTCCTTGTTTTCCTCATTTATATAATCAGCATACCCAGAATGCCTTTTCAGGGTTGACAGAAGATTGGGCCTCAGGGCTCTCGCCCCATCTCTTCTCTTTGCCGTCCCCCACGTCCCATCCAATACCTTCCCGATGCATAAGCACCGCAGACGGGAACCAAACTTTTCTCCTATTGAACCCTCTTCTTTCTCCCTGTCTCTTACCGGCCCCCCGTGAAAAGTCTTCCCTCCTTATTCAATCTCAGGAGGGTTAGGTTTTATTCATGTTTTATTCAGGCCCCTCCTTTCCTTTTCAGCCCTCCGGCATTCCATCACCTTCTCCATTCAACTGCCAAGCCAAGGAAATAGTTTCATATCAAACTCCCACGTCAACAAGGCTACGCATCTGCTATGATTTGGAAGCAATTATTTTTTTTCTTTCCCCATCTCACAAATACCGCTCACTGCATTTCACAAGAGCTTTTTCAGTCACCGAATTGCCTACGGTGAATTGCAATCGTTCCCATCCAGATGAAATTTCATATTCGCTTTCATAATTCTATATAACATAGGCTGATAGGTTCCTCTATCAGCAATGTACCTATGTAATGAAAATGGCAATGAACCTATGGAAATACACTCTTATTGAAATGAATTACAATTACCACTCAACTCGTCGAATTCTTTCAGCTTCGTTCTCAGTGCACGTTCTGACAGTTCTCGAACTCATCAGAACTGGGACGGGAAATCCTGGTACGTTCCGGAACTTGTGGAACCGCGTTCCGCACTGCGAACGATTTCAGAACTTGGAAGTGGAATAACCTGTGTTGTTGTTTGTAACCTCACTCAACTCGTGTTACCTTCTGGTGAGCGTCTGTCACTCACAGCACACCTCAAAATCACTAGGAAGTAGTAAGACCTCTACAACGACAGCTACAGTCACACTCCCAATCTGTTCATCGGGAGTTTCTAAAGTCAAAACAGAAGTGCTAATTGATGGTCACAAGATCAGTGGCATGATCGATTCAGGGAGCGATATCAGCATCATAAACGAGGAAATAGCCAAAAACTTGAACTTGAAAATTCATCCAACTTTTGACAAGGTAGGATTGGCGTCTAAAAACCACCATGCAGACATTCTAGGGACTTGTAGGGCTGATATCACTATGCTTGGGCACTCCTATCCTCAAGTCGAGCTTTCCGTTATGCCTGACCTCTGCTTTCAACTGATCGTTGGCCGGAATTTACTGCAACAGCATTCTACAGTCCTGTTTAACTTTGGTGGCCCAAAGGATCCACTGCAGGTCTGCGTAGCAGTTGCTGAGGTAGCGCTTTTCTCGAATCTCACAAGTGATTGTCGACCTATTGCAGTCAAGTCTCTTCTTTTCAGAATATTTTTAGTGCCCTTGAATATATTAGTTATTATGCCCGTGAATATTACCCCACGGCAATAAAAAAAAAAAAATAAAAAAAATAAATGAATGAATTAAAAAAAAAAAAAAGAAAAAAAAAAAAAAATCACGACGACCAGGAGTATACTCGAAAAAATTTGAGTTTCGTGGGTGTAGATGAGATCCAACTATAACTTCAATCTCGTCCTCATCGTCTACAAACCAAACGCCATCATCGAAACTATTACTTTCCAAACTTGATGCGCTAGTTGAAATTTCGATTATAGAATAGGTACTTATACTAACGTATAGAGACTAAAGTAAGATTTCGATGAAGAAGAAGAGATTTTTTTACTCCACGATATCCCAAACATTGTGAAATGCGCATGCGTTAACTACGTCCTTGTGTTCGAGTTCCGACAGTTCCGAAAAAAGCGGGGACTGTCAGGTCCGTTCGGAACTAGGTTCGCAAATCACGTAAGGAAGTTCTATCAGATAAATCCCCTCATCCTATTTCCTCTAGTACAACACACTACAACCACACCCACGCTAACACCATACAAATATAACCACAAAAATAGTTAATAACGCTTGATTTTCAAGATTCGTGAAATCTGAAATCAAACTAATTAAAGAGAAAGTCTACATTTATGCATCTGGTACAGTAGGTATTCTACTGAATGTCTAATTGTGCTATAGGCGTTCTATGTTTTGTGTATTTTGTGGCTTTCTGAGTGTCAACTTTTTTCAAAACCATTTTTGAGGTCTTTTGGTGATGAAGTGGACGAAGGAGAATTTGGAGAAATTGATTGAGCAGTTTCGTGAGATAGCGGTGCTTTGGGATCCTAATAAAAAGCAAGATGGTTGGGATGATCTAGCCATGATCACTACTGAATCCTCAAATGATTGAAAGTGTTGCGTTTTTTGTTACATAGGTGTAGACGCGTTTAGTGGGGACAGTTGTATAACTTAGTTGTACAACAAAATTTTAAAACATGCTATATAGCATGTTTCAAAACAATTGCTTTACAACTTTGCTATTTGTTACCGGTGTGGACGCGCCTTAAAACCTCTAAAACTGCTAGTTTTAGCGAATTTGTGAAGAAAATTAAGATATTGCTCTCGCCTCAAAATTTGTAGAATGTGAATTTTTGAAAAATTTTTATGCAGAAATCTGTTTCAGGCTATTCTGAATCATATTCTGAAGTTTAACGCATTTTTTTATGTATGTATGTGTCATTCCAGACGATAACTGTCCGTAGAATTGTGCTAGAAACTTCAAACAAATTTTAAAATGTTAAGGACACAAAACGAAAGTTCAAGTTTGTTGGCCAGCATGATCAGATTACATCTTCGGGTTGAAATTTTCAAAAATGTAGTCAAAAATTTCAAAATAGCCTGTTTTTTGCGATTTGTTGTGCGAAATAATTTTTTCAGCATACTAGCATGTGGTATATTCGGAATCAGCGTCAAATTTTCTATAAGAATATGTATCAAGTTTTCAAAAATTTTTAAAGTTGAAAAATCAGTCAAAAATTGAAATAATGCCGTTCGCTAGTTGTAAAAATCGGTCAATAGCGACTGAAATGTCAAAGATTTCTTCAAAAGATCGCTCATGGGGTCATTCTTCATGATTTGGACCGGTACAGGACTTCCGCCCCCAGCCACGAAATTTTATTAATCCTTCATTGAATGCAACTGATACAGTAGGTATTTTACTGAATGTCCAGTTGTGCTATCGGGTAGGTATACGTAGGGAAGTTCTTTCAGATGAATCCCCTCATCCTATTTCCTCTAATGCCACTAGACTTGATTACGCCCGGAGGGTCTCATCACAGAGAAGTAAAGACTTGACGCTGGGATGGGAGTAGATTCCATGCGGCAGAGATGAAGCGCTGACCCCTCTCAGGGGATCAAGGGCAGGGAATGACATCAAGCTCTATTCCGGAGTATGAGGCTGTTGAAACGTGCTCGCCCTGCCTAATCCAATCACTGGGATTCGCGAATGCACGATGAGGAGTAAGAGGATGCTAATGATATCTGATTACTCATCCTCTCAACTCCTTGCACTCTACAGTGTTGTTATCAGAATTGGGCTTAATCGTAATCATAATTACGATTACTTATTTATTTATTATTAGGACGGTCAATGACCAGTTACATAGAGTTAGGCAATAACATCATAATACAATGGGTAATAAATAATATTTGAAAATGAAACACGAAATTACAAAAATAGAAATATAAGAGAAAAAAGTCCAGTCATGCAGCATGACCTCATGAGCGAATTTTTGAAGAAATCCGACATTTCAGTCGCTATTGATTGTGTAGAGAAATTTTAATGATCGACAGTTGTGATTACTTTTTTCTTTTTTTTAACAAGCACCTACTACCTACGTTTTAAACAGCATGGTTCTAGGATTGGTTATACAGGGATACTTCCATGAGAGTAGTTCAATCTGAATTTGGACAATGTTTCATGCAAATATTACCGATTTTTACAACTAGCGAATGGCATTATTTCGATTTTTGACTGATTTTTCAACTTTGAAAGTTTTGAAAACTTGATACATATTCTTATAGGAAATTTTACGCTGATTCCGAATATACCACATGTTAGTATGCTGAAAAAAATATTTCGCACAACAAATCGCAAAAAATAGGCTATTTTGAAAATGTTGACTACATTTTTGAAAATTGCAACCCGAAGATGTAATCCGATCATGCTGGCCAACGAACTTGAACTTTCGTTTTGTGTCCTTAACATTTTAAAATTTGTTTGAAGTTTCTAGCACAATTCTACGGACAGTTATCGTCTGGAATGACACATACATACATATATACATACATACATACATACATATATACATACATATATACATACATACATACATAAAAAAATGCGTTAAACTTCAGAATATGATTCAGAATAGCCTGAAACGGATTTCTGCATAAATTTTTTTCAAAAATTCACATTCTACAAATTTTGAGGCGAGAGCAATAGCTTAATTTTCTTCAAAAATTCGCTAAAAGCTCTCAGGTCGGGTCTCTATTTGCTTACTACGCTTCCTGGAATCTTGAAAGTTAGCTGTGTTAAACGTTTTGTTATTTCTCTCGCAGATTTCCAACTAATGATTGAGCCTACCTCGGCTCCGCCCCTTGACCCCACCAGGGGGCTCCTCCCCCCTGGACCCCTCGGTTGCTTTCCGCTTCGAGCCTTCGGCTAAAATGCTACAACATGGAACATGCTTTCTTCCCGCTGATTCGTAAATGTAAATAAATTTAAAACTACGACATAAATGTTTTACTAATCGAAATTAGAACAAAGTACCTAGGTAGGTAATTTTCCGTTATGGTGCGCGTTTACAATTACTATAACCAAGATTAACTTCTCAACCAGGTGACAACAAACAAGCGGCATTGTTCACTATATCAATTTATAACATAAATAAATATAAAACTACGACATGAATAGAAGAACAAGTACGAAAGAAATGCGTGATAAATCGAGAGCTTTACAACGAGTGGAGAACGATTTTTGTCCAGTGAAAAGTAAAGAAGTTTCATTTCCCCAGCAACGGCTTTTTGTACGTGAAAATCATAAGAAAAAATTTCGTGACACATCCGCGGAACGTTTTTCGCTAGTCAGTCCAAGGCTAAAGCATGTTCCATGCTAAAATGTCGTGACATGTTCCATGCTAAAAAAGTCCAGAGTCCAGTCATGCAGCATGACCCCATGAGCGAATTTTTGAAGAAATCTTCGACATTTCAGTCGCTATTGATCGTGTTGAGAAATTTTAGTTAATGATTTTGATAGACAAACATGGAATCAAATTATTAACACATGCACAGAGTAAACTCATCAGTTGTGATTACATTTTTTTTTTTTTTTTTTTTTTTTTAAGCACCTACTTCCTACGTTTTAAACAGCATGGTTCTAGGATTGGTTATACAGGGATACTTCCATAAGAGTAGTTCAATCTGAATTTGGACAATGTTTCATGCAAATATTACCGATTTTTACAACTAGCGAACGGCATTATTTCGATTTTTGACTGATTTTTCAACTTTGAATTTTTTGAAAACTTGATACATATTCTTATAGGAAATTTTACGCTGATTCCGAATATACCACATGTTAGTATGCTGAAAAAATTATTTCGCACAACAAATCGCAAAAAACAGGCTATTTTGAAATTTTTGACTACAGTTTTGAAAATTTCAACCCGAAGATGTAATCCGATCATGCTGACCAACGAACTTGAACTTTCGTTTTGTGTCCTCAACATTTTAAAATTTGTTTGAAGTTTCTAGCACAATTCTACGGACAGTTATCGTCTGGAATGACACATACATACATATATACATACATATTAAGTACATATATACATACATACATAAAAAAAATGCGTTAATATTCAGAATGTGATTCAGAATAGCCTGAAACGGATTTCTGCATAAAAGTTTTTCAAAAATTCACATTCTACAAATTTTGAGGCGAGAGCAATAGCTTAATTTTCTTCAAAAATTCGCTAAAACCAACCAAGATTTGAAGTAAACAAAAAACCGTCTGCCAAGTTGGGTGTGTCACATTGCTTCCTCAACCTCTCATGAATGTATAGATCATTGAAAAGTTTCAAATGATCTCAAACAATGCCATAGCGGAAAAGAATAAATCAAGAAGTAGCGTGAAATGTTATAACTGGACACTTAAAAAACGAAAAAATTATACTCCATATAATTGACGTTCATGCTAGCGCAGAACCAACTGATGAGTTGAAAACAATGAAATAGGTACGGGAGCATCTACAACCTAAACCTCGCATTACTGACAATTTCACCAAAACCGGATGAAAACTGTGGAAATTAATGTCATTTTAGGTATTTCACATAGGTGCATGCGCAGTAGCTGTTGATGATACAATCATGTTGAAATTGGTATTAAGGTAATCAAGTCATCTTCTTCCAACTATAATTCAAATTTAAGCGAAATCGAACGACCAGATTGTGAAAAAGTGGAGCATAATGAAATTTACGTTTGCTCATGCGCAGAATGAAGTATTGATTTGGCAATAATGAAACTGATAGGAGACCATCTACAGCCTAACCCGCGCATTCTCTGACAATTTCATCGAAATCGGACGAAAACAGTGGAAATTGAGGTCGTTACAAGGATTACACATAGGCGCATGCGCAGTAGCTATTCATGATACAATCGTGTTGAAATTGATATGGGATGATCAAATCGTCATCAAATTCAGATTCAAATTCAGATCCAACTATCATCCAAATTTGAGCGAGATCGGACGACTAGGGCGTGAGAAAATCGAGCATACTGGAATTATGGAATGAAAAGGAAAGCGCTTGAAAACCTCCGTTGCAATTTTCAGGTCATAAAACCAGTTAGTTTGGCCAATAAACGAGTAGGAAGATCACGCGTGACGTAATAGAGCAAGAGAGCAGAGGGCTCCCCTTTGAGGGTCGTGCAAATGAATTTCAAGAGTCGTTTTACCAGTAAGATACCCATCATATAGCACCTTTTTAGAAGGCTCTTGCTCAGATCTTTCTACTATGTATCCATATAATTATGTCTGTGATATCGCAGAAATTTACGTAAGATACAGTAATGGATAGATGGTAGAAGCTCTTGTGTAAAGCTGCAGATAATGGTACATTGGTACATGTATAGCATTACAAGATAATATAATGCAATAACAAAATAATGTATAATGATGGATGCTTTCTATTAGAAATACGGCAGTAATAGTCTCTTTGTTTATATAAAGCAGTAATGGCTAAAACGTTCGATAATGTAGCTAGAATAAACAGAAAGTGTTACTTTCTCCGATGGTGTATAGGAAAGACACTTCGCCTGAACTTTTCGACCGGAGTCCAATTATGTTTGTGGTGTCCGTTCTTCAAATTGACCACATGCTTCCCGTCATTTGGCTAAAGGCTTCGCCTCTAACGCAACAAACTAATCGCTAAGAACTCCGACCAGGAAGTGAAACTGTTTAACTTTCACGTGGAAGGTTTTTTTCGGGCGAGCCTCTTTATTTCAAGATTTGGTTGAATAGTTCGGATCATGGAAGGAAAAACGGCTTGTCGGTTTGCTACCAACTGGTTCGTCTTAAGAAAAACAAGGCAGCCTTTTTGATAGAGGGGTGATTGGCTAATTTGGTTTCCTGGTTTTCGTCGACAAATTACTCTAGAGTTGCGTGCTTCGAGCCACGCGACATTCTTTGAGTGTTTTTCAGGCAAATGGGTGGGAGCTGTCGGTTTTGAAAACCACTGTCATTATACTCCGAGAGATATGAGAATGGGAACAAGAATCCCCCTTCCTTTTTACCTGTAGCGGAACAGGAGGGGTGGTGACCTCTTCTTGGTCACTTTTCATGAGTGCCAATTTAGAATAGAGTAGAATAGAATCATTTATTGGCATATGAAAAAATATATATTAGAAAAGAAATACAAACACTTGTTGTGAGTAAACATACGCCTGCCAGTTAAAAAGTTCAAAGGAACTTGTGTAAACTGGCGGAGCCTAAGATCATCCAGCCGGTAGAGCATAGTACAATGCCATCAATTCAAAAAAGAAGAAAAATAAAATTTACAGAATAGCTATTATGAAAAAGAAATACATTTTGATAGTAAAAACTTCTTAAAATATTTTACACTAGTGAAATCCATAGGGTTAATATTATTACAATTTGATGGCCTGCACAAAAGAGCTCCGATTATTAAATTCAGTTCTAATCAAGGGTAACCTTATGTTGCTGTTGCTAGCAGTTCTAGAATGTGGTAAGTTAGGAATAAGTGAGCTACATAAACCAGATTCAAATACTCTCAAACAAGAGGATAGTAGGAAACTCTGCTTAATCTTCAATACATCAAAGTTTTTATAGAGAAGCACAGTAGGATATCGCATAGGTTTACATAGTATCACTTTAATCAAAGCATTCTGGACAGTTTGCAGAGGATTCAAGCGAGTTGTACAAGTCCCACCCCACACCACGATACCATAATTAATAATGGCCAAAGCCATGTAAACCGATCGCAGCAAATACTTAGGTAAAAAACCACGAGCAACTTGAAGAAGGAAAATTTCACAACTAAGCCAGGCCCTCAGTTTCCGTCTGGTCTCACTTGCATTACCGTCAAGTGGGTTTAGTTTAGGACGATTTTGACATATAGCATTTCCGAATTGAGTTAAACTTTTTCCATTTAGGTTTAGTTCTTTTCCATTTAGGTTTAAACCTTTTCCACTTAGGTTTAGACCTTTTCCATTTAGATTTAAACCTTTTCCATTTGGATTTAGACCTTTTTCATTTAGATTTAAACCTTTTCCATTTAGATTTAAACCTTTTCCATTTAGATATAAACCTTTTCCATTTGGATTTAAACTCCATCAAAACGTCAGTAGTTAGCCCCATCATAGTAAGTAAGTGCCTACCTACTAAAATTTCATTAGGCTAGAAGTAAAAAAAAAAAAGGAAACGGATAGTTATAACTTAATTTATAACTTCCGTTCATGAGAAATTCTTGTGTTCAAAAAACATTTGTTCATTATTATACTCGTATTATATATTACATTTCTGTGCATAAAAAAACACTTGCATGATTTAATTTTCAAGTTGTGGCATAATAACGTCGGGTTAGAGGTAAAAGTACCGAAGAGGTAAATTCATATTGTGCAAAAATCAAATTAAAATTTCAAAAGTTAGTTTGGTAAATATGATTATTTTCTTAGGTTGGATACATAGTTTGATGATATTGATCACCAATAATAACAACAGTTAAATAATCATAATATTCTACATTTGATTTTCCCACGTGTTGAATTTGTGACTTGGGTACTTTTACCTCTAACTCCACGATAATTTCCTGAGTTTAAATCCAAATGGAAAAAGTTTAAATCCAAATGGAAAAGGTTTAAATCTAAGTGGAAAAGGTCTAAATCTAAATGGAAAAGGTCTAAACCTAAATGGAAAAGGTTTAAACCAAAATGGAAAAGGACTAAACCTAAATGGAAAAGGACTAAACCTAAATGGAAAAGGACTAAACCTAAATGGAAAAAGTTTAACTCAATTCGGAAATGCTATATTCCAGTAGCGGGAGCATCGTATGAACACATTTTAGCCGAGTTATAATTTTTTGCTGATTTTTCAAGTCTTGTTGAGCAGTTTAAGCTGAGGAGCCAAGTTGGATTCTCATTACAACGGCCGTAGTGATTTTCAAGAAACGTACTAATCTGACCCCTGGAAGTGGGTTCAATTTAGTACCAGCACTTTTTTCGCACCAAACACGTAGAAAACGACTCATGTGTCAAAGTAACCCCCTTGATAGTATTTCTTGAGCTTCCATATCGGCAGTTTGTTCAATTTTTCTTATAAGAAGAAGGATTTAAAAAACATTTTCGCCAGATTTATTGTGGAAAAACTCTAGAAAATAACAAAACGTTTTTATTACTTAATATAAAAATACTTTAAGTTATAGCATTCGCACTTTGAATTAAACCTTTCGCGAATTGAATTAAACTTTCCGCGAATTGAATTAGACTTTCCGCAAAATGAATTAAACTTTTCGCAAATTGAATTAAACCTACGTACATGAAAACATCAATAACATTAAGAAACCCTTCCGGTTGAGACGCGGCTTAAATTTAAAAGAAAAAAGAAAAAACATCAAGAAAGGAACACTGATCCCTCCCTGTTGCTAGGTGCCAAAGTTATCCTCATAGGACGGCTCAGCATTTGTGCAAACGTGATGGATATGTTTCTGCTGCTCCCAACTGCTGCTCTTGGACGACCTCTCCATTACCTTTTGCTTTTAGAAGTCTTCTTGCCAATGCCTATAAATTATATAAAATGTCAACTATAGATGGATACGTTGCGAGCTCAGTTTTGTTATTAATAAATAAATAGTTTACCTTCAGATTAACTTCATGAGGTGCTCGATTATGTTTAAATCTAGAATTTTTGTGCTCGTTCCATCACTTGCACGATTTGTTACAATATATACATTTTGCTGAAGTTTTAAATTTTGTCTTGATTAAAACAACAGATTCGCGAATTTAAAGTGTGAATGCTATATAAAACAGTCTTGCTTGAGTTGTAGGTACCTCTTTGACAATCACATCTTTAGGTCCTGAGACAACTGCTAGGTAACTTTAGTAAAGGAACAATACTTAGTAAAAAAAATGACAATGGCACTACAAACTCTTGTCACATAATATCATGGGATTAATTTATCCCAAATAAATTGTCCTTAGGTTTGGAAATCGTGTTTTGTACTAATTTCACCCGACGTACCAAAGTGACCCCACTTGACGGCACGTTGTCATAGCTTACTGCCAGCTCCCGTCTTCCCTCTTTCTTTCCCCCCAATCGTTTCTATAAACGCACTTTGTCTCATTGGTTTTCATCTCGGCTTTTCATCGGACCAGGTACTCGTCTTGGTTACTGAATTAGCAAAGAGTTTTTGTGGTTCTCGTATTCATTTCCTCGTAAACGAAAATGGCCTTTCCAAAACGAGAAGAGGTTTTCGTTATGTGGAAACGCTTTTCGGAACGGCAAGAGTCAGCTTTACTCGTGCTCAGCTTTTTCGGATTCGTAATGACGAGACGAAAACTTGACCTTTCTCTAGAATAACACTCTAGAATAACTTAGCATCCATCATGCAATTGGCAAGGACACACACCCCACAAAATCGCCTGCATTTTCCACGTGCCGTCTTTTGTTGTTGGTTTAACCTTTGTATTTGTCTTTCTTTCGTGTTTTTTCCCCGCTCCTCAACCAGAATGGTCATTAGCGGTATTTTGTTCTTGCTTAGACTTCCATTCTCAAGATTTCATTTCAAGGTTCATTTTATACGTTTTAAAGATTCGCGTACTTAACGGCTGAATCTTTTTTGTATTATGTAGAGGTAAGTGGTCGTTGTTTCTTACTTCATGTTATATTTTGGAAGTTGTCTACTGTGACAATTGAGTTTTAAGCAGTGATTCACTACAAGAGTCACGTTAACGTCTCTATGAGAGTTCTCTTTCTCTCGGGCTTACGAAAACGCTACGAGAAATCAACGCGAATAGGTTGATGATTCATTGTGCTCGCTCTAACAGCTAGTTTTCGTGTTTACGAGAAATACAAAACCTCTCCAGTTTGTCAATTTTCGGTACTAAGTAATTTGGTTTATTTATTTCATAACGACTTTAGACCAGGGGCGGCCCGTGAGGGGGGCATCGGGACATTGCCCCAGTACATTTGGGAAAAAAGTAACAAACTGGAATGAAGGCTTTACAAACAGCTCCATGCTGTGGCTCCAAGGTGGATGCTAGAAGGACTAGGTTTACGCTCCATCCAAGGAGGTTTAAGATCCATCTACCAGCGAAAAAGTACGTAGATTGCGATTTGCGATGATATCACTCTATCAAGAGGGAAATTTCGTCGATTCAGGTTAGACTTTGAAGGGAAAAAAATGGGAAATAAAGGGCAAGAAACGGGAAATACGGGGCAAGGAACGGGAAAAAGAGGTCATAACGGGAAATTTCTCATGATTTGGGGGGCTCTGCCCCAGACAGGGTTTCCAACTTTTCTAAAGACCGTAGAATGAAATTTACGTTATGAGTCGCTTCCACTAGAGGAGTTTTGGTTTATTCCGTTAGCCAAACTGATTTAGCCTGTTGGGTATGTTCGTCTATGTTTTGTTGTCTTTGCAAGTAATATGTGATGTTTCTTTAAGTTCGTTTGGTTGTTCCCAAGAATTTACTCTAATCTAAAGTAAAGTCCGTATTATAGCGTTGTTATACGTCGCTATAAGTTGTTGAATACATACCTAAGTTGTTGAATACATCTTTTGTAATAAAGTCCTTTGTATTGTCGGTCGAGTTGGAGTGCGTTGTTCTATGTGTTCTATGTTGTGGAATGAAGAAAAATCAACGATTACTTTGAATAAAGTTCGCACCTAAGCACGACGTTCATCGACGGATTTACGTAAGTAGAAGTTTAGTTAGTCAGGTATTGATTTTGACATTTTCATGTCTTTGCTTTGGCACATTAACTGAAAAATCGTCACGAAAACTTGCTCACGCGATACCAATAAATAAAATAAACTCACTGTATTGCGTAGAGAACAATCAACTAGTTTCTTTATGTCTTTGCTATGACACATAAACTAAAATACGTCACGGAAAATTGCTCACAAAAATATTTTGATGATTTCAGCTTACAACCCAGTCGTTGCTAGGGAAATGGTACTTCGTCGTTTTTCAATCCACAAAATTCGTTGACCATTCGTTCGAAAGCTCTCGATTTATCCAACCATATTATGTTAACTACTGCGAAGTGCGTGGCCAACAAGCTGAGTTATGAGCAAGGTTATTTGAATAATTGTGTACACTCAGGTGATCATTCTCAATAATTGATATTGTGAACATGATTGCCACCGCTTGTTAATTTCTGATGATTTCATT
Source organism: Adelphocoris suturalis (assembly GCA_030762985.1). NCBI lineage: Eukaryota > Metazoa > Arthropoda > Insecta > Hemiptera > Miridae > Adelphocoris > Adelphocoris suturalis. The sequence goes on from CM061049.1 coordinate 57,451,814, forward strand.
GAGCTGGTGTTTCGATGATTTGATTAATAGCAGGTGATCCAAATATTGCGAGAACGGTTTGATTTGTGAAGCGGTGGTTAAATCATTTTAATAGTTAATTTCTATGCTTTACACTCTGGGAAGCTGTAATTTCTTATGTAGCCTCTTTAGGACATTTACTTGACGATGCCCAGGGTTCGGATAAGATGAGTGGCTCTTGAAGCTAATTTCTATGTTTTACACTCTAGGAAGCTGTTGAATTGATGATTTGAATTGAAGCCTTGATAATTTTTAGTACTTTTAATAATAATATAGTCCATTCTAAAACTTTTAGATACCTAGTAAGTAGGTACCTACCTATAAGATAGTATTTTTAATTCAATTTATTTATCTAATTAATTTATATTTAATTTATCAATAATATTTAATGATAATGATTTATTATTATTTAGTAGCCATATTCTTTCATAACAGTTGCCCAAGGCATGACATGACCCAATGTATGTATCATGTGTTTAGGTCAAAGTTAATTCACACTGAAAACAAAACTAATGGAAGAAAAACCTCAATGCTCTTCTTGACTGTCAAATAGGTAAATATTTTTGTGCCCCACTCCTTTTGCAGACCACCGGCCGCCACTGCTTTAGACGAAATGACTTCTCAATCTTCGCCAACAGATGAGAGTTCACTTGATTCTCACTCATCCTTGAAGGGGGAAAACCTCTAAAATCGCAAGCTCGCTGCCCGGTTTATCGCGTCTCGTGCTACTTCCAGAAAGGAGAGCCCCATGGACCACTCAAGAATGTCAGTAAAGTGAGTGAAGGAGTTTGTGACGCAACTTTCCTCAGCTAGAATACGATCTTTCGGATTTTGGTTGAAGGGAGTAGGGGTTCCTTCCAAATTAAATGCCGCTTGGATCAGCTGACCACGAGCCGTAATATTAATCATAATTCACCGTAGGACGTCGAAATTTGATAGAGAGCCTCTCTGGGATAACAAGAGACGAATGACCTTACAGGCTCCATCCTGATCAACTGAGTGTGCTAAAAGTTATATCTCGTCTGTCTGATTACAACGAAATTTGATGGGGAGCCTCTCTAGGACATCAAAGGACGAATGAAATGACGGGCTCCACCCAGAGCTCCAGCTGTCCGATTTGAAAAGTTGGTTCTGCTAACGCAAACTGAGTGTTATTTTTTTCTTTTTTCAAATTTGTGCATTTTGTGTGCACAAAAAGTGCCGCCCTCCGAACTCATCCTTTTATGTGTAATGCTTTTGTTGAAATTTTGAATTCATCACGCGGAGACTAAACCAGCTGTTTTCACGGTAGGTAGTTGCTTCACTCGAATCAAACTCGTGAATCGGCGCTGTTGAACAAGGGAAATGTTTTCTGCATGAACGAGCGACGTTCTTTTGTGCGTCTCCTTGCCTACCTACTTTGCGAGATGGGGCGTGTGATTGATGATTCGGTCAGATGCATTCCAAAACCGGGCGGCCCCATCAAGAAGGTATTCTCCGGCCGTGAGGAGCGGCTGATCCACGAGAGCGACTTCTATTCCTTCTCTGTGCCCGACGCGGACGTACATAACGGTAAACATCAGAACTCCTGAGACCTTCCGTCCGTCAGTGGACAGGATGCGACATGCCTACATTTGATGCAGCGGCGTTCCCTCCTGCTCCATTTTCCCTTTTCAGGCGGGCAGGAGATGCAGATTGTCGCCTTTCTCGTCGTGATCGTCCGTGTGGGCTCGGTGACTCGCCGGTTGACCCAGAGATGAGATGAACTTGGCTGTTGCCCATAAAGCGTTTAACCTAGAACCTTAGTAATCCCCATGTATCCTAAATTATAGCTTTTCCAAATTAAAATAAACATTTTTCAAATAGCTGAAACATTTTCCAAATTGAATGACACATTTTCCAAATAGATTGAAACATTTTCCAAATGAAAAAAAAAAAAAAAAAAAAGACTTTCCAAATAGATCCAAATTTCAACGGTGGCGTCCATGGATCGAGTTAGTAGATCCACTGCGAAGGGGCAGGTGGCACTCCTTAGCCATGCAAGGCAATCTATGGGAGGAGACCCTACAAAAAATTGCAGGTCCTCTAGGTTGGGGGTTAAGCGTGGGTCCGGTAACACAACCTTGTGAAAAGCACCACATACTACGAATCCCAAAAAGAAAAAAGCCGGACTGATCTCACAGATTGATTGAGTGAATCTACTAACTCGATCCATGGACGCCACCGTTAAAATTTGGATCTATATGGAAAATCTACATTTTCATTTGGAAAATGTTTCAAT